>JAQJZF010000279.1:0-19649 GCA_028537955.1 Microtus californicus | reverse complement strand
TGGATGAAGTCAATTAATTGAACTCTCAAATATTTTTATTGTTATTATCTCTTTTTTTGTGGTTGTTCAACATAGGGTTTCGATGTGTACCCTTGTATGCCCTGGGACTCACTTTGTAGACAAGACTGGCCTCAGACTCACAGAGAGCCATCTGCCTCTGCCTCCTAGTGCTGGGATTAAAGGCATGAACTAAACAACCTTTTTTTATATATTTATTTTCCTAATAATTTATTTATTTTTATTTTATTGGCATTGGTGTTTTGCCTGCATGTATGTCTATCTGAGGGTGTCAGATCTTGGAGTTACCGACAGCTGTTAACTGCCATGTGGGTGGTAGGAATTGAACCTGGTTCCTCTGGAAGAGCAGTCAGCACTCTTAACCACAGAGCCAACTCTCCAACCCCCACCTTTTTTTTTTTTTTTTTTTTTAAAAAAAACAGGGTTTCTCTGTGTCACTTTGCCTGTTCTGAATCTCAATCTGCAGAACAAGGGAGCCTTAAACTCGCAGTGATCTGCCTGCTTTGGTCTCCCTGATCTTGAAGGTGTTTTATCATATCATATCTCTCTCTCTCTCTCTCTCTCTCTCTCTCTCTCTCTCTCTCTCTCTCTGTCTGGGCTATCTATCTATCTATCTATCTAGCCATTCATTTATTAGTTTATTTATTTATTTTTTGTTTTCTGAGACAGGATTTCTCTCTAGCGTTGGAGTCTGTCCTGGATTCAGACCTGGTCACAGCTGTACCTGGAAACAAAACAAAACAAAGCAAAGCAAAAGCCAGGCAGGACTGTATGGTTGACCTTCCCTTTCCCCCTCCCCCCACGGGCTCCTCAGAGGCAGTGAGGCCTCCTGCAGGGAATCCACAGAGCCTCTGCCCAAGGCTCTCCAGGGAACCCACTCTCTCCCTTTCCCCCAGCCCCAGGGCTGCCAGCCCCATCTATCTCGGGCATAGGTGGCGGGCACTCTGGCTATCCAGGACGTGACAGAGACAGACACACAGAAGCAGGGAGGAACGGTGCCCACTCTCTCTCACTAGATGCAGGCATGCAGGAGGCAGGAGGAACAATGAAAGAATGAGAACTGGAGCGATGGAATTTCTGGAATGTCCAGAAACCACATGGTGGGGATCTAGTGCCCTCTTCTGGTTGACAGGGAGTACAGCAGAGATTTGGGTTCTTGTGCTCCTGAGACCTAACCTCCATAAGGCAGCAGCTCATAAGTGATTGTAAATCCAGTTTCACAGGACTGCACATAAAATAAAGTTAAATAAATCATAAAAAATTCTTTAAAAATTTGAAATTAAAATAAGTTCTACACAACTGGAAAGACTGTCTCAAATAAAAGTAAAATAAAATGTTCTAAAATAGGACAACTTCCCTGCCCCTTCTATCATCCAAGAGACAGAGGCAGGTGAACCTCTGTGAATTCCCAGGCTTTATAGAGAGGCCCCCCAACCCAAATAAAAAAAAAAAACCATATATAAAGGTTTAACCAAACACCCCCCCACCCCTCCCAAAAAAAAGGAAGGATGGAAAGAAGAAGGAGACATTATAAACTGTCTCCTTGGTCCTAGAAACTGGACCATGGGAGTTGAGACAGTGCACGAGTCTTGTGATCTTACTTGGTAGATGAGTCTGGATTTTAACTTACAGATGTCCTTCTGCCTGTGTCTCCCAAATGCTGGGATAAAGGGTTCCCTAATTCTTGAATGGCATACTGAAAGTAGTTATTTCTACTTAGTTTGCGTTTGATATTTTTTTAAAAAAATCCATGCCTATTTATTTATTTATTTTTGGTTTTTCAAGACAGGGTTTCTCTGTAGCTTTGGAGCTTGTGCTGGAACTAACCCTTGTAGACCAGGCTGGCCTCAAATTCACAAAGATCTACCTGCCTTTGCCTCCCAAGTGCTGGGATTAAAGACGTGCGCCACCACCACCCGCCTTTGTTTCTTTTATCTATTTTTGTTAAGCTCTACATTTTTCTTTGCTCCCTTCCGTGCCTCTCCCCTCCCCTTCAACCCTCTCCCATGGTTCCCATGCTCTCAGGAGATCTTGTCTTTTTCTACTACTCATGTATTTTAGATCTATGTATGTCTCTCTTAGGGTCCTCATTGTTGTCTAGGTAGGTTCTCTGGGTTTGTGGTTTGTGAGCTTTTTTTTTCTTCTTTATGTTTAAAAATCACTTATGAGTGAGTATATGTGATAATTGTCTTTTAGGGTCTGGGTTACTTCCCTCAAAATGATGTTTCCTAGCTTCGTCCATTTGCCTGCAAAATTCAAGATGTCATTATTCTTTTCTGCTGTGTAGTAAGTACTCCATTGTGTAAGTGTACCACATTTTCCTCATCCATTCTTCAGTCAGAGGGCATTTCGGCTGTTTCCAGGTTCTGGCTATGACAAACAATGCTGCTATGAACATAGTTGAGCCCAGAGGTCTGATCTCCAAAATATACAAACAACTCAAGACATCGGTCATCTCAAGAACAAATAATCCAATTCACAAAATGGAGGTACAGACCTAAACAGAGAACTCTCAACCGAGGAATTCTTGTGGCACAATTGAGCATCCTTTACATATATACCGAAAAGTGGTATTCCTGGGTCTTGAGGAAGGTTGTTTCCTAATTTTCTGAGAAATCGCCACACTGACATCCAATGGGGGCTGTACCAGCTTGCATTCCCACCAGCAATGCAGGAGTGTTCCCTTTTCCCCACATCCTCTCCAGCATAAGTTGTCATCAGTGTTTTTGATCTTGGCCATTCTTACAGGTATAAAGTGGAATCTCAGAGCTGGTTTGATTTACATTTCTCTGATGACTAAGGATGTTGAACATTTCCTTAAGTGTCTTTCAGCCATTTTAGATGTTTGCTTTTGTGTTTTGCTTTATGAGACAGGGTTTCTCTGCTGCTTTGGAGACTTCTTAAAACTAGCTCCTTTCTTGTAGACCAGGCTGTGTCCTAAAACTCCCAGAGATCCTGTTTCTGCTAAATATGGAGCCAGTGCTCTTGAATGCCTTTGTCTGGTGAGGTCAAAAGCCACCCCCCCTAACCCCCACACCCCCCCCCAACACACACACAAACCAAACACAGGCACAGGCCCACTCAGAGACACACAAATAAACTTTTAAATTAAGAGCATGGAGAGCTAGTTTGGCGGCTCTTCCTGAGAAATTGGGTTCAATTCCCAGCACCTGCATAGCAGCTCATAGTGATTGTAAATTCAGTTTCTGGGTGATCTGACATCTTCAGACCATTGCACATAAAATCAAGTTAAATAAATCATAAAAAATTCTTTAAGAAATTAAACTAAGTCCTACACAATTGGAAACACTCTCAAATAAAAGTAAAAAAAATGGAAAAGAGTGCGGTGCTAAGTGCAGTTATGAAAACGTTCTGAAATGTGATACCTTCCCTGTCTTCCCCACATACACAAGCCACACTGAGAGATTTAAATAAAATCTGGGTAATCATTTATGTATCTGGCTTATGTCAGAGGGGCAGGGGAAGCTGAAGCCTTGTCCTTTGGGCTCCAGGTTCTCAGTACTGCATCAAAAACTCGAGGTATGGTGAGCCCATGTCTGTCCTGCCGGCAGCACTCAGGAACTGGAAATACAAGGATCAGGAGATCATCTTCAACAACCCAGCAAATGTAAACCATCCTGGTGGGAAAGAGACCCTCTAAAAGAAATCAATAAAATGACATTTTTATTTTTTTCTGTCTGAAGTGAAAATGTTCCAAATAATTCACTGCGTCAGTATTCCTGGAAATGATATCAAAGTCAGAATTTTTCTCCTTTTTTTTTTTAATTTTATTTTATATTTTATTTATTTATTTATTTATTTGTTTGTTTGTTTTTCGAGACAGGGTTTCTTTGTGGTTTTGGAGCCTGTCCTGGAACTAGCTCTTGTAGAACAGGCTGGCCTCAAATTCATAAAGATCCACCTGCCTTTGCCTCCCAAGTGCTGAGATTAAAGACGTGCGCCACCACTGCCCGGCGTAAATCATAATTTTTCACATTATTCCATGGCTACAGAGAATCCTTGTCTCAGAAAACCAAAAAAAAAAATTTTTTTTTCTCTGTGTCTCATTGTGTCGCGTGTCTTTCTCTAAACAGGCCCAGGAATCCTAAGCGCCTGTAGGTGATCTAGGAAATCTCCTGTTGCAGGGGCCCTGGCCTCCACTTCTGGCCCCTGAGGGCACCTGGTAAAAGTGAGAAGGCAGATTTTAGAGGCTAGTAAAGTTCAAGGTCACCAGCCCTTCCCAACAGCTAGAACTCCTTGCTAAACCTTTAATGGGTGAGGCTACAACTTAATTGGTCTGCTTAGATATGGATATTTTTGTTGTGGTTCTTGTTTTACAGGGCAGGAACAGATATCCAAGTGGGGATTTTTCCAGGGCTGTTTTAATTTTCTCAGACTCGGTATTTAGTATGAGAAGTGGGGTGTGGGGTTGTACAAACACAACTACTGAAAAAGAACCCCAAGAAAGCAGGCTTCCCTCCCTCCCTCCCTCCTTCCCTCCCTCCCTCAGGTCTTCCCTCTCACCAAGCCATAATTGTGGCAGCTCCTTGACCCACATAGTTCTTTCACTGATCAGTCAGACACACTCTTTTTTTTTTTATTTTTGAATTGTGGGTGAAGTCAATTAATTGAGCTCTTAGATTATTATTATTATTAGTTTATTTGTGGTTTTTCTACATAGAGGTTCCCTGTGTCCCTGGAACTCACTTTGTAGACAAGGCTGGCCTCAGACTCACAGAGATCTAGCTGCCCCTGCCTCTACCTCTGCTTCCTAGTGCCGGAATTAAAGGCCTGTACTAAACACACTTTTTTCCCCCAAGACAGGGTTTCACTGTGTCTGTCGCTTTGCCTGTCCTGAAACTCACACTGCAGAACAAGGTGGCCTCAAACTCACAGCGATCTGCCTGCCTCTGCCTCTCCTGATTTCTGAGGGCTGAGAACTGAGAATAAAGAAATGTGCTGCCCAAAATATACTGCTGCCGCTGCAATTAAAAAAATAAATTAAAATAAACAAAAAAAAGAAAACACCTGTTTTTTCTTCCTTCCTTCCTTTTTCCTTACTTGTTTTTTTTCTGTTTTCTTCTTCTATTATTATTATTATTATTATTATTATTATTATTATTATTATTATTATTATTATTATTGGTGCAGGGTTTCTCTGTATAATACCTTTAACCCACTATATAAACCAGGCTGTCATCTTGGTAACATTATGGGTTTGTATTATGGTTTTGTTTTTTCTTATTTCTTGTCTGTAAATCGACAAATCAACATTTCTTCTCTCTGTCTCTCACTCTTATTTAATTTATGTTTTTTTTTTTTTTGGTTTGTGTTCTTGTTTTGATTCTTCTTCTTCTTCTTCTTCTTCTTCTTCTTCTTCTTCTTCTTCTTCTTCTTCTTCTTCTTTTTTTTTTTCGAGTCTTGTTTTGATTTTCAAGGCAGGGTTTCTCTGTTGCTTTGGAGCATGTCTTTGGAACTAGCTCTTGTCAACCACCCTGGCCTCAAACTCCCAGAGATCCACCTGCCTCTCTGCCAGATATGGAACCAGTCATCTTGGTTAGTTCAAAAGCCACCCTATAAACACACACACACACACACACACACACACACACACACACACACACACACAGGCACACTCAGAGAAACATTTTTTTTAAAAAAAAAAAAATTAAGTGCCTGGAGAGATGACTCAGTGGCTCTGAGGATGAGGTGTCCATTCCCAGCACCCTTATGGCAGCTCATACGTGATTGTAAATCCAGTTCCTGGATGATCTGATACCCTCACACCATTGCACATCTAAAGTTAAATAAATCATAAAAATTTCTTTAAGAAATTGAAATTAAACTAAGTCCTACCCAACTGGAAACACTCTTAAATAAAAGTAAAATTAAATGTAAAAGAGTGCAGTGCTAAGTGCAGTTATGAAAATGTTTGGAAATGTTACACCTTCCCTGTCTCCCACACATGCAAAAGGCACACCGAGAGATTTAAATAAAACTTGAAAATGGGTGGGCAGTGGTGGCACATGCCTTTATTCCCAGCGCACAGGAGGCAGATGCAGGTGAATCTCTGGGAGTTCAAGGCCAGCATGGTCTACAAGAGCTAGTTCCAGAAAAGCTAGGTAGGACTGTTATGCAGGGAAACCCTGTCTCAAAAAACAAAACAAAACAAAAAAAATTAAAATTGAACTAAAGAAAGAATGAAAATGAAGAAACAAAAGAACAAAGGAAGGCAGTCTTGGGGGCTATCTACAAAGGGCCTTCACTACAATGTTTTGAATTGTGATTCCACCCCCACACACATACGTACGTAAACACACACACACACACACACACACACACACACACACACACGGACAGACATGAGCACACTGAGAAAAACAAATAAAATCTGAAGTTAAACTCAATGTACAAGAGAGTCAGAGAACACCCGCCCCCCCCCCCCCACACACAATGCTACAGCATGGTCTCATACAGGACTGTCATGCATTTGGTGAAGAAATCTACCTAGAAACATATTTCATGATAGTTGCCTAGTTAAAACTCACTCCCCTCCTTTGGGTCTGATGTTGACTGACCCACGGGTCAGGGCAAGCTTATAAAATTCCTTTGTTCAGAGCTAATGCTTGATGCCCCTACTTTATTTATTTATTTATTTATTTATTTATTTATTTATTTACTTACTTACTTACTTACTTACTTAGGTTTTTCTTTTTTTATATATTTATTTATTATGTATACAATATTCAATCTGTGTGTGTTTGCAGACCTTGTTACAGATGGTTGTGAGCCACCATGTGGTTGCCGGGAATTGAACTCATAATCTTTGGAAGAGCAGGCAATGCTCTTAACCTCTGAGCCATCTCTCCAGCCCCCCCTTACTTAGGTTTTTCGAGACAGGTTTTCTCTGTGGTTTTGGAGCCTGTCCTGGAACTAGCTCTTGTAGACCAGGCTGGTCTCGACCTCACAGAGATCCGCCTACCTCTGCCTCCCGAGTGCTGGGATTAAAGGCGTGCGCCACCACTGCCCGGCGATGCCCCTACTATAAAAATTGGTTTCAGAAACTGGCCTTTTGCCACAGTGTCAGAAGCACAAACTCTGCCTGTGGTCTCAGATAGCTGATAAGCTTCTGTGACTCGCGGTGTGTTTTTATTTTTAAGTTTGCTTCTGGTTATCCTTGGATCTGGTTTCTGGAATAAAGTTTGCTTCTGGTTTATTAGACTTGGTGGTGTTCTCATCTTTGCATCACCCCCCCCCTCGACCCAACATTTAAGTGTCTTTCAACCATTTTAGATCCCTCTGTTGAGAGTTCTCTGTTTAGGTCTGTACTCCATTTTTTTTTTATTGGATTATTTGTTCTTTTGATGACCAATTTCTCGAGTTCTTTGTGTATTTTGGAGATCAGACCTCTGTCTGATGTGGGGTTAGTGAAGATCTTTTCCCGTTCTGTAGGCCGTCATTTTGTCTTGTTGGCCGTGTTCTTTGCTTTACAGAAGCTTTTCAGTTTCAGGCGGTCTCACTTATTAATTGTTTCTCTCAGTGTCTGTGCTACTGGGGTTCTATTTAGGAAGCGGTCTCCTGTGCCAATGTGTTCAAGTGCATTTGATATTTTTATTTTTATATTCTTTTATTGTGGATGAAGTCAATTATTTGAACTCTCAAATATTTTTATTGTTATTATCTCTTTATTTGTGGTTGTTCAACATAGGGTTTCGATGTGTACCCTTGTATGCCCTGGGACTCACTTTGTAGACAAGACTGGCCTCAGACTCACAGAGAGCCATCTGCCTCTGCCTCCTAGTGCTGGGATTAAAGGCATGCACTAAACACCTCTTCTATATATTTATTTTCCTAATAATTTATTTATTTTTATTTTGTTGGCATTGGTGATTTGCCTGCATGTATGTCTATCTGAGGGTGTCAGATCTTGGAGTTACCGACAGCTGTTAACTGCCATGTGGGTGGTAGGAATTGAACCTGGGTCCTCTGGAAGAGCAGTCACCACTCTTAACCACAGAGCCAACTCTCCAGCCCCCAGTTTTTTTTTTTTTTTTAAAACAGGGTTTCTCAGCCGGGCGGTGGTGGCGCACGCCTTTAATCCCAGCACTCGGGAGGCAGAGGCAGGCGGATCTCTGTGAGTTCGAGACCAGCCTGGTCTACAGAGCTAGTTCCAGGACAGTCTCCAAAGCCACAGAGAAACCCTGTCTCAAAAAACCAAAAAAAAAAAAAGAAAAGAAAAGAAGACAGGGTTTCTCTGTGTCATTTTCCCTGTCCTGAATCTCAATCTGCAGAACAAGGGAGCCTTAAACTCACAGTGATCTGCCTGCCTTGGTCTTGGAGGTGTTTTTATCATCTCTCTGTCTGGTTATCTATCTATCTATCTATCTATCTATCTATCTATCTATCTATCTATCTATCTATCCATTCATTTATTAGTTTATTTATTTATTTTTTTTGTTTTCTGAGACAGGATTTCTCTCTAGCTTTGGAGTCTGTCCTGGATTCAGACCTGGTCACAGCTGTACCTGGAAACAAAACAAAACAAAGCAAAGCAAAAGCCAGGCAGGACTGTATGGTTGACCTTCCCTTTCCCCCTCCCCCCATGGGCTCCTCAGAGGTAGTGAGGCCTCCCGCAGGGAATCCACAGAGCCTCTGCCCAAGGCTCTCCAGGGAACCCACTCTCTCCCTTTCCCCCAGCCCCAGGGCTGCCAGCCCCATCTATCTCAGGCATAGGTGGCGGGCACTCTGGCTATCCAGGACGTGACAGAGACAGATACACAGAAGCAGGGAGGAACGGTGCCCACTCTCTCACTAGATGCAGGCATGCAGGAGGCAGGAGGAACAATGAAAGAATGAGAGCTGGAGAGATGGAATTTCTGGAATGTCCAGAAACCACATGGTGGGGTTCTAGTGCCCTCTTCTGGTGACAGGGAGTACAGCAGAGATTTGGGTTCTTGTGCTCCTGAGACCTACCCCAATTTAATACTGACATTATTCTATAATACCCTATATATCACATATAGGCTTTCTTGATATCACACACATACACTGCCTGTGTTTCTGTCTGACCCCTGTGAGAGAGCCTGGTCCCTTCAGAAGACAGAAGATGGGGTGTGGGTCTGTCTGTCTGTCTGCCTGCCTGTCTGTCTCTCTGTCTGTCTATCTATGTATGCATCTATGTATGCATCCATTGATTTCTGTAATACTTTATTCTTTTGTTTGTTTGTTTGTTTTGTGACAGGGTTTCTCTCTAGTTCTCTCTAATTGAGTCAGTCCTGGAACTAGCTCTTGGAGACCAGACCGAGTGGTGGAATTAAAGGCGTGTACCACCATTACCCGGTTAGAAGTCTTTTTAAAAAGTAGGCAATTAGAGCTACAAATTTCCTCATAGGACTGATTTTACTGTGTGCCAGAGTTTGTGTAGGGTTTTGCTTTCATTTTCTTGAGTGAATCCTCCCGCCCCTGCCCCCCCCCCCCAGCCGTCTCTCTTATTCTAGAGCTCTGTTTTGTCTTCCATGAGCTCTGAGGGGCATTTGGCTTGAGTGTGATTCACACACAGACTTACTATTAAGGAAAGTTCAAGATCAAGATCCTTTCCTAACTCTGTGACCTTGCAACAGAGAAGTTTCAAAGGGTGTGAAGGGTGTGCCTACTGACACTGGAATTCATTTTATCAGCTAGGCAGCAAATGCTATGGATTGTGTGTATGTGTGTGTGTGTGTGTCCCACCAGCAATGCAGGAGTGTTCCCTTTTCCCCACATCCTCTCCCGCATAAGTTGTCATCAGTGTTTTTGATCTTGGCCATTCTTACAGGTATAAAGTGGAATCTCAGAGCTGGTTTGATTTACATTTCTCTGATGACTAAGGATGTTGAACATTTCCTTAAGTGTCTTTCAGCCATTTTAGATGTTTGCTTTTGTGTTTTGCTTTATGAGACAGGGTTTCTCTGCTGCTTTGGAGACTGTTCTTAAAACTAGCTCCTTTCTTGTAGACCAGGCTGTGTCCTAAAACTCCTAGAGATCCTGTTTCTGCTAAATATAGAGCAGTGCTCTTGAATGCCTTTGTCTGGTGAGGTCAAAATCCACCCCCCCTACCTCCCACACCCCCCCAACACACACACAAACCAAACACAGGCACAGGCACACTCAAAGACACACAAATAAACTTTTAAATTAAGAGCCTGGAGGGCTTGTTTGGCGGCTCTTCCTGAGAAATTGGGTTCAATTCCCAGCACCTGCATAGCAGCTCATAGTGATTGTAAATTCAGTTTCTGGGTGATCTGACATCTTCAGACCACTGCACATAAAATCAAGTTAAATAAATCATAAAAAATTCTTTAAGAAATTGAAATTAAACTAAGTCCTACTGTTGGACTCTGGCGTCCAAACACCGAGAAGGAGTCGCCCCCAGAGACCATCTCATACACACAGCCGATGCAAAAGCACGAGGATTTTATTAATTCTGTCATGACAGGGTCCCCCAGCATTCGGGAAGCCGAGGGACCCTGAATAGCGGGTACAGTCTACTTTTAAAGGGGCCACAGAAGCAAGGGGGTTGTTCTTTGACTATTCTCATTGGCTTATTCGAATGGGCTATTACCAATAATTGACTGGAGAGCTGTTGCCAGATCAGATGAGGTAAGAGGTCATTTTGACCCCATTTCCCAGGGGACCGAACCAAAACATACGTATATGGGTAACTGTTCAGGAACTGAGTACGTGCGAGTGTAGCTGTTAGGTCCTTGGTTCCCAGGGGAGGAGGGGAAGCACTATGGCACAGAGGCTGAGAGGATTTAGAATTGTCAAAAATGGCTTCAGGATTGTCTTAAAGTCTTACACTACACAATTGGAAACACTCTCAAATAAAAGTAAAATAAATGGAAAAGAGTGCGGTGCTAAGTGCAGTTATGAAAACGTTCTGAAATGTGATACCTTCCCTGTCTTCCCCACATACACAAGCCACACTGAGAGATTTAAATAAAATCTGGGTAATCATTTATGTATCTGGCTTATGTCAGAGGGGCAGGGGAAGCTGAAGCCTTGTCCTTTGGGCTCCAGGTTTTCAGTACTGCATCAAAAACTCGAGGTATGGTGAGCCCATGTCTGTCCTGCCGGCAGCACTCAGGAACTGGAAATACAAGGATCATCTTCAACACCCCAGCAAGTGTAAACCATCCTGGTGGGAAAGAGACCCTCTAAAAGTAATCAATAAAATGACATTTTTATTTTTTTCTGTCTGAAGTGAAAATGTTCCCAATAATTCACTGCGTCAGTATTCCTGGAAATGATATCAAAGTCAGAATTTTTCTTTTTTTTTAATTTTATTTTATATTTTATTTATTGATTGGTTTTTCGAGACAGGGTTTCTTTGTGGTTTTGGAGCCTGTCCTGGAACTAGCTCCTGTAGACCAGGCTGGCCTCAAATTCATAAAGATCCACCTGCCTTTGCCTCCCAAGTGCGCCACCACTGCCCGGCGTAAATCAGAATTTTTCACATTATTCCATGGCTACAGAGAATCCTTGTCTCAGAAAACAAAAAACAAAAAAAAAATTTTTTTTTCTCTGTGTCTCATGTGTCGCGTGTCTTTCTCTAAGCAGGCCCAGGAATCCTAAGCGCCTGTAGGTGATCTAGGAAATCTCCTGTTGCAGGGGCCCTGGCCTCCACTCCTGGCCCCTGAGGGCACCTGGTAAAAGTGGGAAGGCAGATTTCAGAGACTAGTAAAGTTCAAGGTCACCAGCCCTTCCCAACATCTAGAACTCCTTGCTAAACCTTTAATGGGTGAGGCTACAACTTAATTGGTCTGCTTAGATATGGATATTTTTGTTGTGGTTCTTGTTTTACAGGGCAGGAACAGATATCCAAGTGGGGATTTTTCCAGGGCTGTTTTAATTTTCTCAGACTCGGTATTTAGTATGAGAAGTGGGGTGTGGGGTTGCACAAACACAACTACTGAAAAAGAACCCCAAGAAAGCAGGCCTCCCTCCCTCCCTTCCTCCTTCCCTCTCTCCCTCAGGTCTTCCCTCTCACCAAGCCATAATTGTGGCAGCTCCTTGGCCCACATAGTCCTTTCACTGATCAGTCAGACACGCTCTTTTTTTATTTTTGAATTGTGGGTGAAGTCAATTAATTGAGCTCTTAGATTATTATTATTTTTTATTATTATTAGTTTATTTGTGGTTTTTCTACATAGAGGTTCCCTGTGTCCCTGGAACTCACTTTGTAGACAAGGCTGGCCTCAGACTCACAGAGATCTAGCTGCCCCTGCCTCTACCTCTGCTTCCTAGTGCCGGAATTAAAGGCCTGTACTAAACACACTTTTTTCCCCCAAGACAGAGTTTCTCTGTGTCTGTCGCTTTGCCTGTCCTGAAACTCACACTGCAGAACAAGGTGGCCTCAAACTCACAGCGATCTGCCTGCCTCTGCCTCTCCTGATTTCTGAGGGCTGAGAACTGAGAATAAAGAAATGTGCTGCCCTAAATATACTGCTGCCACTGCAATTAAAAAAATAAATTAAAATAAAATAACCTGAGATAAACAACAAAAAAGGAAAACACCTGTTTTTTCTTCCTTCCTTCCTTTTTCCTTATTTGTTTTTTTTCCTGTTTTCTTCTATTATTATTATTATTATTATTATTATTATTATTATTATTATTATTATTATTTTTGGTGCAGGGTTTCTCTGTATAATACCTTTAACTCACTATATAAACCAGGCTGTCATCTTGGTAACATTATGGTTTTGTATTATGGTTTTGTTTTTTCTTATTTCTTATTTTCTTATTTCTTGTCTTTAAATCTACATATCAACATTTCTTCTCTCTCTCTCTCTCTCTCTCTCATTTAATTTATGTTTTTTTTTTGGTTTGTGTTCTTGTTTTGATCTTCTTCTTCTTCTTCTTCTTCTTCTTCTTCTTCTTCTTCTTCTTCTTCTTCTTCTTCTTTTTGATTTTTCGAGTCTTGTTTTGATTTTCAAGGCAGGGTTTCTCTGTTGCTTTGGAGCCTGTCTTTGGAACTAGCTCTTGTCAACCAGCCTGGCCTCAAACTCCCAGAGATCCACCTGCCTCTCTTCCAGATATGGAACCAGTCATCTGGGTTAGTTCAAAAGCCACCCCATAAACACACACACACACACACACACACACACACACACACACACACACACACACACACACACTCACACACAGGCACACCCAGAGAAACATTTTTTTTTTAAAAAAAATTAAGGGCCTGGAGAGATGACTCAGTGGCTCTGAGGATGAGGTGTCCATTCCCAGCACCCTTATGGCAGCTCATACGTGATTGTAAATCCAGTTCCTGGATGATCTGATACCCTCACACCATTGCACATCTAAAGTTAAATAAATCATAAAAATTTCTTTAAGAAATTGAAATTAAACTAAGTCCTACCCAACTGGAAACACTCTTAAATAAAAGTAAAATTAAATGTAAAAGAGTGCAGTGCTAAGTGCAGTTATGAAAATGTTTGGAAATGTTACACCTTCCCTGTCTCCCACACATACAAAAGGCACACCGAGAGATTTAAATAAAACTTGAAAATGGGTGGGCAGTGGTGGCACATGCCTTTATTCCCAGTGCACAGGAGGCAGATGCAGGTGAATCTCTGGGAGTTCAAGGCCAGCATGGCCTACAAGAGCTAGTTCCAGAAAAGCTAGGTAGGACTGTTATGCAGGGAAACCCTGTCTCAAAAAACAAAACAAAACAAAAAAAAAAATTAAAATTGAACTAAAGAAAGAATGAAAATGAAGAAACAAAAGAACAAAGGAAGGCAGTCTTAGGGGCTATCTACAAAGGGCCTTCACTACAATGTTTTGAATTGTGATTCCACCCCCACACACATACGTACGTAAACACACACACACACATACACACACACACACACGGACAGACATGAGCACACTGAGAAAAACAAATAAAATCTGAAGTTAAACTCAATGTACAAGAGAGTCAGAGAACACCCCCCCCCACACACACACACACACAATGCTCCAGCATGGTCTCATACAGGACTGTCATACATTTGGTGAAGAAATCTACCTAGAAACATATTTCATGATAGTTGCCTAGTTAAAACTCACTCCCCTCCTTTGGGTCTGATGTTGACTGACCCACGGGTCAGGGCAAGCTTATAAAATTCCTTTGTTCAGCCAGGCGATGGTGGCGTATGCCTTAAATCACAACACTCGGGAGGCAGAGGCAGGCGGATCTCTGTGAGTTCGAGACCAGCCTGGTCTACGGAGCTAGTTCCAGGACAGGCTCCAAAGCCACAGAGACACCCTGTCTCGAAAAACCAAAAAAAAAAAAAATTCCTTTGTTCAGAGCTAATGCTTGATGCCCCTACTATATTTATTTATTTATTTATTTATTTATTTATTTATTTATTTATTTATTTATTTATTTATTTATTTAGGTTTTTTGAGACAGGGTTTCTCTGTGGTTTTGGAGACTGTCCTGGAACTAGCTCTTGTAGACCAGGCTGGTCTCGAAATCGCAGAGATCCACCTGCCTCTGCCTCCCGAGTCCTGGGATTAAAGGCGTGCGTCACCACCGCCCGGCAATGCCCGTACTATAAAAATTGGTTTCAGAAACTGGCCTTTTGCCACAGTGTCAGAAGCACAAACTCTGCCTGTGGTCTCAGATAGCTGATAAGCTTCTGTGACTCGCAGTGTGTTTTTATTTTTAAGTTTGCTTCTGGTTATCCTTGGATCTGGTTTCTGGAATAAAGTTTGCTTCTGGTTTATTAGACTTGGTGGTGTTCTCATCTTTGCATCACCCCCCCCCTCGACCCAACATTTAAGTGTCTTTCAACCATTTTAGATCCCTCTGTTGAGAGTTCTCTGTTTAGGTCTGTACTCCATTTTTTTTTTATTGGATTATTTGTTCTTTTGATGACCAATTTCTCGAGTTCTTTGTGTATTTTGGAGATCAGACCTCTGTCTGATGTGGGGTTAGTGAAGATCTTTTCCCGTTCTGTAGGCCGTCATTTTGTCTTGTTGGCCGTGTTCTTTGCTTTACAGAAGCTTTTCAGTTTCAGGCGGTCTCACTTATTAATTGTTTCTCTCAGTGTCTGTGCTACTGGGGTTCTATTTAGGAAGCGGTCTCCTGTGCCAATGTGTTCAAGTGCATTTGATATTTTTATTTTTATATTCTTTTATTGTGGATGAAGTCAATTATTTGAACTCTCAAATATTTTTATTGTTATTATCTCTTTATTTGTGGTTGTTCAACATAGGGTTTCGATGTGTACCCTTGTATGCCCTGGGACTCACTTTGTAGACAAGACTGGCCTCAGACTCACAGAGAGCCATCTGCCTCTGCCTCCTAGTGCTGGGATTAAAGGCATGCACTAAACACCTCTTCTATATATTTATTTTCCTAATAATTTATTTATTTTTATTTTGTTGGCATTGGTGATTTGCCTGCATGTATGTCTATCTGAGGGTGTCAGATCTTGGAGTTACCGACAGCTGTTAACTGCCATGTGGGTGGTAGGAATTGAACCTGGGTCCTCTGGAAGAGCAGTCACCACTCTTAACCACAGAGCCAACTCTCCAGCCCCCAGTTTTTTTTTTTTTTTTAAAACAGGGTTTCTCAGCCGGGCGGTGGTGGCGCACGCCTTTAATCCCAGCACTCGGGAGGCAGAGGCAGGCGGATCTCTGTGAGTTCGAGACCAGCCTGGTCTACAGAGCTAGTTCCAGGACAGTCTCCAAAGCCACAGAGAAACCCTGTCTCAAAAAACCAAAAAAAAAAAAAGAAAAGAAAAGAAGACAGGGTTTCTCTGTGTCATTTTCCCTGTCCTGAATCTCAATCTGCAGAACAAGGGAGCCTTAAACTCACAGTGATCTGCCTGCCTTGGTCTTGGAGGTGTTTTTATCATCTCTCTGTCTGGTTATCTATCTATCTATCTATCTATCTATCTATCTATCTATCTATCTATCTATCTATCCATTCATTTATTAGTTTATTTATTTATTTTTTTTGTTTTCTGAGACAGGATTTCTCTCTAGCTTTGGAGTCTGTCCTGGATTCAGACCTGGTCACAGCTGTACCTGGAAACAAAACAAAACAAAGCAAAGCAAAAGCCAGGCAGGACTGTATGGTTGACCTTCCCTTTCCCCCTCCCCCCATGGGCTCCTCAGAGGTAGTGAGGCCTCCCGCAGGGAATCCACAGAGCCTCTGCCCAAGGCTCTCCAGGGAACCCACTCTCTCCCTTTCCCCCAGCCCCAGGGCTGCCAGCCCCATCTATCTCAGGCATAGGTGGCGGGCACTCTGGCTATCCAGGACGTGACAGAGACAGATACACAGAAGCAGGGAGGAACGGTGCCCACTCTCTCACTAGATGCAGGCATGCAGGAGGCAGGAGGAACAATGAAAGAATGAGAGCTGGAGAGATGGAATTTCTGGAATGTCCAGAAACCACATGGTGGGGTTCTAGTGCCCTCTTCTGGTGACAGGGAGTACAGCAGAGATTTGGGTTCTTGTGCTCCTGAGACCTACCCCAATTTAATACTGACATTATTCTATAATACCCTATATATCACATATAGGCTTTCTTGATATCACACACATACACTGCCTGTGTTTCTGTCTGACCCCTGTGAGAGAGCCTGGTCCCTTCAGAAGACAGAAGATGGGGTGTGGGTCTGTCTGTCTGTCTGCCTGCCTGTCTGTCTCTCTGTCTGTCTATCTATGTATGCATCTATGTATGCATCCATTGATTTCTGTAATACTTTATTCTTTTGTTTGTTTGTTTGTTTTGTGACAGGGTTTCTCTCTAGTTCTCTCTAATTGAGTCAGTCCTGGAACTAGCTCTTGGAGACCAGACCGAGTGGTGGAATTAAAGGCGTGTACCACCATTACCCGGTTAGAAGTCTTTTTAAAAAGTAGGCAATTAGAGCTACAAATTTCCTCATAGGACTGATTTTACTGTGTGCCAGAGTTTGTGTAGGGTTTTGCTTTCATTTTCTTGAGTGAATCCTCCCGCCCCTGCCCCCCCCCCCCAGCCGTCTCTCTTATTCTAGAGCTCTGTTTTGTCTTCCATGAGCTCTGAGGGGCATTTGGCTTGAGTGTGATTCACACACAGACTTACTATTAAGGAAAGTTCAAGATCAAGATCCTTTCCTAACTCTGTGACCTTGCAACAGAGAAGTTTCAAAGGGTGTGAAGGGTGTGCCTACTGACACTGGAATTCATTTTATCAGCTAGGCAGCAAATGCTATGGATTGTGTGTATGTGTGTGTGTGTGTGTCCCACCAGCAATGCAGGAGTGTTCCCTTTTCCCCACATCCTCTCCCGCATAAGTTGTCATCAGTGTTTTTGATCTTGGCCATTCTTACAGGTATAAAGTGGAATCTCAGAGCTGGTTTGATTTACATTTCTCTGATGACTAAGGATGTTGAACATTTCCTTAAGTGTCTTTCAGCCATTTTAGATGTTTGCTTTTGTGTTTTGCTTTATGAGACAGGGTTTCTCTGCTGCTTTGGAGACTGTTCTTAAAACTAGCTCCTTTCTTGTAGACCAGGCTGTGTCCTAAAACTCCTAGAGATCCTGTTTCTGCTAAATATAGAGCAGTGCTCTTGAATGCCTTTGTCTGGTGAGGTCAAAATCCACCCCCCCTACCTCCCACACCCCCCCAACACACACACAAACCAAACACAGGCACAGGCACACTCAAAGACACACAAATAAACTTTTAAATTAAGAGCCTGGAGGGCTTGTTTGGCGGCTCTTCCTGAGAAATTGGGTTCAATTCCCAGCACCTGCATAGCAGCTCATAGTGATTGTAAATTCAGTTTCTGGGTGATCTGACATCTTCAGACCACTGCACATAAAATCAAGTTAAATAAATCATAAAAAATTCTTTAAGAAATTGAAATTAAACTAAGTCCTACTGTTGGACTCTGGCGTCCAAACACCGAGAAGGAGTCGCCCCCAGAGACCATCTCATACACACAGCCGATGCAAAAGCACGAGGATTTTATTAATTCTGTCATGACAGGGTCCCCCAGCATTCGGGAAGCCGAGGGACCCTGAATAGCGGGTACAGTCTACTTTTAAAGGGGCCACAGAAGCAAGGGGGTTGTTCTTTGACTATTCTCATTGGCTTATTCGAATGGGCTATTACCAATAATTGACTGGAGAGCTGTTGCCAGATCAGATGAGGTAAGAGGTCATTTTGACCCCATTTCCCAGGGGACCGAACCAAAACATACGTATATGGGTAACTGTTCAGGAACTGAGTACGTGCGAGTGTAGCTGTTAGGTCCTTGGTTCCCAGGGGAGGAGGGGAAGCACTATGGCACAGAGGCTGAGAGGATTTAGAATTGTCAAAAATGGCTTCAGGATTGTCTTAAAGTCTTACACTACACAATTGGAAACACTCTCAAATAAAAGTAAAATAAATGGAAAAGAGTGCGGTGCTAAGTGCAGTTATGAAAACGTTCTGAAATGTGATACCTTCCCTGTCTTCCCCACATACACAAGCCACACTGAGAGATTTAAATAAAATCTGGGTAATCATTTATGTATCTGGCTTATGTCAGAGGGGCAGGGGAAGCTGAAGCCTTGTCCTTTGGGCTCCAGGTTTTCAGTACTGCATCAAAAACTCGAGGTATGGTGAGCCCATGTCTGTCCTGCCGGCAGCACTCAGGAACTGGAAATACAAGGATCATCTTCAACACCCCAGCAAGTGTAAACCATCCTGGTGGGAAAGAGACCCTCTAAAAGTAATCAATAAAATGACATTTTTATTTTTTTCTGTCTGAAGTGAAAATGTTCCCAATAATTCACTGCGTCAGTATTCCTGGAAATGATATCAAAGTCAGAATTTTTCTTTTTTTTTAATTTTATTTTATATTTTATTTATTGATTGGTTTTTCGAGACAGGGTTTCTTTGTGGTTTTGGAGCCTGTCCTGGAACTAGCTCCTGTAGACCAGGCTGGCCTCAAATTCATAAAGATCCACCTGCCTTTGCCTCCCAAGTGCGCCACCACTGCCCGGCGTAAATCAGAATTTTTCACATTATTCCATGGCTACAGAGAATCCTTGTCTCAGAAAACAAAAAACAAAAAAAAAATTTTTTTTTCTCTGTGTCTCATGTGTCGCGTGTCTTTCTCTAAGCAGGCCCAGGAATCCTAAGCGCCTGTAGGTGATCTAGGAAATCTCCTGTTGCAGGGGCCCTGGCCTCCACTCCTGGCCCCTGAGGGCACCTGGTAAAAGTGGGAAGGCAGATTTCAGAGACTAGTAAAGTTCAAGGTCACCAGCCCTTCCCAACATCTAGAACTCCTTGCTAAACCTTTAATGGGTGAGGCTACAACTTAATTGGTCTGCTTAGATATGGATATTTTTGTTGTGGTTCTTGTTTTACAGGGCAGGAACAGATATCCAAGTGGGGATTTTTCCAGGGCTGTTTTAATTTTCTCAGACTCGGTATTTAGTATGAGAAGTGGGGTGTGGGGTTGCACAAACACAACTACTGAAAAAGAACCCCAAGAAAGCAGGCCTCCCTCCCTCCCTTCCTCCTTCCCTCTCTCCCTCAGGTCTTCCCTCTCACCAAGCCATAATTGTGGCAGCTCCTTGGCCCACATAGTCCTTTCACTGATCAGTCAGACAC
>JAQJZF010000278.1:0-17500 GCA_028537955.1 Microtus californicus | reverse complement strand
CGACCGGAGCCCCCGTCGCCGCACCGGAGGGAAAAAAAGCACGCAAGTGGGGGGGTATCTCACCGCCAGGCACCCAACCCGGTGCGGTGGCGGTTCCCCACACGAGACGCGCCTTCCCGGAGGACGACGACGGGGCCGGAAGAGTCCCCAGACGCACCTCGGCCGGCGGACCCACCGCCACGCCGCAGACGACGGACGTCCGCTAAGCCTCTTTCCCTCGCGAGGTTCCCGAAACGCGCAGAGCCCGCCTGCCTCTCGCACCCTCTCTCGCACGGACCCACCGCCGAGACAGACGCGCCCGCCGCCGCCGAAGGGAGACCCTCCGGCGGAGACGGGCCCCGACGCGTCCGGCGACGCGCCGGGAGACGACCGACCGCCGTTCTCTCCAAAAGGCCGCACCCGAGAGAGAGGTCACGACCCCGCAAAGCCAGAACCGGATCTCCGACCCCGAGGAGGGACGGGTCAAACCGCTGCTCCCCAAACGTGGGAACGCTGCCGGGGAGGGGGAGCGAGGCGACCTCCACACGGCACGCAACACGAGCGACGCACGCACGCGACGCGCGCGGCGAGGCCGCGGTCCGCGGGAACGGCAAAGACGGGGAAGCGCGGGAGGGACCGCTCGCGGCGGGCACGGACGGTGGACGGGTGGGGCCCGGGAGCCCACCGCCACCCAGCCCCGCTCTTCCCGCTCGGCTCCGCGCCCCGACCGAGGCGCACACACGCTACCCTCGGGGGAGCGGGGGAATCGGGGTCCCGCGGCACTCGGGCGTGCGCGCACGCGGCCCCGTCGTTCCCCGCCACGGGTAACAACGTCCCGGGCTCCGACACGCACGGCACGGCACGCCGGCGTCACGACACGCTCTCTTGCCCCGCGTGGTTCCTCCCCGGACTCGGAGCGAGGAGGCGCGGGCCGCAGCGGGCGACACGAAAGCTCGGGTTTTCCCCTCCCAAAGACGGGACGCGGCGAGGGGCACCACCCGGCCGAAGCTACGCGCATCGGGTGGTCAGGGCGTGCCGGGGCGACCCCCAGCACGCCCTCTCATCGGATCGCTAGAGAAGGCACTTTTTCTCACTGAGGGCGGGCGAGACGGACCCGGCCCGACGAGCCTCCGGCCGCGGCAGCACAAGAGCAGGGGGAGAGACACACGCACACCGCTCGATGATCTCGAGCGCGGCGAGGCGAGGGGGTCTGCGGTATCGGTAAGGCTCTTTTTTTTTCCTTCCTTTCCGGGGCGCACTCTTGAGCGTTCGCGGACAGGGGGGACCAGACCGAGAAAAAGCATACTACATAAGAGGTCCCCCGAGAGCCAGGCCTGCCTCTCCGGCAACACCCACCGGGTCTGCACCAGGCGGGGAGGCATTCTCAGTCAGTCATCGACAGACCACCTTTAACGGTGAGAAGAAAATGAAAAGGCCGGCCGCGACCGCTCAACACCACCCAACGCTCACCGCCTACGGGAGAAGGCAGCACGTGGTGGGCCGCTCGCCCGATCTCACGAGATGGCTGTGAGAGAGCCATCTTACCGCAGAGAGCCTCTCTTACCGCCCGCCTCGACCCCCTTTTTTTCTTAAATCGTCGGGACACCACACACCTCGCTCACAGAGGAACACCGCTAAAGGCCGGACCGCGCACAGGAGGCATCCACACGTCAGAGAACCGGGAGACGCCGCCACCGCTCAGAACCGGGCACCTCTGAGGATCGGCCTGGAACGCTCCAGGAGCACCACGAGGATCGCAAGAAGCAAGGAGCGTGCACACGAGCCCGGTCGGGAGGGGCCCGTGACGCGGCACATCAGCCGACCCTCCCCCGGCTCGGAGGGAGGAGGGCCAAACAGACCACACACGGTGCGGCACAGCGAAACGCGCGACGGGGGAACAACGAAGCCCCCGGCGCGCCTCACAGGAACCCCCACGAACCACAGCGAGGAGTGCGGGGGGGCTTTCACAGGGCTCGGGCCGGATAACCGCACCCCTGCCTTCCACACACCACCGGTGAAGGCTGGGGAGGAGAGACGAGGGGCCCGCTGGCAGAACGAGAAGAGCGGCCGCCATTCGCCATGAATGTCCGTCCCTCGCCTGGCGCGGCTTAGGCCTCCGGCCCGAATGAACACAGGGCGAGCGCACCACATCGATCGACAAAGCGGAACCGGGAAGAATCGAGAGCGAGCGAGAGAGCACCACAGACCCAACCCATGCCAAAAAAAAAAAAAAAAAAAAAAAAAAAAGAGGAAAACCCTTCACACAACACCTCCACACCAAAAAAAAAAAAAAAAAAAAAAAGCCAGCGGTGGGGGGTTTAACGGGGAATCCAATAAAAGAGGTGTGCACTCGGGAGGCACATAAGGCAGCAGAAGGGCCGGGCTGGGCCACCCTCAACCCAGAAAGGACTCATGGAGACTCGGGAGCTCCACAACCTGGGAGGAGGGGGTGAAAAAAAAAAGTGCGCGCTCGGGAGGCACACGGGAGCAGAGGACCATGGAGACTCGGGAGCTCCACACAACCTGGTCCCCGCCCCCCCAAAAAAAAAAACCGGGACGGTAAGGGAGTAGCATCGAGAGACAGGTCCCACCATCCAAACAGAACGGGCGACAAAAACCACGAAGCGGGGACGCCTGACACGCTTCACCACGGGCAAAAGCGAGGAAGCCGGTCGTCTCAAAAAAGCCGCACGGGAAAGCACACACGGGCCCAGCCCCAAAAGGCAGCGAAGCGAGCGAGACGCGGGCTGGGCTAGACGGGAAAAAGAACACCCGGCAAGGCTCAGAAGAGAGACCGCCACCTAGCGTCCTTTAATGTCACCCAATTAAAGGACAGCGTGTCAGCACCTATCTGCGGGTACAATAAGGACAGATAGCAACCATTAGAAGAATGACAACAGGCACGGGGAGTCATTCACAGACCACACAGAACTCCTGAAAGTGAGGCTGGTTGAAATGTCCCAAAAATGTCCCCATAAACGAGAGAACCGACCCTCAAAGGAACAACTGGTCGACCTCATAACCATGAAAGGACCGAGAGAGCGAGGTGGACATGCCAGAAAGCCGGGCACCCAGCCTCCTCCCGGCCGAGGACCCTGCGACCAGCCGCTAGGGATGGAGAAGGGCAAGAAGAAAAAAACTTGGAAAAAAAAAAATCTCGAGTCCAAGAAACCGGGGACCGGTGAACAGGGGAGCCGGGACCACCACCTCCTCTCGGCCTCGAGAACACGAGGCCCGCCGCTGGGCTCTCGCAAGACCGAGGGCAGGAGAGAAAGGGGCGGGGGAGAGCTCCGAGATCCCAACGAGTCCGGACCAGGGAGGCGAGAAAGCCGGGACCACGGCCTCCTCTCGGCCTCAGCATGGCAAGGCCCGCCGCTGAGGACCGAGGGTTCAGGCAAGAGTGGGGAAAAAATAAAAAGCTCCAAGAGTCCGGACCAGGGAGGCGAGAAAGCCGGGACCACGGCCTCCTCTCGGCCTCAGCATGGCAAGGCCCGCCGCTGAGGACCGAGGGTTCAGGCAAGAGTGGGGAAAAAATAAAAAGCTCCAAGAGTCCGGACCAGGGAGGCGAGAAAGCCGGGACCACAGCCTCCTCTAGGCCTCAGGATGGCAAGGCCCGCCGCTGAGGACCGATGGCAAGAGGGGGAAAAAAAAAAAAAAAAAAAGTCCGAGACCCCAACGAGTCCGTGACGGGGCAGCGGGGAAGCCGGGATCAACCAACGCCTCCTCCTCTCGGTCCCAGGGCTCTTAGAAGAGAGAAAAGGCAAGGGAAAAAGCAACTTTTAAAGCCGGGGTATTTCACCGATCCTGGGCCCGGGTGGACCCGAGACACCTAGCGGGGGTACGCGAACGACTGAAGCCTTCTGGTCGACCCGCTCAAGTCTCCCAGCACCCTCTCCAGCTGGTCCCGTCACTCGGTTCCATCCCCAACACGCGCACCCATGGGTGACTCTTCCGGCACAACCTCCTACACAGAGACCGTTCCCAAGCACGACACCGACTCCGGGACACACCCGCCTGCCGGGCCGAGACTCTCGTCACTCTCTCCGCCTCACCAAAGCCATCCCGCCCCGTCCTCGTCAACGACCGAGGACCAGGAGCGTTGCAGAAAAAGGCCACCGCTAGGGGGCGCCCGACAACCCACCGCCATAGATCGCTCGCTCGCTCGCTCGCTCGCTCGTTCGGCCGCGGCACCGGCGTCTTCACCTTCTCTGGCGTGACAGCGTCCTCCCACGCCACGCCCGGAGGTGGCACGGGCCCACAACAGGACAGGGAACTCCCCTGTCGGTTCCCCCACCCCTCCCCAGCCCACCCCCGAAGACGGTGAACGCGGGCCGGGATGGACATTCGGGGCTACGAAAACGAAAGTACGACCGACACCACAGGCAGCTAGGAAAACAGGCGAATCGATCGCTCACTCGCTCGCTCGCTCGCTCGCTCACGGGAAACAAAGAGCGTGTCTGACAGATCTGTGACAGGACTAGGTGGGCCAGGGGCTTCTGCAACCATTAGGGCACGGTGAGAGGGAGGGACCGAGGGGGACCGAAGGGGACCGAGGGAGGGAGGGAAGGAGGGAAGGAGGGAGGGAGGGAGTCGGCAACGGCAGTTCCCTGCCATCTAAGTCTCCTTTCACCACGGCCACTGCTTGCTTGCTTGTGCTTCTTTTTCTTCACCACACTCTCCACGCCCTCAGATCACACTTCTCAGACTAAATACCGAGTTGGAGAAAATTAAAACAGCCATGGAATAGTTTAAAATAATAATAAAAATAGTTTTTAAAAAAAAATCCCACTCGGATTTCATTTCCGGGAATAATATCGTCATAGTGATGTGTTGTGAACATTTTCACTTAGGACAGAAAAAATAAACAGGTCACTTTAGTCATTTCTTGGAGAGGGTCTGTTTCCCGATCCTCGTGTTTTCAGTTTCCGAGTGCTGCTGACATGACAGACATGGGCCCTCACACTCGAGTTTATGAAACACTACTGAGAGCATGGAGCCCATAGGACAAGGCTTTGGCTTCCCCTTCCCCTCCCACATAAGCCAGATAAATAAATGAATGAATGAATAAATAAATGCCCAGCAGCAGAAGCATGAAAACAGCTCCTCAGACCCTTTAGAGCTCCTGAGTACTGGGGTTACAGTCATGGCAGAGGATATGACTAGGCCAGGGCTCCCTTCACAACTACCATCCAGGCCTTCCTTCCTTCCTTCCTTCCTGCCAGTTTACTAAAATTTTAGTTATTTTTAATTGCGTTGGGAGGCTAGAAATTTTTGGGTTTTCGTGAGTGGGCAGACATAAGAAAGAAAGAAAGAAAGAAAGAAAGAAAGAAAGAAAGAAAGAAAGAAAGAAAGAAAGAAAGGAGAGAAGGATCAGAGCAGTGAATATACAGGTGCACAGTCCTTACACCAATGTTGACGGCAGATAGAAAATAAGAGGAAGAAAAAATAAATAAAAGGACAGCCTGGTCTATAAAAATGAGTTCCAGGACAGCCAGGGCTATTTCATGAAATTGGCTGAGTTCAAATCAATAGTTTCCCAACTCCAACAAGGATGTTTACAGGAAAGGCAACAGATGTACCCGTCAAGGAAGGCCAGTGGAGCTGTAGGCACACCCTTCACACCCCTTGGAACTTCTCTGTTGCAAGATCACAGAGTTAGGAAAGGAAAATAACACGTCGCTGTAGTCATTTCTAGGCTAGGGCTCCCTTCACAACCGTTTGAAAGGATCAGAGCACTGAATATACAGACGCGCGGTCATGACACCAACGTTGACTAGAAAGACACCTAAACTAACATAGACACACACACACACACACACACACACACACACACACACACACACACGCATACACACAATCCATAGCATTTGCTGCCTAGCTGATAAAATGAATTCCAGTGTCAGTAGGCACACCCTTCACACCCTTTGAAACTTCTCTGTTGCAAGGTCACAGAGTTAGGAAAGGATCTTGATCTTGAACTTTCCTTAAAAGTAAGTCTGTGTGGGTATCACACTCAAGCCAAGTGCCCCTCAGAGCTCATGGAAGACAAAACAGAGCTCTAGAATAAGAGAGACGGCGGGGGGGGGGGGGGGGACAGGGGCGGGAGGATTCACTCAAGAAAATGAAAGCAAAACTCTACACAAACCCTGGCACACAGTAAAATCAGTCCTATGAGGAAATTTGTAGCTCTAATTGCCTACTTTTTAAAAAGACTTCTAACCGGGTAATGGTGGTACACGCCCTTAATTCCAGCACTCGGTCTGGTCTCCAACAGCTAGTTCCAGGACTGACTCAATTAGAGAGAACTAGAGAGAAACCCTGTCACAAAACAAACAAACAAAAGAATAAAGTATTACATAAATCAATGAATGCATACATAGATGGACAGATAGACAGAGAGACAGACAGACAGACCCACACCCCATCTTCTGTCTTCTGAAGGGACCAGGCTCTCTCACAGGGGTCAGGCAGAAACACAGGCAGTGTATGTGTGTGATTTCAAGCAAGCCTATATGTGATATATAGGGTATGATAGGATAATGTCAGTATTAAATTGTGGTAGGCCTCAGGAGCACAAGAACCCAAATCTCTGCTGTACTCCCTGTCACCAGAAGAGGGCACTAGAACCCCACCATGTGGTTTCTGGACATTCCAGAAATTCCATCTCTCCAGTTCTCATTCTTTCATTGTTCCTCCTGCCTCCTGCATGCCTGCATCTAGTGAGAGAGTGGGCACCGTTCCTCCCTGCTTCTGTGTATCTGTCTCTGTCACGTTCTGGATAGCCAGAGTGCCCGCCACCTATGCCTGAGATAGATGGGGCTGGCAGCCCTGGGGCTGGGGGAAAGGGAGAGAGTGGGTTCCCTGGAGAGCCTTGGGCAGAGGCTCTGTGGATTCCCTGCAGGAGGCCTCTCTGCCTCTGAGGAGCCCGTGGGGGGAGGGGGAAAGGGAAGGTCAACCATACAGTCCTGCCTGGCTTTTGCTTTGCTTTGTTTTGTTTTGTTTCCAGGTACAGCTGTGACCAGGTCTGAATCCAGGACAGACTCCAAAGCTAGAGAGAAATCCTGTCTCAGAAAACAAAAAAATAAATAAATAAACTAATAAATGAATGGATAGATAGATAGATAGATCAATAGATAGATAGATAGCCAGACAGAGAGATGATAAAAGCACCTACAAGATCAGGGAGAGCAAGGCAGGCAGATCGTTGTGAGTTTAAGGCTCCCTTGTTCTGCAGATTGAGATTCAGGACAGGCAAAGCAACACAGAGAAACCCTGTTTTCAAAAAAAAAAAAAGGTCGGGGCTGGAGAGGTGGCTCTGTGGTTAAGAGTGCTGACTGCTCTTCCACAGGACCCACATGGCAGTCAACAGCTGTCGGTAACTCTAAGATCTGACACCCTCAGATAGACATACATGCAGGCAAATCACCAATGCCAACAAAATAAAAATAAATAAATTATTAGGAAAATAAATATATAGAAGAGGTGTTTAGTGCATGCCTTTAATCCCAGCACTAGGCGGCAGAGGCAGATGGCTCTCTGTGAGTCTGAGGCCAGTCTTGTCTACAAAGTGAGTCCCAGGGCATACAAGGGTACACATCGAAACCCTATGTTGAACAACCACAAATAAGGAGATAATAACAATAAAAATATTTGAGAGTTCAAATAATTGACTTCATCCACAATAAAAGAATATAAAAATAAAAATATCAAATGCACTTGAACACATTGGCACAGGAGACCGCTTCCTAAATAGAACCCCAGTAGCACAGACACTGAGAGAAACAATTAATAAGTGAGACCGCCTGAAACTGAAAAGCTTCTGTAAAGCAAAGAACATGGCCAACAAGACAAAATGACGGCCTACAGAACGGGAAAAGATCTTCACTAACCCCACATCAGACAGAGGTCTGATCTCCAAAATACACAAAGAACTCGAGAAATTGGTCATCAAAAGAACAAATAATCCAATTAAAAAAAAAAAAGGAGTACAGACCTAAACAGAGAACTCTCAACAGAGGGATCTAAAATGGTTGAAAGACACTTAAATGTTGGGTCGAGGGGGGGGGGTGATGCAAAGATGAGAACACCACCAAGTCTAATAAACCAGAAGCAAACTTTATTCCAGAAACCAGATCCAAGGAAAACCAGAAGCAAACTTAAAAATAAAAACACACTGCGAGTCACAGAAGCTTATCAGCTATCTGAGACCACAGGCAGAGTTTGTGCTTCTGACACTGTGGCAAAAGGCCAGTTTCTGAAACCAATTTTTATAGTAGGGGCATCGCCGGGCAGTGGTGGTGCACGCCTTTAATCCCAGCACTCGGGAGGCAGAGGCAGGCAGATCTCTGTGAGTTCGAGACCAGCCTGGTCTACAGAGCTAGTTCCAGGACAGTCTCCAAAGCCACAGAGAAACCCTGTCTCGAAAAACCACAAAAAAAAAAAAAGAGCTAGTTCCAGACAGGCTCCAAAACCACAGAGAAAACCTGTCTCGAAAAACCTAAGTAAGTAAGTAAGTAAGTAAATAAATAAATAAAGTAGGGGCATCAAGCATTAGCTCTGAACAAAGGAATTTTATAAGCTTGCCCTGACCCGTGGGTCAGTCAACATCAGACCATAAGGAGGGGAGTGAGTTTTAACTAGGCAACTATCATGAAATATGTTTCTAAGTAGATTTCTTCACCAAATGCATGACAGTCCTGTATGAGACCATGCTGGAGCATTGTGTGTGTGTGTGGGGGGGGGTGTTCTCTGACTCTCTTGTACATTGAGTTTAACTTCAGATTTTATTTGTTTTTCTCAGTGTGCTCATGTCTGTCCGTGTGTGTGTGTGTGTGTGTGTGTGTGTGTGTGTGTGTGTGTTTACGTACGTATGTGTGTGGGGGTGGAATCACAATTCAAAACATTGTAGTGAAGGCCCTTTGTGGACAGCCCCCAGGACTGCCTTCCTTTGTTCTTTTGTTTCTTCATTTTCATTCTTTCTATCTGTCTTTCTTTAGTTCAATTTTAATTTTTTTTGTTTTGTTTTGTTTTGTTTTTCGAGACAGGGTTTCCCTGCATAACAGTCCTACCTAGCTTTTCTGGAACTAGCTCTTGTAGACCATGCTGGCCTTGAACTCCCAGAGATTCACCTGCATCTGCCTCCTGTGTGCTGGGAATAAAGGCATGTGCCACCACTGCCCACCCATTTTCAAGTTTTATTTAAATCTCTCGGTGTGCCTTTTGTATGTGTGGGAGACAGGGAAGGTGTAACATTTCCAAACATTTTCATAACTGCACTTAGCACTGCACTCTTTTACATTTAATTTTACTTTTATTTAAGAGTGTTTCCAGTTGGGTAGGACTTAGTTTAATTTCAATTTCTTAAAGAAATTTTTATGATTTATTTAACTTTAGATGTGCAATGGTGTGAGGGTATCAGATCATCCAGGAACTGGATTTACAATCACGTATGAGCTGCCATAAGGGTACTGGGAATGGACACCTCTTCCTCAGAGCCACTGAGTCATCTCTCCAGGCCCTTAATTTTTTTAAAAAAAAAATGTTTCTCTGGGTGTGCCTGTGTGTGAGTGTGTGTGCGTGTGTGTGTGTGTGTGTGTGTGTGTGTGTGTGTGTGTGTGTGTGTGTGTTTATGGGGTGGCTTTTGAACTAACCCAGATGACTGGTTCCATATCTGGCAGAGAGGCAGGTGGATCTCTGGGAGTTTGAGGCCAGGCTGGTTGACAAGAGCTAGTTCCAAAGACAGGCTCCAAAGCAACAGAGAAACCCTGCCTTGAAAATCAAAACAAGACTCGAAAAATCAAAAAGAAGAAGAAGAAGAAGAAGAAGAAGAAGAAGAAGAAGAAGAAGAAGAAGAAGAAGAAGAAGATCAAAACAAGAACACAAACCAAAAAAAAAAAACATAAATTAAATGAGAGAGAGAGAGAGAGAGAAGAAATGTTGATATGAAGATTTAAAGACAAGAAATAAGAAAATAAGAAATAAGAAAAAACAAAACCATAATACAAAACCATAATGTTACCAAGATGACAGCCTGGTTTATATAGTGAGTTAAAGGTATTATACAGAGAAACCCTGCACCAAAAATAATAATAATAATAATAATAATAATAATAATAATAATAATAATAATAATAATAAAAGAAGAAAACAGGAAAAAAAACAAATAAGGAAAAAGGAAGGAAGGAAGAAAAAACAGGTGTTTTCCTTTTTTTGTTGTTTATCTCAGGTTATTTTATTTTAATTTATTTTTTTAATTGCAGTGGCAGCAGTATATTTAGGGCAGCACATTTCTTTATTCTCAGTTCTCAGCCCTCAGAAATCAGGAGAGGCAGAGGCAGGCAGATCGCTATGAGTTTGAGGCCACCTTGTTCTGCAGTGTGAGTTTCAGGACAGGCAAAGCGACACAGAGAAACTCTGTCTTGGGGGAAAAAAGTGTGTTTAGTACAGGCCTTTAATTCCGGCACTAGGAAGCAGAGGTAGAGGCAGGGGCAGCTAGATCTCTGTGAGTCTGAGGCCAGCCTTGTCTACAAAGTGAGTTCCAGGGACACAGGGAACCTCTATGTAGAAAAACCACAAATAAACTAATAATAATAAAAAATAATAATAATCTAAGAGCTCAATTAATTGACTTCACCCACAATTCAAAAATAAAAAAAGAGCGTGTCTGACTGATCAGTGAAAGAACTATGTGGGTCAAGGAGCTGCCACAATTATGGCTTGGTGAGAGGGAAGACCTGAGGGAGAGAGGGAAGGAGGAAGGGAGGGAGGGAGGCCTGCTTTCTTGGGGTTCTTTTTCAGTAGTTGTGTTTGTGCAACCCCACACCCCACTTCTCATACTAAATACCGAGTCTGAGAAAATTAAAACAGCCCTGGAAAAATCCCCACTTGGATATCTGTTCCTGCCCTGTAAAACAAGAACCACAACAAAAATATCCATATCTAAGCAGACCAATTAAGTTGTAGCCTCACCCATTAAAGGTTTAGCAAGGAGTTCTAGATGTTGGGAAGGGCTGGTGACCTTGAACTTTACTAGTCTCTGAAATCTGCCTTCTCACTTTTACCAGGTGCCCTCAGGGGCCAGGAGTGGAGGCCAGGGCCCCTGCAACAGGAGATTTCCTAGATCACCTACAGGCGCTTAGGATTCCTGGGCCTGCTTAGAGAAAGACGCGCGACACATGAGACACAGAGAAAAAAAAATTTTTTTTTTTTTTTTTTGTTTTCTGAGACAAGGATTCTCTGTAGCCATGGAATAATGTGAAAAATTCTGATTTACGCCGGGCAGTGGTGGCGCACGTCTTTAATCTCAGCACTTGGGAGGCAAAGGCAGGTGGATCTTTATGAATTTGAGGCCAGCCTGTTCTACAAGAGCTAGTTCCAGGACAGGCTCCAAAACCACAAAGAAACCCTGTCTCGAAAAACAAACAAACAAATAAATAAATAAAATATAAAATAAAATTAAAAAAAAAAGAAGAAAAATTCTGACTTTGATATCATTTCCAGGAATACTGACGCAGTGAATTATTTGGAACATTTTCACTTCAGACAGAAAAAAATAAAAATGTCATTTTATTGATTTCTTTTAGAGGGTCTCTTTCCCACCAGGATGGTTTACATTTGCTGGGTTGTTGAAGATGATCTCCTGATCCTTGTATTTCCAGTTCCTGAGTGCTGCTGGCAGGACAGACATGGGCTCACCATACCTCGAGTTTTTGATGCAGTACTGAAAACCTGGAGCCCAAAGGACAAGGCTTCAGCTTCCCCTGCCCCTCTGACATAAGCCAGATACATAAATGGTTACCCAGATTTTATTTAAATCTCTCAGTGTGGCTTGTGTATGTGGGGAAGACAGGGAAGGTATCACATTTCAGAACGTTTTCTTTCTTTTTTTTTTTTTTTTTTTTGGTTTTTCAAGACAGGGTTTCTCTGTGGTTTTGGAGCCTATCCTGCAACTAGTTCTGTAGACCAGGCTGGTCTCGAAATCACAGAGATCCCCTTGCCTCTGCCTCCCGAGTGCTGGGATTAAAGGCGTGCGCCAAAACCGCCCGGCTTCAGAATGTTTTCATAACTGCACTTAGCACTGCACTCTTTTCCATTTATTTTACTTTTATTTGAGAGTGATTCACTCAAGAAAATGAAAGCAAAACCCTACACTAACCCTGGCACACAGTAAAATCAGTCCTATGAGGAAATTTGTAGCTCTAATTGCCTACTTTTTAAAAAGACTTCTAACTGGGTGGTAATGGTGGTACACGCCCTTAATTCCAGCACTCGGTCTGGTCTCCAAGAGCTAGTTCCAGGACTGACTCAATTAGAGAGAACTAGAGAGAAACCCTGTCACAAAACAAACAAACAAACAAAAGAATAAAGTATTACATAAATCAATGGATGCATACATAGATGGACAGATAGACAGACAGAGAGACAGACAGACAGGCAGACAGACAGACAGACCCACACCCCATCTTCTGTCTTCTGAAGGGACCAGGCTCTCTCACAGGGGTCAGGCAGAAACGCAGGCAGTGTATGTGTGTGATATCAAGCAAGCCTATATGTGATATATAGGGTATGATAGGATAATGTCAGTATTAAATTGGGGTAGTTCTCAGGAGCACAAGAACCCAAATCTCTGCTGTACTCCCTGTCACCAGAAGAGGGCACTAGAACCCCACCATGTGGTTTCTGGACATTCCAGAAATTCCATCTCTCCAGTTCTCATTCTTTCATTGTTCCTCCTGCCTCTTGCATGCCTGCATCTAGTGAGAGAGAGTGGGCACCGTTCCTCCCTGCTTCTGTGCATCTGTCTCTGTCACGTCCTGGATAGCCAGAGTGCCCGCCACCTATGCCTGAGATAGATGGGGCTGGTAGCCCTGCGGCTGGGGGAAAGGGAGAGAGTGGGTTCCCTGTAGAGCCTTGGGCAGAGGCTCTGTGGATTCCCTGCAGGAGGCCTCACTGCCTCTGAGGAGCCCGTGGGGCGAGGGGGAAAGTGAAGGTCAACCATACAGTCCTGCCTGGCTTTTGCTTTGCTTTGTTTTGTTTTGTTTCCAGGTACAGCTGTGACCAGGTCTGAATCCAGGACAGACTCCAACGCTAGAGAGAAATCCTGTCTCAGAAAACAAAAAATAAATAAATAAACTAATAAATGAATGGATAGATAGATAGATAGATAGATAGATAGATAGATAGATAGATAACCAGACAGAGAGATGATAAAAACACCTCCAAAATCAGGGAGACCAAGACAGGCAGATCACTGTGAGTTTAAGGCTCCCTTGTTCTGCAGATTGAGATTCAGGACAGGCAAAGTGACACAGAGAAACCCTGTTTTAAAAAAAAAAAAAAGTGGGGGCTGGAGAGTTGGCTCTGTGGTTAAGAGTGCTGACTGCTCTTCCAGAGGACCCAGGTTCAATTCCTACCACCCACATGGCAGTTAACAGCTGTCGGTAACTCCTAGATCTGACACCCTCAGATAGACATACATGCAGGCAAAACACCAATGCCAACAAAATAAAAATAAATAAATTATTAGGAAAATAAATATATAAAAAAGGTTATTTAGTGCATGCCTTTAATCCCAGCACTAGGAGGCAGAGGCAGATGGCTCTCTGTGAGTCTGAGGCCAGTCTTGCCTACAAAGTGAGTCCCAGGGCATACAAGGGTACACAACGAAACCCTATGTTGAACAACCACAAATAAAGAGATAATAACAATAAATATATTTGAGAGTTCAATTAATTGACTTCATCCACAATAAAAGAATATAAAAATAAAAATATCAAATGCACTTGAACACATTGGCACAGGAGACCGCTTCCTAAATAGAACCCCAGTAGCACAGACACTGAGAGAAACAATTAATAAGTGAGACCGCCGCCTGAAACTGAAAAGCTTCTGTAAAGCAAAGAACATGGCCAACAAGACAGAATGGGAAAAGATCTTCACTAACCCCACATCAGACAGAGGTCTGACCTCCAAAATACACAAAGAACTCGAGAAATTGGTCATCAAAAGAACAAATAATCCAATTAAAAAAAATGGAGTACAGACCTAAACAGAGAACTCTCAACAGAGGGATCTAAAATGGTTGAAAGACACTTAAATGTTGGGTCGAGGGGGGGGGTCATGCAAAGATGAGAACACCACCAAGTCTAATAAACCAGAAGCAAACTTTATTCCAGAAACCAGATCCCAGGATAACCAGAAGCAAACTTAAAAATAAAAACACACCGCAAGTCACAGAAGCTTATCAGCTATCTGAGACCACAGGCAGAGTTTGTGCTTCTGACACTGTGGCAAAAGGCCAGTTTCTGAAACCAATTTTTATAGTAGGGGCATCGCTGGCCTTGAACTCCCAGAGATTCACCTGCATCTGCCTCCTGTGTGCACTCTTTTACATTTAATTTTACTTTTAAGAGTGTTTCCAGTTGGGTAGGACTTAGTTTAATTTCAATTTCTTAAAGAAATTTTTATGATTTATTTAACTTTAGATGTGCAATGGTGTGAGGGTATCAGATCATCCAGGAACTGGATTTACAATCACGTATGAGCTGCCATAAGGGTACTGGGAATGGACACCTCTTCCTCAGAGCCACTGAGTCATCTCTCCAGGCCCTTAATTTTTTTAAAAAAAATGTTTCTCTGGGTGTGCGTGCGTGCGTGCGTGTGTGTGTGTGTGTTTATAGGGTGGCTTTTGAACTAACCAAGATGACTGGTTCCATATCTGGCAGAGAGGCAGATGGATCTCTGGGAGTTTGAGGCCAGGCTGGTTGACAAGAGCTAGTTCCAAAGACAGGCTCCAAAGCAACAGAGAAAACCTGCCTTGAAAATCAAAACAAGACTCGAAAAATCAAAAAGAAGAAGAAGAAGAAGAAGAAGAAGAAGAAGAAGAAGAAGAAGAAGAAGAAGAAGAAGAAGAAGAAGAAGAAAATCAAAACAAGAACACAAGCCAAAAAAAAAAACAAACATAAATTAAATGAGAGCGAGCGAGAGAGAGAGAGAGAGAGAGAGAGAGAGAGAGAGAGAGAGAGAAGAAATGTTGATTTGTCGATTTACAGACAAGAAATAAGAAAAAACAAAACCATAATACAAAACCATAATGTTACCAAGATGACAGCCTGGTTTATATAGTGAGTTAAAGGTATTATACAGAGAAACCCTGCACCAAAAATAATAACAATAATAATAATAATAATAATAATAATAATAATAATAATAATAATAATAATAAAAGAAGAAGAAAACAGGAAAAAAAAACAAGTAAGGAAAAAGGAAAGAAGGAAGAAAAAACAGGTGTTTTCTTTTTTTGTTTATCTCAGGTTATTTTATTTTAATTTATTTTTTTAATTGCAGTGGCAGCAGTATATTTAGGGCAGCACATTTCTTTATTCTCAGTTCTCAGCCCTCAGAAATCAGGAGAGGCAGAGGCAGGCAGATCGCTGTGAGTTTGAGGCCACCTTGTTCTGCAGTGTGAGTTTTAGGACAGGCAAAGCGACAGACACAGGGAAACCCTGTCTTGGGGGAAAAAAGTGTGTTTAGTACAGGCCTTTAATTCCGGCACTAGGAAGCAGAGGTAGAGGCAGGGGCAGCTAGATCTCTGTGAGTCTGAGGTCAGCCTTGTCTACAAAGTGAGTTCCAGGGACACAGGGAACCTCTATGTAGAAAAACCACAAATAAACTAATAATAATAAAAAATAATAATAATCTAAGAGCTCAATTAATTGACTTCACCCACAATTCAAAAATAAAAAAAAAAAGAGTGTGTCTGACTGATCAGTGAAAGAACTATGTGGGCCAAGGAGCTGCCACAATTATGGCTTGGTGAGAGGGAGGAACTGAAGGAGGGAGGGAGGGAGGGAGGGAAGCCTGCTTTCTTGGGGTTCTTTTTCAGTAGTTGTGTTTGTGCAACCCCACACCCCACTTCTCATACTAAATACCGAGTCTGAGAAAATTAAAACAGCCCTGGAAAAATTCCCACTTGGATATCTGTTCCTGCCCTGTAAAACAAGAACCACAACAAAAATATCCATATCTAAGCAGACCAATTAAGTTGTAGCCTCACCCATTAAAGGTTTCTAGATGTTGGGAAGGGCTGGTGACCTTGAACTTTACTAGTCTCCGAAATCTGCCTTCTCACTTTTACCAGGTGCCCTCAGGGGCCAGGAGTGGAGGCCAGGGCCCCTGCAACAGGAGATTTCCTAGATCACCTACAGGCGCTTAGGATTCCTGGGCCTGCTTAGAGAAAGACACGCGACACATGAGACACAGAGAAAAAAAATTTTTTTTTTTTTTGTTTTTTGTTTTCTGAGACAAGGATTCTCTGTAGCCATGGAATAATGTGAAAAATTCTGATTTACGCGGGGCGGTGGTGGCACACGTCTTTAATCTCAGCACTTGGGAGGCAAAGGCAGGTGGATCTTTATGAATTTGAGGCCAGCCTGTTCTACAAGAGCTAGTTCCAGGACAGGCTCCAAAACCACAAAGAAACCCTGTCTCGAAAAACAAACAAATAAATAAATAAATAAAATATAAAATAAAATTAAAAAAAAGAAGAAGAAAAATTCTGACTTTGATATCATTTCCAGGAATACTGACGCAGTGAATTATTTGGAACATTTTCACTTCAGACAGAAAAAAGTAAAAATGTCATTTTATTGATTTCTTTTAGAGGGTCTCTTTCCCACCAGGATGGTTTACACTTGCTGGGGTGTTGAAGATGATCCTTGTATTTCCAGTTCCTGAGTGCTGCCGGCAGGACAGACATGGGCTCACCATACCTCGAGTTTTTGATGCAGTACTGAAAACCTGGAGCCCAAAGGACAAGGCTTCAGCTTCCCCTGCCCCTCTGACATAAGCCTGATACATAAATGGTTACCCAGATTTTATTTAAATCTCTCAGTGTTGCTTGTGTATGTGGGGAAGACAGGGAAGGTATCACATTTCAGAACGTTTTCATAACTGCACTTAGCACTGCACTCTTTTCCATTTATTTTACTTTTATTTGAGAGTGTTTCCAATTGTGTAGGACTTAGTTTAATTTCAATTTCTTAAAGAATTTTTTATGATTTATTTAACTTGATTTTATGTGCAATGGTCTGAAGATGTCAGATCACCCAGAAACTGAATTTACAATCACTATGAGCTGCTATGCAGGTGCTGGGAATTGAACCCAATTTCTCAGGAAGAGCCGCCAAACTAGCTCTCCATGCTCTTAATTTAAAAGTTTATTTGTGTGTCTCTGAGTGTGCCTGTGCCTGTGTTTGGTTTGTGTGTGTGTTGGGGGGGGGGGTGTGGGGGGTAGGGGGGTGGCTTTTGACCTCACCAGACAAAGGCATTCAAGAGCACTGGCTCCATATTTAGCAGAAACAGGATCTCTAGGAGTTTTAGGACACAGCCTGGTCTACAAGAAAGGAGCTAGTTTTAAGAACAGTCTCCAAAGCAGCAGAGAAACCCTGTCTCATAAAGCAAAACACAAAAGCAAACATCTAAAATGGCTGAAAGACACTTAAGGAAATGTTCAACATCCTTA
>JAQJZF010000277.1:0-7500 GCA_028537955.1 Microtus californicus | reverse complement strand
TCTCTCTCTCTCTCTCTCTCTCTCTCTCACACACACACACACACACACACACACACACACACACACAAACACTAAATATACAATAAAAGGAAGCATAACACCTTTACTCAGGGGGCAGAGTGAACGCTGAAAATTTTCCAGGCAGGGCTATAGAGAGAGAGATGCTCCATGTCCGGCTGAAGAGATAGTTGAGGTTCAATTCCCCGCATCTACATGGCAGCTCACAGCTGTCTGTAATCCAGGAGCCTGAGAGCCATGGCAAAATCACAAATGCACATAAGATAAAAATAAATAAATTTTTTAAACGTGGTGGGGGGGAGAGAGAGACAGAATATAAGAACAAACTGAGAAACAAAGAAAGATAGTGTTGGCTGGCTGGCTGGCTGGCTGGCTGGCTGGCTGGCTTTCAACAGTTCCCTGACAGAAATAAGCACATTATGGAGGAACCACAAAGTTGTTACACTACGTGGGTGAGATGAGGAGACATTGTGAGTGAGTGTCCTGTCAGAACAAAGTCAGTCCCGTAGTTGATGAAATTCATTATTCCAAAACTTCAGCAGAATATATCCCAAGTTTGCAAATGTGTGATCAGCTTGTGACAGGTTGGGCTGGAGATGCTGAGAACTGGGGAGCCCTCAATGCAAGAGCAGACACTCATTCCCATGAAGAGAGAGAGAGAGAGAGGGAGGGAGGGAGGGAGGGAGGGAGGGAGGGAACATTCATTCCTATACTCAAGTTTAAAGAAAGATGAATGGCTATGGAGAGACCACTCACAGATATGAAAAATCATTTCCTAAAAATCAAATTTCTCAGTCAGTATGCAACTGCTGTGGTGCTTCTCCTAGATAGAGCAAAACACACACACACACACACACACACACACACACACACACACACACACTGATTCCTTGATCTAGAGCCACAGTGCACATGCTGTGGAAAAGGGGACATGGCCAACTTGAATCACAATATTCATCAGAGCATGAGAAGAGTGTAAAAAGGACACAAAAGGAGAGATAATTGTGGTCCTTCCTTCCCTCCCTCCCTCCCTCCCTCCCTCCCTCCCTCCCTCCCTCCCTCCCTCCCTCCCTCAGGAAGTGACTGACAGATGAAACTTTGTCCAAGCAGGTTCTGAAATACCAGACTTGAGTTTCCCCCTCTGTGAGTATTAGTCAGTCAGTCATTCCTCCCTTCTTTCTGTAGGAAGGTGGTGCATGTCTCTCAGAAGTTACTGGTTTCCTCTGCACCAGGGGAAAACTTTCTAAGCCTTATTCAGACCTATGGAGGATGCACCGTGACTTCAGAGACCTCAGGGAGTATAGGGGTGGGTGCTTGATGCTTCAGACTCACGTCATTGAAGGACATAACATAGTCTGGATTCACAGAGATTCACAACACAGAGCCATTGTCACTTACTAACAGCCCAGGACACCCAGAGCTAACAAGAAATTGCAGTCTCAGCCAGGCCTTTAATCACAGCACACACACAGATCTCTGTGAATTCATGGATGGCCTGATTTAGAGAGTGAGTTTTAGGACAGCCCAAGATACACAAAGAAACCCTTTCTTGAAAAACAAAACAAAACAGCAAAAGAGGGCTGGAGAGATGGCTCAGTGGTTAAGAGCATTGCCTGCTCTTCCAAAGGTCCTGAGTTCAATTCCCAGCAACCACGTGGTGGCTCACAACCATCTGTAAAGAGGTCTGGCGCCTTCTTCTGGCCTTCAGGCATACAGACAGAACATTGTGCACATAATAAATAAATAAATAAATATAAAAAAACAGCAAAAGAAAGAAAGAAAGGAAAAAGAAAAAAAAATGGCAGTCTCTTCCCACTCTCTCATCCATTGGCTCTTAAAGAGCTCTCAAGCAGTTGAACTGGAGACCAGGGTGTCATTCATAACTGGGAAGCCAGAAACCTTAGGGGGTCACAGGAGTCGGACTGACCGCAGCACTTGATGCCTCAACCCTGCTAAAAGGCATGGTAAAATACGGGCTTTGGCAGAGCACTACTCCCCTCTCTCTATTATTATTGCTACACAACGAAAAGAACTGGGGGGGGGGGATGATGTGCGGTGCTGGTATTGAAATCTCACTGACTCCTTGCGCACTCCTTGCTTGTCAATTCCCCGACTTTGTCAAATCAACTATCGTGAATCTTTGATGTGGGTTGGCCCTTTAGGAACTCATAGAAACAACACAGGCCTATTGCATCCCAGAAACCTCCCAGTTCCTGATCCCTAGCCCTGGAAGTCTCAAAGCCATCACATCCAGAAATCTCTCTAGTCACTGCTAGTGGTGAACTCACTTCGTCTTCCCCAGGACCACTAATTATTTCTCCATGTTTTCCTGTGAGATCTGGGGCCAGCTTTCTTCTTCCTCCCTCTGGCCTCTCCACGATCTCCATTCTCTAGACCGACATGTCTAGAACCGAGTCTTATAGGCACCGAGAGAGTGTGTCTTGAGGGCAGCTGGCGTTTCTAGGACAGGGGTGACATCACAAAATTCCGAGAGCTCTCCTGGATACCGTAGAATTTCCAGAGAAGGGACTGCTGATGTCGTGAGGCACGGCCTTTACCTCCTTGCTAATATTTCTCCCCGAACTGACCGACCGGAACCTGAGGCTTCCTTTCCAGGAGTCTCTCCTGCGACACAGAGGGAGCCATATTCAGGATCTCCTCCTTCCAAAACCAGAAATTTCTCTCTGCTTCATTAAAATCTTTTCACTACTTCCTTCACTCATGGGGAGTTAGTTAGTTGAACACTCACTTTTTTCATGAATAACCCTTCCTCTCTCTCCTGAACATCTCATAGTACTGATGCATACTCAGTAATAGGAGAAATTAGGCCAGGAGGACATGGAAGATGAGGGTTGAGTCCGCTGAAGTGAACAAGCAGTTAGGGAAGGCTGAACTTAAGGGAACTTGACTCTGAGTGGCAAAACATGAATAGCTGCTGCCAAGGCACAGATGCAGGCATCGGGCTGAGGCACCGACTGGGCTCTTGGCATCCTCCTGCATCATCAGTGCCTTGTGGGAGACTCAGCCCAAAGGAGGGGCCGTGTTCAAAGGGAGAGGGCATTTTCTAGGACAACACTGTTTCATTTTCTCTCTCTCTCTCTCTCTCTTTCTTTCTTTCTTTCTTTCTTTTTTTTTTTTTTTTTTTTTTTTTTTAATTTTCGAGACAGGGTTGTTCTGTAGTTTTTTGGTGCCTGTCCTGGAACTAGCTCTTGTAGACCAGGCTGGTCTCAAACTCACAGAGACCCGCCTGCCTCTGCCTCCCGAGGCTACTGCTGGGATTAAAGGCTTGAGCCACCACCGCCCGGGCCAGCCATTTTTTTTTAACTCAGACAAAACTTCACCCATAGTATCTTACACGGTTGGAGGTCATTAGTTAGTCTAATGCTGTTGGAGACTGGGTAGGGCTGAGATAGAGTATAAGGAGAGTTGTTTTTGAGAAGATTGCGTGCTAGCTTCTCATTAAGTCTCATTCTAAAGCGGTCAACTTTAAAGTGAAATCCTTAAAATGCATTCTCTATGGCTAGGAACACACAATGCATCATTCCTTGCCATATGTCAGAGCGCAGCAGCTCTGATGCTCCTGTCACTCTGGGGATGCGGCACTTCGGAATTAACTTTCCCAAGTCTACTTTCTTAGGATGCAGTCTCATTTTTAATCAACATTTAGAGCAACCTCAGATTGGAGCAGAGTATTTCAATTTTAAAAACACATTCTAAAACCTTAAAACTATGAATCTTATATTCCTGGGTTGTTGTTGTTGTTGTTTCTACAGTGGTGATTTTACTTAAATTATTTAATGGGTGAAGAGTCTTGTAATTTTAGTATAAGAGTGTGTCTAGGAAATTTGTAGTATTTGTGTACATGTCCTGAGGAGGACAGATCCCCTGGGACTAAAGTTACAGGCAGCTGAGATCTACCTGATGTAGCTATCTACTGCTAGGGTATGAAGGAAGGAACAAGAACCCTGGATCTACTGAGGTGTGTCTTTCTCCCTGAGGGCCGAGCAAAAGGTCTTAGGTCAGAACATACATCTGTTTCCTGACATTGTCAAATCAACTATCAACTATAAACTATCATGAATCTTTGATGTGGGTTGGCCCTTTAGGAACTCAGAGAAACAACACAGGCCTATTGCATCCCAGAAACCTCCCAGTTCCTGAGCCCTAGCCCTGGAAGTCTCAAAGCCATCACATCCAGACATCTCTCTAGTCCCTGCTAGTGGTGAACTCACTTCGTCTTCCCCTGGACCACTAATTATTTCTCCATGTTTTCCTGTGAGATCTGGGCCCAGCTTTCTTCTTCCTCCCTCTGGCCTCTCCACGATCTCCATTCTCTAGACCGACATGTCTAGAACCGAGTCTTATAGGCACCGAGAGAGTGTGTCTTGAGGGCAGCTGGCGTTTCTAGGACACGGGTGACATCACAAAATTCTGAGAGCTCTCCGGGATACCGTAGAATTTCCAGAGAAGGGACTGCTGATGTCATGAGGCACGGCCTTTCTCTCTGCTTCATTAAAATCTTTTCACTACTTCCTTCACCCATGGGGAGTTAGTTAGTTGAACACTCACTTTTTTCATGAATGACCCTTCCTCCCTCTCCTGAACATCTCATAGTACTGATTCATACTCAGTAATAGGAGAAATTAGGCCAGGAGGACACGGAAGATGAGGGTTGAGTCCTCTGAAGTGAAGGGAAGGCTGAACTTAAGGGAACTTGACTCTGAGTGGCAAGAGATGAATAGCTGCTTCCAAGGCATGGATGCAGGCATTGGGCTGAGGCACCGACTGGGCTCTTGGCATCCTCCTGCATCATCAGAGCTGTGTGGGAAACTCAGCCCAAAGGAGGGGCCGTGTTCAAAGGGAGAGGGCATTTTCTAGGACAACACTCTTTTCTTTTTCTCTTTCTTTCTTTTTTTTTCTTTTTTTTTTTTTTCTTTTCGAGACAGGGTTGTTCTGTAGTTTTTTGGTGCCTGTCCTGGAACTAGCTCTTGTAGACCAGGCTGGTCTCAAACTCACAGAGACCCGCCTGCCTCTGCCTCCCGAGTGGAGTGCTGGGATTAAAGGCATGAGCCACCACTGCCCGGGCCAGCCATTTTTTTTTTTAAAAAACTCAGACAAAACTTCACCCATAGTATCTTACACGGTTGGAGGTCATTAGTTAGTCTAACGCTGTTGGAGACTGGGTAGGGCTGAGATAGAGTATAAGGTGAGTTGTTTTTGAGAAGATTGCGTGCTAGCTTCTCATTAAGTCTCATTCTAAAGCGGTCAACTTTAAAGTGAAATCCTTAAAATGCATTCTCTATGGCTAGGAACACACAGTGCATCATTCCTTGCGCAGCAGCTCTGATGCCCCTGTCACTCTGGGGATGCGGCACTTCGGAATTACCTTTCCCCAGTCTACTTTCTTAGGATGCAGTCTCATTTTTAATCAACATTTAGAGCAACCTCAGATTGGAGCAGAGTATTTCAATTTTAAAAACACATTCTAAAACCTTAAAACTATGAATCTTATATTCCCGGGTTGTTGTTGTTGTTGTTTCTACAGTGGTGATTTTACTTAAATTATTTAATGGGTGAAGAGTCTTGTAATTTTAGTATAAGAGTGTGTCTAGGAAATTTGTGGTATTTGTGTACATGTTCTGAGGAGGACAGATCCCCTGGGGCTAGAGTTACAGGGAACTGTGATCTACCTGATGTAGCTATCTACTGCTAGGGTATGAAGGAAGGAACAAGAACCCTGGATCTACTGAGGTGTTTCTTTCTCCCTGAGGGCCGAGCAAAAGGTCTTAGGTCAGAACGTACATCTGTCTTTAGCTGTTTTTTGTCTGAGGAGAGTGCCAGGCTCTGTGTGCGGCTGAGCTTTTTTCTTACTGGGCCGGGCTGGGCCACACCTGCTTCCAAGAATTTTGCCTATTCCATGTAGCCTGTGGTGGGATAACTCCTTCCTTCCGCAAACGGGAGGAACTGGGATGACTTCCGTTCATTGTGAACGGCAGCATCTACATTCATCCTTTTGCTTTCAAAGCAAGAGGGTTTATTGGATGTTTCTCTGGGGGTCAGAGAGGCAGGATTTCAGGCAACAGAACCAAGAAACAAATCGTACTCCAAAGCCTAATCCAGAGATGAGATGACACCACTGACGTGAGCACGTTTGCTAATCGATTTAGGAGGTCTCAGTAGTGCCTTCCCTAGGCGTGTGACCGTGGACCACGCCTCTCTTGGTGGTTGCAAACCCTTCCCTAGGCCCTAGGGCTTTCCTTGATAAACGAAACAACCTACCTACCTACCTACCTACCTACCTACCTACCTACTTTAAGGGACTTATTGTGGCTCAAATGTGTGAGATTGTCTGTTAAGGTTTCTGGTGCCCAAATGAGTCTTCAGTGTACCCAAGCATCCCAAACTTTTCATCACCCCCAACTCCTTCTTGCTGACTCCCATCATGCCAACATTATTGCCTAGAATTGCAGTCTGGTCGCCAGGAAACACTGGCCTACACCAGTAGGAAGGATCCAAATTGGGTTTGATTGAATCTGTAGTCACCTCATACAACAACTGAAAAGCTAGAAAGTTAAGTTGTAAATCATAGTCCCACACAGATGATATGAGCACATCAGTTCTAACAGCGTCTTGTTCCAGGAATTCTATATAGCCACAGAGTATTCTTTTTTTTTAATTTATTGAGCTCTACATTTTTTCTTTGCTCCCTTCCCTGCATCTCCCTTCCCCACCAACCCTCCCGTAAGGTCCCCATGCTCCCAATTTACTCAGGAGATCTTGTCTTTTTCTTTTTTCTTTTGGTTTTTCGAGACAGGGTTTCTCTGTGGTTTTGGAGCCTGTCCTGGAACTAACTCTTGGAGACCAGGCTGGTCTCGAACTCACAGAGATCCACCTGCCTCTGCCTCCCGAGTGCTGGGGATCTTGTCTTTTTCTGCTTTCTACTTCCCATGTAGATTAGATCTATGTAAGTCTCTCTTGGTGTCCACATTGTTGTCAAAGTTCTGGGGTTGTGGTTTGTAGACTGGTTTTCTTTGCTTTATTGTTTAAAAACCACCTATGAGTGAGTACATGTGTGATAATTGTCTTTCTGGGTCTATCTGGGTTACCTCACTCAAAATAATGTTTTCTAGCTCCTTCTATTTTCATGCCAAATTCAAGATGTGTATTTTTTTTTTTTTTGGTTTGTTTGATTGTTTGTTTGCTTTCTGCTGTGTAGTACTCCATTGTGTACCACATTTTTTTTTTTCTTATCCGTTCTTCGATCGAGGAGCATTTAGGTTATTTCTAGGTTCTGGCTATGACAAACAAAGATGCTGTGAACATAGTTGAACACGTGTCCTTGTGGCACGATTGAGCATCCTGTGGACATATACCCAACAGTGGGATGACTGGGTCTCGAGGAAGGTTGTTTCCTACTTTTCTGACGTCCAAAGGGGACGTACCAGCTTGCGTTCCCACCAGCAATGCAGGAGTGAGTGTTCT
>JAQJZF010000276.1:0-19933 GCA_028537955.1 Microtus californicus | reverse complement strand
TGCCTGCTCTTCCAAAGGTCCTGAGTTCAATTCCCAGCAACCACGTGGTGGCTCACAACCATCTGTAAAGAGGTCTGGCGCCTTCTTCTGGCCTTCAGGCATACAGACAGAACATTGTGTACATAATAAATAAATAAATATAAAAAAAAACAGCAAAAGAAAGAAAGAAAGGAAAAAGAAAAAAAATGGCAGTCTCTTCCCACTCTCTCATCCATTGGCTCTTAAAGAGCTCTCAAGCAGTTGAACTGGAGACCAGGGTGTCATTCATAACTGGGAAGCCAGAAACCTTAGGGGGTCACAGGAGTCGGACTGACCGCAGCACTTGATGCCTCAACCCTGCTAAAAGGCATGGTAAAATACGGGCTTTGGCAGAGCACTACTCCCCTCTCTCTATTATTATTGCTACACAACGAAAAGAACTGGGGGGGGGGGGGATGATGTGCGGTGCTGGTATTGAAATCTCACTGACTCCTTGCGCACTCCTTGCTTGTCAATTCCCCGACTTTGTCAAATCAACTATCGTGAATCTTTGATGTGGGTTGGCCCTTTAGGAACTCAGAGAAACAACACAGGCCTATTGCATCCCAGAAACCTCCCAGTTCCTGATCCCTAGCCCTGGAAGTCTCAAAGCCATCACATCCAGAAATCTCTCTAGTCACTGCTAGTGGTGAACTCACTTCGTCTTCCCCAGGACCACTAATTATTTCTCCATGTTTTCCTGTGAGATCTGGGGCCAGCTTTCTTCTTCCTCCCTCTGGCCTCTCCACGATCTCCATTCTCTAGACCGACATGTCTAGAACCGAGTCTTATAGGCACCGAGAGAGTGTGTCTTGAGGGCAGCTGGCGTTTCTAGGACAGGGGTGACATCACAAAATTCCGAGAGCTCTCCTGGATACCGTAGAATTTCCAGAGAAGGGACTGCTGATGTCGTGAGGCACGGCCTTTACCTCCTTGCTAATATTTCTCCCCGAACTGACCGACCGGAACCTGAGGCTTCCTTTCCAGGAGTCTCTCCTGCGACACAGAGGGAGCCATATTCAGGATCTCCTCCTTCCAAAACCAGAAATTTCTCTCTGCTTCATTAAAATCTTTTCACTACTTCCTTCACTCATGGGGAGTTAGTTAGTTGAACACTCACTTTTTTCATGAATAACCCTTCCTCTCTCTCCTGAACATCTCATAGTACTGATGCATACTCAGTAATAGGAGAAATTAGGCCAGGAGGACATGGAAGATGAGGGTTGAGTCCGCTGAAGTGAACAAGCAGTTAGGGAAGGCTGAACTTAAGGGAACTTGACTCTGAGTGGCAAAACATGAATAGCTGCTGCCAAGGCACAGATGCAGGCATCGGGCTGAGGCACCGACTGGGCTCTTGGCATCCTCCTGCATCATCAGTGCCTTGTGGGAGACTCAGCCCAAAGGAGGGGCCGTGTTCAAAGGGAGAGGGCATTTTCTAGGACAACACTGTTTCATTTTCTCTCTCTCTCTCTCTCTTTCTTTCTTTCTTTTTTTTTTTTTTTTTTTTTTTTTTTTTTTTTATGATATATATATATATATATATATATAGTGCTAGACCTGACGGGTCGACCAGTTGGCTCTCTGTGCACTTTGCACAGACTAGATTAGAAGGCGGGTCGACCAGTTGTCCGATAAAGTGTTAGGCCTTAAAATGCTAAGTCCCGAGGTCGACCAGTTGGCCTTGTGAACGTGGGTCGACCAGTTGTCTTTTTTTAATGCCTTAATTGAATGATGTCATTTTTATATCTCTTAGTGGTTTGGTTTTTTTTTTTGTTTCTTTCTCTATCCCAGTCTGCTCACTATTTATTTATTTATTTATTTATTTATTTATTTATTTATTGATTGATTGATTTATTGATTGATTGATTGATGGATGGATGGATGGATGGATGGATGGATGGGGCAGGAGGAGAAGGGGGCACTAGTGTGTGCTCTGTTGGGTTGTCATCCAGTTGTAAATAAGGCTGGGAATAAATAGCTGAATAATAATTCATTCGCATAATATTAAGACTGTTCAAGTAGAAAACAATTGCTTTCTTTTCTGTTTGCCCAGAGATCTGACTGACTGCAACTTGGAAAGAAGACGGCCGGCCCCGCTGGACAGAGAGAGACCTCCCTCCTGCTTTGGGTGGGGCGGCTGAGTGAATGTGGGTGGGTCGACCAGTTTACATGTTTTGTCTTTTATGGATTGAATGGATGTGATGTGTCTCATTTTTTTTTCACGATTGCTTGCTTGCTTGCTTGCTTGCTTGCTTGCTTGCTTGCTTGCTTGCTTGCTTGATCGAGCGATGGCTTCTGGTGTATTTCCTTGCTTACTTGTCTATCTGTTCATTTACTTACTTCTTTAAAAAAAAAATGACATACCGGGCTGGAGAGAAGTACTGGCTGCTCTTCCAGAGTTCCTGAGTTCAATTCCCAGCAGCCACATGGCGGCTCACAACCATGCTCTGGTGTGCGGGCGTACATCAAGGCAGAATGTTGCATAAATAAATAAATAAATAAATAAATAAATATTTTTAAAAAATGACCCACATTGTTATTTACTTACTTACTTACTTACTTGTTCATTCATTCCTTCACTTCCTTATCTTCTTTCATAGATATTTATCTGCTGATTTAGCCAGACTCATTTATTTACTTATTGAATGTTTCAATTATTATTTATTTTTATTCATTTATTCATTATTTATTTGTCTATTTTATGTATGTATTTACTTTCTTAATTTTTTTTTACTTTTTAAAATTTACTTAATTTTTTTCTTTCTTTGGGAATGTAGATCCTTTCTTTCTTTCTTTCTTTCTTTCTTTCTTTCTTTCTTTCTTTCTTTCTTTCTTTCTCCTGACTGTCACTGGCTAAGAAAATGGTGGCCTCCATGTCACTGGTTCTGGGTGAGTGTCAGCAAAGCAGCTCCTGAAATGGAATTTGATGGAGAGAGAGAGACAGAGACAGAGAGAGACAGAGAGAGATAGGATAGATGGGATGCACTCACACATACATACACACACACACACACACACACACACATATATGCACGCATGCACGTGCATGACATGTACAGATGGAGGGGTTCCAATGTTTTCAGAGGAAGGTGCTCGCTGTTAATAATAAATGTGCTGGTAAATAAGGCTGGAAATAGCTGAATATTAAATCATTAAAACTCTTCAAATAAATAAAAAGCAATTCCCTCTCTCTCTCTCTCTCTCCGCCCCCCCCCCCCCGCCTCCCTCTCACCATATACCAGCACACGCATCAGAACTGACTGCAACATACGAAAGAAGAAGAAACATGGAAAGAAGACATCCCTGCTGGACAGGATCTGATCTGAGATGAGAATACATTCATCGAAAGGCTGCCAACAGCATTTCATTGAGAAGAGATTCCACATTTTATGCTGTACAGTTAGTTAGTTAGCTGTTAGTGAGTTAGTTAGACAGATTAAGAGGGGCAGGCCTGTGAACTGGGGTGGGGTGTGGCTTCTCAGGTCACATCAGGTCAGGGAGGGACTGAGGAGTGTCCCGTTGGCCTTGACAATAGGCACCAGTCAGATGTTAATGTCAGGGCCTGGGAGTTCCTCAAAGGGAATGACTGGAGACCCCTGCTTACCTAAAAAAGTGCCTGACCTTGGAAAAGGACTTGTGGAAAGCAGGCACTTGAAACTGTGGTTTCTCGTCTTACCAGAAAGCTCCCTGTCAGAAGGGAAAGTCATCATCTCGATGTCTTACTCTTTTTCCAAGGATATCCTACCATACTGATCATTCTTACTGAATTAAGTCTTCCACTGTAAATAAATAAATATAAGTAAGTAAGTAAGTAAGTAAGCAAATATGTGGATGGATGAACAAACAAATAAATACAAAGTTCGCTGTTGTTGACTCACTTTTGGTTTCTCTCCTTTTTTTAAATTTTTTAATGATTTATTTATCTTTATTTTATGTGCATTGGTGTGAAGGTGTCAGATCCCTTGGAACTGGATATTCAGACAGTTGTGAGCTGCCATGTGGGTGCTGGGAATTGAACCCGGGTCCTCTGGAAGAGCAGTCAGTGCTCTTAACCACTGAGCCATTTCTCCAGCCCTGGTTTCTCTCTTTTTGAATCTCTCTCTCTCTCTCTCTCTCTCTCTCTCTCTCTCTCTCTCTCTCTCACACACACACACACACACACACACACACACACACACACACACAAAACACTAAATATACAATAAAAGGAAGCATAACACCTTTACTCAGGGGGCAGAGTGAACGCTGAAAATTTTCCAGGAAGGGCTATAGAGAGAGAGATGCTCCATGTCAGGCTGAAGAGATAGTTGAGGTTCAATTCCCCGCATCTACATGGCAGCTCACAGCTGTCTGTAATCCAGGAGCCTGAGAGCCATGGCAAAATCACAAATGCACATAAGATAAAAATAAATAAATTTTTTAAACGTGGTGGGGGGAGAGAGAGACAGAATATAAGAACAAACTGAGAAACAAAGAAAGATAGTGTTGGCTGGCTGGCTGGCTGGCTGGCTGGCTGGCTGGCTGGCTGGCTTTCAACAGTTCCCTGACAGAAATAAGCACATTATGGAGGAACCACAAAGTTGTTACACTACGTGGGTGACATGAGGAGACATTGTGAGTGAGTGTCCTGTCAGAACAAAGTTAGTCCCATACTTGATGAAATTCATTATTCCAAAACTTCAGCAGAATATATCCCAAGTTTGCAAATGTGTGATCAGCTTGTGACAGGTTGGGCTGGAGATGCTGAGAACTGGGGAGCCCTCAATGCAAGAGCAGACACTCATTCCCATGAAGAGAGAGAGAGGGAGGGAGGGAGGGAGGGAGGGAGGGAGGGAGGGAGGGAGGGAGGGAGGGAACATTCATTCCTATACTCAAGTTTAAAGAAAGATGAATGGCTATGGAGAGACCACTCACAGATATGAAAAATCATTTCCTAAAAATCAAATTTCTCAGTCAGTATGCAACTGCTGTGGTGCTTCTCCTAGATAGAGCAAAACACACACACACACACACACACACACACACACACACACACACACACACTGATTCCTTGATCTAGAGCCACAGTGCACATGCTGTGGAAAAGGGGACATGGCCAACTTGAATCACAATATTCATCAGAGCGTGAGAAGAGTGTAAAAAGGACACAAAAGGAGAGATAATTGTGGTCCTTCCTTCCTTCCTTCCCTCCCTCCCTCCCTCCCTCCCTCCCTCCCTCCCTCCCTCCCTCCCTTCCTCCCTCCCTCCCTCAGGAAGTGACTGACAGATGAAACTTTGTCCAAGCAGGTTCTGAAATACCAGACTTGAGTTTCCCCCTCTGTGGGTATTAGTCAGTCAGTCATTCCTCCCTTCTTTCTGTAGGAAGGTGGTGCATGTCTCTCAGAAGTTACTGGTTTCCTCTGCACCAGGGGAAAGCTTTCTAAGCCTTATTCAGACCTATGGAGGATGCACCGTGACTTCAGAGACCTCAGGGAGTATAGGGGTGGGTGCTTGATGCTTCAGACTCACGTCATTGAAGGACATAACATAGTCTGGATTCACAGAGATTCACAACACAGAGCCATTGTCACTTACTAACAGCCCAGGACACCCAGAGCTAACAAGAAATTGCAGTCTCAGCCAGGCCTTTAATCACAGCACACACACAGATCTCTGTGAATTCATGGATGGCCTGATTTACAGAGTGAGTTTTAGGACAGCCCAAGATACACAAAGAAACCCTTTCTTGAAAAACAAAACAAAACAAAACAGCAAAAGAGGGCTGGAGAGATGGCTCAGTGGTTAAGAGCATTGCCTGCTCTTCCAAAGGTCCTGAGTTCAATTCCCAGCAACCACGTGGTGGCTCACAACCATCTGTAAAGAGGTCTGGCGCCTTCTTCTGGCCTTCAGGCATACAGACAGAACATTGTGTACATAATAAATAAATAAATATAAAAAAAAACAGCAAAAGAAAGAAAGAAAGGAAAAAGAAAAAAAATGGCAGTCTCTTCCCACTCTCTCATCCATTGGCTCTTAAAGAGCTCTCAAGCAGTTGAACTGGAGACCAGGGTGTCATTCATAACTGGGAAGCCAGAAACCTTAGGGGGTCACAGGAGTCGGACTGACCGCAGCACTTGATGCCTCAACCCTGCTAAAAGGCATGGTAAAATACGGGCTTTGGCAGAGCACTACTCCCCTCTCTCTATTATTATTGCTACACAACGAAAAGAACTGGGGGGGGGGGGGATGATGTGCGGTGCTGGTATTGAAATCTCACTGACTCCTTGCGCACTCCTTGCTTGTCAATTCCCCGACTTTGTCAAATCAACTATCGTGAATCTTTGATGTGGGTTGGCCCTTTAGGAACTCAGAGAAACAACACAGGCCTATTGCATCCCAGAAACCTCCCAGTTCCTGATCCCTAGCCCTGGAAGTCTCAAAGCCATCACATCCAGAAATCTCTCTAGTCACTGCTAGTGGTGAACTCACTTCGTCTTCCCCAGGACCACTAATTATTTCTCCATGTTTTCCTGTGAGATCTGGGGCCAGCTTTCTTCTTCCTCCCTCTGGCCTCTCCACGATCTCCATTCTCTAGACCGACATGTCTAGAACCGAGTCTTATAGGCACCGAGAGAGTGTGTCTTGAGGGCAGCTGGCGTTTCTAGGACAGGGGTGACATCACAAAATTCCGAGAGCTCTCCTGGATACCGTAGAATTTCCAGAGAAGGGACTGCTGATGTCGTGAGGCACGGCCTTTACCTCCTTGCTAATATTTCTCCCCGAACTGACCGACCGGAACCTGAGGCTTCCTTTCCAGGAGTCTCTCCTGCGACACAGAGGGAGCCATATTCAGGATCTCCTCCTTCCAAAACCAGAAATTTCTCTCTGCTTCATTAAAATCTTTTCACTACTTCCTTCACTCATGGGGAGTTAGTTAGTTGAACACTCACTTTTTTCATGAATAACCCTTCCTCTCTCTCCTGAACATCTCATAGTACTGATGCATACTCAGTAATAGGAGAAATTAGGCCAGGAGGACATGGAAGATGAGGGTTGAGTCCGCTGAAGTGAACAAGCAGTTAGGGAAGGCTGAACTTAAGGGAACTTGACTCTGAGTGGCAAAACATGAATAGCTGCTGCCAAGGCACAGATGCAGGCATCGGGCTGAGGCACCGACTGGGCTCTTGGCATCCTCCTGCATCATCAGTGCCTTGTGGGAGACTCAGCCCAAAGGAGGGGCCGTGTTCAAAGGGAGAGGGCATTTTCTAGGACAACACTGTTTCATTTTCTCTCTCTCTCTCTCTCTTTCTTTCTTTCTTTTTTTTTTTTTTTTTTTTTTTTTTTTTTTTTATGATATATATATATATATATATATATAGTGCTAGACCTGACGGGTCGACCAGTTGGCTCTCTGTGCACTTTGCACAGACTAGATTAGAAGGCGGGTCGACCAGTTGTCCGATAAAGTGTTAGGCCTTAAAATGCTAAGTCCCGAGGTCGACCAGTTGGCCTTGTGAACGTGGGTCGACCAGTTGTCTTTTTTTAATGCCTTAATTGAATGATGTCATTTTTATATCTCTTAGTGGTTTGGTTTTTTTTTTTGTTTCTTTCTCTATCCCAGTCTGCTCACTATTTATTTATTTATTTATTTATTTATTTATTTATTTATTGATTGATTGATTTATTGATTGATTGATTGATGGATGGATGGATGGATGGATGGATGGATGGGGCAGGAGGAGAAGGGGGCACTAGTGTGTGCTCTGTTGGGTTGTCATCCAGTTGTAAATAAGGCTGGGAATAAATAGCTGAATAATAATTCATTCGCATAATATTAAGACTGTTCAAGTAGAAAACAATTGCTTTCTTTTCTGTTTGCCCAGAGATCTGACTGACTGCAACTTGGAAAGAAGACGGCCGGCCCCGCTGGACAGAGAGAGACCTCCCTCCTGCTTTGGGTGGGGCGGCTGAGTGAATGTGGGTGGGTCGACCAGTTTACATGTTTTGTCTTTTATGGATTGAATGGATGTGATGTGTCTCATTTTTTTTTCACGATTGCTTGCTTGCTTGCTTGCTTGCTTGCTTGCTTGCTTGCTTGCTTGCTTGCTTGATCGAGCGATGGCTTCTGGTGTATTTCCTTGCTTACTTGTCTATCTGTTCATTTACTTACTTCTTTAAAAAAAAAATGACATACCGGGCTGGAGAGAAGTACTGGCTGCTCTTCCAGAGTTCCTGAGTTCAATTCCCAGCAGCCACATGGCGGCTCACAACCATGCTCTGGTGTGCGGGCGTACATCAAGGCAGAATGTTGCATAAATAAATAAATAAATAAATAAATAAATATTTTTAAAAAATGACCCACATTGTTATTTACTTACTTACTTACTTACTTGTTCATTCATTCCTTCACTTCCTTATCTTCTTTCATAGATATTTATCTGCTGATTTAGCCAGACTCATTTATTTACTTATTGAATGTTTCAATTATTATTTATTTTTATTCATTTATTCATTATTTATTTGTCTATTTTATGTATGTATTTACTTTCTTAATTTTTTTTTACTTTTTAAAATTTACTTAATTTTTTTCTTTCTTTGGGAATGTAGATCCTTTCTTTCTTTCTTTCTTTCTTTCTTTCTTTCTTTCTTTCTTTCTTTCTTTCTCCTGACTGTCACTGGCTAAGAAAATGGTGGCCTCCATGTCACTGGTTCTGGGTGAGTGTCAGCAAAGCAGCTCCTGAAATGGAATTTGATGGAGAGAGAGAGACAGAGACAGAGAGAGACAGAGAGAGATAGGATAGATGGGATGCACTCACACATACATACACACACACACACACACACACACACATATATGCACGCATGCACGTGCATGACATGTACAGATGGAGGGGTTCCAATGTTTTCAGAGGAAGGTGCTCGCTGTTAATAATAAATGTGCTGGTAAATAAGGCTGGAAATAGCTGAATATTAAATCATTAAAACTCTTCAAATAAATAAAAAGCAATTCCCTCTCTCTCTCTCTCTCTCCGCCCCCCCCCCCCCGCCTCCCTCTCACCATATACCAGCACACGCATCAGAACTGACTGCAACATACGAAAGAAGAAGAAACATGGAAAGAAGACATCCCTGCTGGACAGGATCTGATCTGAGATGAGAATACATTCATCGAAAGGCTGCCAACAGCATTTCATTGAGAAGAGATTCCACATTTTATGCTGTACAGTTAGTTAGTTAGCTGTTAGTGAGTTAGTTAGACAGATTAAGAGGGGCAGGCCTGTGAACTGGGGTGGGGTGTGGCTTCTCAGGTCACATCAGGTCAGGGAGGGACTGAGGAGTGTCCCGTTGGCCTTGACAATAGGCACCAGTCAGATGTTAATGTCAGGGCCTGGGAGTTCCTCAAAGGGAATGACTGGAGACCCCTGCTTACCTAAAAAAGTGCCTGACCTTGGAAAAGGACTTGTGGAAAGCAGGCACTTGAAACTGTGGTTTCTCGTCTTACCAGAAAGCTCCCTGTCAGAAGGGAAAGTCATCATCTCGATGTCTTACTCTTTTTCCAAGGATATCCTACCATACTGATCATTCTTACTGAATTAAGTCTTCCACTGTAAATAAATAAATATAAGTAAGTAAGTAAGTAAGTAAGCAAATATGTGGATGGATGAACAAACAAATAAATACAAAGTTCGCTGTTGTTGACTCACTTTTGGTTTCTCTCCTTTTTTTAAATTTTTTAATGATTTATTTATCTTTATTTTATGTGCATTGGTGTGAAGGTGTCAGATCCCTTGGAACTGGATATTCAGACAGTTGTGAGCTGCCATGTGGGTGCTGGGAATTGAACCCGGGTCCTCTGGAAGAGCAGTCAGTGCTCTTAACCACTGAGCCATTTCTCCAGCCCTGGTTTCTCTCTTTTTGAATCTCTCTCTCTCTCTCTCTCTCTCTCTCTCTCTCTCTCTCTCTCTCTCACACACACACACACACACACACACACACACACACACACACACAAAACACTAAATATACAATAAAAGGAAGCATAACACCTTTACTCAGGGGGCAGAGTGAACGCTGAAAATTTTCCAGGAAGGGCTATAGAGAGAGAGATGCTCCATGTCAGGCTGAAGAGATAGTTGAGGTTCAATTCCCCGCATCTACATGGCAGCTCACAGCTGTCTGTAATCCAGGAGCCTGAGAGCCATGGCAAAATCACAAATGCACATAAGATAAAAATAAATAAATTTTTTAAACGTGGTGGGGGGAGAGAGAGACAGAATATAAGAACAAACTGAGAAACAAAGAAAGATAGTGTTGGCTGGCTGGCTGGCTGGCTGGCTGGCTGGCTGGCTGGCTGGCTTTCAACAGTTCCCTGACAGAAATAAGCACATTATGGAGGAACCACAAAGTTGTTACACTACGTGGGTGACATGAGGAGACATTGTGAGTGAGTGTCCTGTCAGAACAAAGTTAGTCCCATACTTGATGAAATTCATTATTCCAAAACTTCAGCAGAATATATCCCAAGTTTGCAAATGTGTGATCAGCTTGTGACAGGTTGGGCTGGAGATGCTGAGAACTGGGGAGCCCTCAATGCAAGAGCAGACACTCATTCCCATGAAGAGAGAGAGAGGGAGGGAGGGAGGGAGGGAGGGAGGGAGGGAGGGAGGGAGGGAGGGAGGGAACATTCATTCCTATACTCAAGTTTAAAGAAAGATGAATGGCTATGGAGAGACCACTCACAGATATGAAAAATCATTTCCTAAAAATCAAATTTCTCAGTCAGTATGCAACTGCTGTGGTGCTTCTCCTAGATAGAGCAAAACACACACACACACACACACACACACACACACACACACACACACACACTGATTCCTTGATCTAGAGCCACAGTGCACATGCTGTGGAAAAGGGGACATGGCCAACTTGAATCACAATATTCATCAGAGCGTGAGAAGAGTGTAAAAAGGACACAAAAGGAGAGATAATTGTGGTCCTTCCTTCCTTCCTTCCCTCCCTCCCTCCCTCCCTCCCTCCCTCCCTCCCTCCCTCCCTTCCTCCCTCCCTCCCTCAGGAAGTGACTGACAGATGAAACTTTGTCCAAGCAGGTTCTGAAATACCAGACTTGAGTTTCCCCCTCTGTGGGTATTAGTCAGTCAGTCATTCCTCCCTTCTTTCTGTAGGAAGGTGGTGCATGTCTCTCAGAAGTTACTGGTTTCCTCTGCACCAGGGGAAAGCTTTCTAAGCCTTATTCAGACCTATGGAGGATGCACCGTGACTTCAGAGACCTCAGGGAGTATAGGGGTGGGTGCTTGATGCTTCAGACTCACGTCATTGAAGGACATAACATAGTCTGGATTCACAGAGATTCACAACACAGAGCCATTGTCACTTACTAACAGCCCAGGACACCCAGAGCTAACAAGAAATTGCAGTCTCAGCCAGGCCTTTAATCACAGCACACACACAGATCTCTGTGAATTCATGGATGGCCTGATTTACAGAGTGAGTTTTAGGACAGCCCAAGATACACAAAGAAACCCTTTCTTGAAAAACAAAACAAAACAAAACAGCAAAAGAGGGCTGGAGAGATGGCTCAGTGGTTAAGAGCATTGCCTGCTCTTCCAAAGGTCCTGAGTTCAATTCCCAGCAACCACGTGGTGGCTCACAACCATCTGTAAAGAGGTCTGGCGCCTTCTTCTGGCCTTCAGGCATACAGACAGAACATTGTGTACATAATAAATAAATAAATATAAAAAAAAACAGCAAAAGAAAGAAAGAAAGGAAAAAGAAAAAAAATGGCAGTCTCTTCCCACTCTCTCATCCATTGGCTCTTAAAGAGCTCTCAAGCAGTTGAACTGGAGACCAGGGTGTCATTCATAACTGGGAAGCCAGAAACCTTAGGGGGTCACAGGAGTCGGACTGACCGCAGCACTTGATGCCTCAACCCTGCTAAAAGGCATGGTAAAATACGGGCTTTGGCAGAGCACTACTCCCCTCTCTCTATTATTATTGCTACACAACGAAAAGAACTGGGGGGGGGGGGGATGATGTGCGGTGCTGGTATTGAAATCTCACTGACTCCTTGCGCACTCCTTGCTTGTCAATTCCCCGACTTTGTCAAATCAACTATCGTGAATCTTTGATGTGGGTTGGCCCTTTAGGAACTCAGAGAAACAACACAGGCCTATTGCATCCCAGAAACCTCCCAGTTCCTGATCCCTAGCCCTGGAAGTCTCAAAGCCATCACATCCAGAAATCTCTCTAGTCACTGCTAGTGGTGAACTCACTTCGTCTTCCCCAGGACCACTAATTATTTCTCCATGTTTTCCTGTGAGATCTGGGGCCAGCTTTCTTCTTCCTCCCTCTGGCCTCTCCACGATCTCCATTCTCTAGACCGACATGTCTAGAACCGAGTCTTATAGGCACCGAGAGAGTGTGTCTTGAGGGCAGCTGGCGTTTCTAGGACAGGGGTGACATCACAAAATTCCGAGAGCTCTCCTGGATACCGTAGAATTTCCAGAGAAGGGACTGCTGATGTCGTGAGGCACGGCCTTTACCTCCTTGCTAATATTTCTCCCCGAACTGACCGACCGGAACCTGAGGCTTCCTTTCCAGGAGTCTCTCCTGCGACACAGAGGGAGCCATATTCAGGATCTCCTCCTTCCAAAACCAGAAATTTCTCTCTGCTTCATTAAAATCTTTTCACTACTTCCTTCACTCATGGGGAGTTAGTTAGTTGAACACTCACTTTTTTCATGAATAACCCTTCCTCTCTCTCCTGAACATCTCATAGTACTGATGCATACTCAGTAATAGGAGAAATTAGGCCAGGAGGACATGGAAGATGAGGGTTGAGTCCGCTGAAGTGAACAAGCAGTTAGGGAAGGCTGAACTTAAGGGAACTTGACTCTGAGTGGCAAAACATGAATAGCTGCTGCCAAGGCACAGATGCAGGCATCGGGCTGAGGCACCGACTGGGCTCTTGGCATCCTCCTGCATCATCAGTGCCTTGTGGGAGACTCAGCCCAAAGGAGGGGCCGTGTTCAAAGGGAGAGGGCATTTTCTAGGACAACACTGTTTCATTTTCTCTCTCTCTCTCTCTCTTTCTTTCTTTCTTTTTTTTTTTTTTTTTTTTTTTTTTTTTTTTTATGATATATATATATATATATATATATAGTGCTAGACCTGACGGGTCGACCAGTTGGCTCTCTGTGCACTTTGCACAGACTAGATTAGAAGGCGGGTCGACCAGTTGTCCGATAAAGTGTTAGGCCTTAAAATGCTAAGTCCCGAGGTCGACCAGTTGGCCTTGTGAACGTGGGTCGACCAGTTGTCTTTTTTTAATGCCTTAATTGAATGATGTCATTTTTATATCTCTTAGTGGTTTGGTTTTTTTTTTTGTTTCTTTCTCTATCCCAGTCTGCTCACTATTTATTTATTTATTTATTTATTTATTTATTTATTTATTGATTGATTGATTTATTGATTGATTGATTGATGGATGGATGGATGGATGGATGGATGGATGGGGCAGGAGGAGAAGGGGGCACTAGTGTGTGCTCTGTTGGGTTGTCATCCAGTTGTAAATAAGGCTGGGAATAAATAGCTGAATAATAATTCATTCGCATAATATTAAGACTGTTCAAGTAGAAAACAATTGCTTTCTTTTCTGTTTGCCCAGAGATCTGACTGACTGCAACTTGGAAAGAAGACGGCCGGCCCCGCTGGACAGAGAGAGACCTCCCTCCTGCTTTGGGTGGGGCGGCTGAGTGAATGTGGGTGGGTCGACCAGTTTACATGTTTTGTCTTTTATGGATTGAATGGATGTGATGTGTCTCATTTTTTTTTCACGATTGCTTGCTTGCTTGCTTGCTTGCTTGCTTGCTTGCTTGCTTGCTTGCTTGCTTGATCGAGCGATGGCTTCTGGTGTATTTCCTTGCTTACTTGTCTATCTGTTCATTTACTTACTTCTTTAAAAAAAAAATGACATACCGGGCTGGAGAGAAGTACTGGCTGCTCTTCCAGAGTTCCTGAGTTCAATTCCCAGCAGCCACATGGCGGCTCACAACCATGCTCTGGTGTGCGGGCGTACATCAAGGCAGAATGTTGCATAAATAAATAAATAAATAAATAAATAAATATTTTTAAAAAATGACCCACATTGTTATTTACTTACTTACTTACTTACTTGTTCATTCATTCCTTCACTTCCTTATCTTCTTTCATAGATATTTATCTGCTGATTTAGCCAGACTCATTTATTTACTTATTGAATGTTTCAATTATTATTTATTTTTATTCATTTATTCATTATTTATTTGTCTATTTTATGTATGTATTTACTTTCTTAATTTTTTTTTACTTTTTAAAATTTACTTAATTTTTTTCTTTCTTTGGGAATGTAGATCCTTTCTTTCTTTCTTTCTTTCTTTCTTTCTTTCTTTCTTTCTTTCTTTCTTTCTTTCTCCTGACTGTCACTGGCTAAGAAAATGGTGGCCTCCATGTCACTGGTTCTGGGTGAGTGTCAGCAAAGCAGCTCCTGAAATGGAATTTGATGGAGAGAGAGAGACAGAGACAGAGAGAGACAGAGAGAGATAGGATAGATGGGATGCACTCACACATACATACACACACACACACACACACACACACATATATGCACGCATGCACGTGCATGACATGTACAGATGGAGGGGTTCCAATGTTTTCAGAGGAAGGTGCTCGCTGTTAATAATAAATGTGCTGGTAAATAAGGCTGGAAATAGCTGAATATTAAATCATTAAAACTCTTCAAATAAATAAAAAGCAATTCCCTCTCTCTCTCTCTCTCTCCGCCCCCCCCCCCCCGCCTCCCTCTCACCATATACCAGCACACGCATCAGAACTGACTGCAACATACGAAAGAAGAAGAAACATGGAAAGAAGACATCCCTGCTGGACAGGATCTGATCTGAGATGAGAATACATTCATCGAAAGGCTGCCAACAGCATTTCATTGAGAAGAGATTCCACATTTTATGCTGTACAGTTAGTTAGTTAGCTGTTAGTGAGTTAGTTAGACAGATTAAGAGGGGCAGGCCTGTGAACTGGGGTGGGGTGTGGCTTCTCAGGTCACATCAGGTCAGGGAGGGACTGAGGAGTGTCCCGTTGGCCTTGACAATAGGCACCAGTCAGATGTTAATGTCAGGGCCTGGGAGTTCCTCAAAGGGAATGACTGGAGACCCCTGCTTACCTAAAAAAGTGCCTGACCTTGGAAAAGGACTTGTGGAAAGCAGGCACTTGAAACTGTGGTTTCTCGTCTTACCAGAAAGCTCCCTGTCAGAAGGGAAAGTCATCATCTCGATGTCTTACTCTTTTTCCAAGGATATCCTACCATACTGATCATTCTTACTGAATTAAGTCTTCCACTGTAAATAAATAAATATAAGTAAGTAAGTAAGTAAGTAAGCAAATATGTGGATGGATGAACAAACAAATAAATACAAAGTTCGCTGTTGTTGACTCACTTTTGGTTTCTCTCCTTTTTTTAAATTTTTTAATGATTTATTTATCTTTATTTTATGTGCATTGGTGTGAAGGTGTCAGATCCCTTGGAACTGGATATTCAGACAGTTGTGAGCTGCCATGTGGGTGGGAATTGAACCCGGGTCCTCTGGAAGAGCAGTCAGTGCTCTTAACCACTGAGCCATTTCTCCAGCCCTGGTTTCTCTCTTTTTGAATCTCTCTCTCTCTCTCTCTCTCTCTCTCTCTCTCTCTCTCTCTCTCTCACACACACACACACACACACACACACACACACACACACACACAAAACACTAAATATACAATAAAAGGAAGCATAACACCTTTACTCAGGGGGCAGAGTGAACGCTGAAAATTTTCCAGGAAGGGCTATAGAGAGAGAGATGCTCCATGTCAGGCTGAAGAGATAGTTGAGGTTCAATTCCCCGCATCTACATGGCAGCTCACAGCTGTCTGTAATCCAGGAGCCTGAGAGCCATGGCAAAATCACAAATGCACATAAGATAAAAATAAATAAATTTTTTAAACGTGGTGGGGGGAGAGAGAGACAGAATATAAGAACAAACTGAGAAACAAAGAAAGATAGTGTTGGCTGGCTGGCTGGCTGGCTGGCTGGCTGGCTGGCTGGCTGGCTTTCAACAGTTCCCTGACAGAAATAAGCACATTATGGAGGAACCACAAAGTTGTTACACTACGTGGGTGACATGAGGAGACATTGTGAGTGAGTGTCCTGTCAGAACAAAGTTAGTCCCATACTTGATGAAATTCATTATTCCAAAACTTCAGCAGAATATATCCCAAGTTTGCAAATGTGTGATCAGCTTGTGACAGGTTGGGCTGGAGATGCTGAGAACTGGGGAGCCCTCAATGCAAGAGCAGACACTCATTCCCATGAAGAGAGAGAGAGGGAGGGAGGGAGGGAGGGAGGGAGGGAGGGAGGGAGGGAGGGAGGGAGGGAACATTCATTCCTATACTCAAGTTTAAAGAAAGATGAATGGCTATGGAGAGACCACTCACAGATATGAAAAATCATTTCCTAAAAATCAAATTTCTCAGTCAGTATGCAACTGCTGTGGTGCTTCTCCTAGATAGAGCAAAACACACACACACACACACACACACACACACACACACACACACACACACTGATTCCTTGATCTAGAGCCACAGTGCACATGCTGTGGAAAAGGGGACATGGCCAACTTGAATCACAATATTCATCAGAGCGTGAGAAGAGTGTAAAAAGGACACAAAAGGAGAGATAATTGTGGTCCTTCCTTCCTTCCTTCCCTCCCTCCCTCCCTCCCTCCCTCCCTCCCTCCCTCCCTCCCTCCCTTCCTCCCTCCCTCCCTCAGGAAGTGACTGACAGATGAAACTTTGTCCAAGCAGGTTCTGAAATACCAGACTTGAGTTTCCCCCTCTGTGGGTATTAGTCAGTCAGTCATTCCTCCCTTCTTTCTGTAGGAAGGTGGTGCATGTCTCTCAGAAGTTACTGGTTTCCTCTGCACCAGGGGAAAGCTTTCTAAGCCTTATTCAGACCTATGGAGGATGCACCGTGACTTCAGAGACCTCAGGGAGTATAGGGGTGGGTGCTTGATGCTTCAGACTCACGTCATTGAAGGACATAACATAGTCTGGATTCACAGAGATTCACAACACAGAGCCATTGTCACTTACTAACAGCCCAGGACACCCAGAGCTAACAAGAAATTGCAGTCTCAGCCAGGCCTTTAATCACAGCACACACACAGATCTCTGTGAATTCATGGATGGCCTGATTTACAGAGTGAGTTTTAGGACAGCCCAAGATACACAAAGAAACCCTTTCTTGAAAAACAAAACAAAACAAAACAGCAAAAGAGGGCTGGAGAGATGGCTCAGTGGTTAAGAGCATTGCCTGCTCTTCCAAAGGTCCTGAGTTCAATTCCCAGCAACCACGTGGTGGCTCACAACCATCTGTAAAGAGGTCTGGCGCCTTCTTCTGGCCTTCAGGCATACAGACAGAACATTGTGTACATAATAAATAAATAAATATAAAAAAAAACAGCAAAAGAAAGAAAGAAAGGAAAAAGAAAAAAAATGGCAGTCTCTTCCCACTCTCTCATCCATTGGCTCTTAAAGAGCTCTCAAGCAGTTGAACTGGAGACCAGGGTGTCATTCATAACTGGGAAGCCAGAAACCTTAGGGGGTCACAGGAGTCGGACTGACCGCAGCACTTGATGCCTCAACCCTGCTAAAAGGCATGGTAAAATACGGGCTTTGGCAGAGCACTACTCCCCTCTCTCTATTATTATTGCTACACAACGAAAAGAACTGGGGGGGGGGGGGATGATGTGCGGTGCTGGTATTGAAATCTCACTGACTCCTTGCGCACTCCTTGCTTGTCAATTCCCCGACTTTGTCAAATCAACTATCGTGAATCTTTGATGTGGGTTGGCCCTTTAGGAACTCAGAGAAACAACACAGGCCTATTGCATCCCAGAAACCTCCCAGTTCCTGATCCCTAGCCCTGGAAGTCTCAAAGCCATCACATCCAGAAATCTCTCTAGTCACTGCTAGTGGTGAACTCACTTCGTCTTCCCCAGGACCACTAATTATTTCTCCATGTTTTCCTGTGAGATCTGGGGCCAGCTTTCTTCTTCCTCCCTCTGGCCTCTCCACGATCTCCATTCTCTAGACCGACATGTCTAGAACCGAGTCTTATAGGCACCGAGAGAGTGTGTCTTGAGGGCAGCTGGCGTTTCTGACAGGGGTGACATCACAAAATTCCGAGAGCTCTCCTGGATACCGTAGAATTTCCAGAGAAGGGACTGCTGATGTCGTGAGGCACGGCCTTTACCTCCTTGCTAATATTTCTCCCCGAACTGACCGACCGGAACCTGAGGCTTCCTTTCCAGGAGTCTCTCCTGCGACACAGAGGGAGCCATATTCAGGATCTCCTCCTTCCAAAACCAGAAATTTCTCTCTGCTTCATTAAAATCTTTTCACTACTTCCTTCACTCATGGGGAGTTAGTTAGTTGAACACTCACTTTTTTCATGAATAACCCTTCCTCTCTCTCCTGAACATCTCATAGTACTGATGCATACTCAGTAATAGGAGAAATTAGGCCAGGAGGACATGGAAGATGAGGGTTGAGTCCGCTGAAGTGAACAAGCAGTTAGGGAAGGCTGAACTTAAGGGAACTTGACTCTGAGTGGCAAAACATGAATAGCTGCTGCCAAGGCACAGATGCAGGCATCGGGCTGAGGCACCGACTGGGCTCTTGGCATCCTCCTGCATCATCAGTGCCTTGTGGGAGACTCAGCCCAAAGGAGGGGCCGTGTTCAAAGGGAGAGGGCATTTTCTAGGACAACACTGTTTCATTTTCTCTCTCTCTCTCTCTCTTTCTTTCTTTCTTTTTTTTTTTTTTTTTTTTTTTTTTTTTTTTTATGATATATATATATATATATATATATAGTGCTAGACCTGACGGGTCGACCAGTTGGCTCTCTGTGCACTTTGCACAGACTAGATTAGAAGGCGGGTCGACCAGTTGTCCGATAAAGTGTTAGGCCTTAAAATGCTAAGTCCCGAGGTCGACCAGTTGGCCTTGTGAACGTGGGTCGACCAGTTGTCTTTTTTTAATGCCTTAATTGAATGATGTCATTTTTATATCTCTTAGTGGTTTGGTTTTTTTTTTTGTTTCTTTCTCTATCCCAGTCTGCTCACTATTTATTTATTTATTTATTTATTTATTTATTTATTTATTGATTGATTGATTTATTGATTGATTGATTGATGGATGGATGGATGGATGGATGGATGGATGGGGCAGGAGGAGAAGGGGGCACTAGTGTGTGCTCTGTTGGGTTGTCATCCAGTTGTAAATAAGGCTGGGAATAAATAGCTGAATAATAATTCATTCGCATAATATTAAGACTGTTCAAGTAGAAAACAATTGCTTTCTTTTCTGTTTGCCCAGAGATCTGACTGACTGCAACTTGGAAAGAAGACGGCCGGCCCCGCTGGACAGAGAGAGACCTCCCTCCTGCTTTGGGTGGGGCGGCTGAGTGAATGTGGGTGGGTCGACCAGTTTACATGTTTTGTCTTTTATGGATTGAATGGATGTGATGTGTCTCATTTTTTTTTCACGATTGCTTGCTTGCTTGCTTGCTTGCTTGCTTGCTTGCTTGCTTGCTTGCTTGCTTGATCGAGCGATGGCTTCTGGTGTATTTCCTTGCTTACTTGTCTATCTGTTCATTTACTTACTTCTTTAAAAAAAAAATGACATACCGGGCTGGAGAGAAGTACTGGCTGCTCTTCCAGAGTTCCTGAGTTCAATTCCCAGCAGCCACATGGCGGCTCACAACCATGCTCTGGTGTGCGGGCGTACATCAAGGCAGAATGTTGCATAAATAAATAAATAAATA
>JAQJZF010000275.1:0-12500 GCA_028537955.1 Microtus californicus | reverse complement strand
ATTATTTGTCTATTTTATGTATGTATTTACTTTCTTAATTTTTTTTTTTACTTTTTAAAATTTACTTAATTTTTTTCTTTCTTTGGGAATGTAGATCCTTTCTTTCTTTCTTTCTTTCTTTCTTTCTTTCTTTCTTTCTTTCTTTCTTTCTTTCTTTCTCCTGACTGTCACTGGCTAAGAAAATGGTGGCCTCCATGTCACTGGTTCTGGGTGAGTGTCAGCAAAGCAGCTCCTGAAATGGAATTTGATGGAGAGAGAGAGAGAGAGAGAGAGAGAGAGAGAGACAGAGAGACAGAGAGAGACAGAGAGAGACAGAGAGAGATAGGATAGATGGGATGCACTCACACATACATACACACACACACACACACATATATGCACGCATGCACGTGCATGACATGTACAGATGGAGGGGTTCCAATGTTTTCAGAGGAAGGTGCTCGCTGTTAATAATAAATGTGCTGGTAAATAAGGCTGGAAATAGCTGAATATTAAATCATTAAAACTCTTCAAATAAATAAAAAGCAATTCCCTCTCTCTCTCTCTCTCTCTCTCTCTCTCTCTCTCTCTCTCCGCCCCCCCCCCCCCGCCTCCCTCTCACCATATACCAGCACACGCATCAGAACTGACTGCAACATACGAAAGAAGAAGAAACATGGAAAGAAGACATCCCTGCTGGACAGGATCTGATCTGAGATGAGAATACATTCATCGAAAGGCTGCCAACAGCATTTCATTGAGAAGAGATTCCACATTTTATGCTGTACAGTTAGTTAGTTAGCTGTTAGTGAGTTAGTTAGACAGATTAAGAGGGGCAGGCCTGTGAACTGGGGTGGGGTGTGGCTTCTCAGGTCACATCAGGTCAGGGAGGGACTGAGGAGTGTCCCGTTGGCCTTGACGATAGGCACCAGTCAGATGTTAATGTCAGGGCCTGGGAGCTCCTCAAAGGGAATGACTGGAGACCCCTGCTTACCTAAAAAAGTGCCTGACCTTGGAAAAGGACTTGTGGAAAGCAGGCACTTGAAACTGTGGTTTCTCGTCTTACCAGAAAGCTCCCTGTCAGAAGGGAAAGTCATCATCTCGATGTCTTACTCTTTTTCCAAGGATATCCTACCGTACTGATCATTCTTACTGAATTAAGTCTTCCACTGTAAATAAATAAATATAAGTAAGTAAGTAAGTAAGTAAGTAAGCAAATATGTGGATGGATGAACAAACAAATAAATACAAAGTTCGCTGTTGTTGACTCACTTTTGGTTTCTCTCCTTTTTTTAAATTTTTTAATGATTTATTTATCTTTATTTTATGTGCATTGGTGTGAAGGTGTCAGATCCCTTGGAACTGGATATTCAGACAGTTGTGAGCTGCCATGTGGGTGCTGGGAATTGAACCCGGGTCCTCTGGAAGAGCAGTCAGTGCTCTTAACCACTGAGCCATTTCTCCAGCCCTGGTTTCTCTCTTTTTGAATCTCTCTCTCTCTCTCTCTCTCTCTCTCTCTCTCTCTCTCTCTCTCTCTCTCACACACACACACACACACACACACACACACACACAAAACACTAAATATACAATAAAAGGAAGCATAACACCTTTACTCAGGGGGCAGAGTGAACGCTGAAAATTTTCCAGGCAGGGCTATAGAGAGAGAGATGCTCCATGTCCGGCTGAAGAGATAGTTGAGGTTCAATTCCCCGCATCTACATGGCAGCTCACAGCTGTCTGTAATCCAGGAGCCTGAGAGCCATGGCAAAATCACAAATGCACATAAGATAAAAATAAATAAATTTTTTAAACGTGGTGGGGGGGAGAGAGAGACAGAATATAAGAACAAACTGAGAAACAAAGAAAGATAGTGTTGGCTGGCTGGCTGGCTGGCTGGCTGGCTGGCTGGCTTTCAACAGTTCCCTGACAGAAATAAGCACATTATGGAGGAACCACAAAGTTGTTACACTACGTGGGTGAGATGAGGAGACATTGTGAGTGAGTGTCCTGTCAGAACAAAGTCAGTCCCGTAGTTGATGAAATTCATTATTCCAAAACTTCAGCAGAATATATCCCAAGTTTGCAAATGTGTGATCAGCTTGTGACAGGTTGGGCTGGAGATGCTGAGAACTGGGGAGCCCTCAATGCAAGAGCAGACACTCATTCCCATGAAGAGAGAGAGAGAGAGAGGGAGGGAGGGAGGGAGGGAGGGAGGGAGGGAACATTCATTCCTATACTCAAGTTTAAAGAAAGATGAATGGCTATGGAGAGACCACTCACAGATATGAAAAATCATTTCCTAAAAATCAAATTTCTCAGTCAGTATGCAACTGCTGTGGTGCTTCTCCTAGATAGAGCAAACACACACACACACACACACACACACACACACACACACACACACACTGATTCCTTGATCTAGAGCCACAGTGCACATGCTGTGGAAAAGGGGACATGGCCAACTTGAATCACAATATTCATCAGAGCATGAGAAGAGTGTAAAAAGGACACAAAAGGAGAGATAATTGTGGTCCTTCCTTCCCTCCCTCCCTCCCTCCCTCCCTCCCTCCCTCCCTCCCTCCCTCCCTCCCTCAGGAAGTGACTGACAGATGAAACTTTGTCCAAGCAGGTTCTGAAATACCAGACTTGAGTTTCCCCCTCTGTGAGTATTAGTCAGTCAGTCATTCCTCCCTTCTTTCTGTAGGAAGGTGGTGCATGTCTCTCAGAAGTTACTGGTTTCCTCTGCACCAGGGGAAAACTTTCTAAGCCTTATTCAGACCTATGGAGGATGCACCGTGACTTCAGAGACCTCAGGGAGTATAGGGGTGGGTGCTTGATGCTTCAGACTCACGTCATTGAAGGACATAACATAGTCTGGATTCACAGAGATTCACAACACAGAGCCATTGTCACTTACTAACAGCCCAGGACACCCAGAGCTAACAAGAAATTGCAGTCTCAGCCAGGCCTTTAATCACAGCACACACACAGATCTCTGTGAATTCATGGATGGCCTGATTTAGAGAGTGAGTTTTAGGACAGCCCAAGATACACAAAGAAACCCTTTCTTGAAAAACAAAACAAAACAGCAAAAGAGGGCTGGAGAGATGGCTCAGTGGTTAAGAGCATTGCCTGCTCTTCCAAAGGTCCTGAGTTCAATTCCCAGCAACCACGTGGTGGCTCACAACCATCTGTAAAGAGGTCTGGCGCCTTCTTCTGGCCTTCAGGCATACAGACAGAACATTGTGCACATAATAAATAAATAAATAAATATAAAAAAACAGCAAAAGAAAGAAAGAAAGGAAAAAGAAAAAAAAATGGCAGTCTCTTCCCACTCTCTCATCCATTGGCTCTTAAAGAGCTCTCAAGCAGTTGAACTGGAGACCAGGGTGTCATTCATAACTGGGAAGCCAGAAACCTTAGGGGGTCACAGGAGTCGGACTGACCGCAGCACTTGATGCCTCAACCCTGCTAAAAGGCATGGTAAAATACGGGCTTTGGCAGAGCACTACTCCCCTCTCTCTATTATTATTGCTACACAACGAAAAGAACTGGGGGGGGGGGATGATGTGCGGTGCTGGTATTGAAATCTCACTGACTCCTTGCGCACTCCTTGCTTGTCAATTCCCCGACTTTGTCAAATCAACTATCGTGAATCTTTGATGTGGGTTGGCCCTTTAGGAACTCATAGAAACAACACAGGCCTATTGCATCCCAGAAACCTCCCAGTTCCTGATCCCTAGCCCTGGAAGTCTCAAAGCCATCACATCCAGAAATCTCTCTAGTCACTGCTAGTGGTGAACTCACTTCGTCTTCCCCAGGACCACTAATTATTTCTCCATGTTTTCCTGTGAGATCTGGGGCCAGCTTTCTTCTTCCTCCCTCTGGCCTCTCCACGATCTCCATTCTCTAGACCGACATGTCTAGAACCGAGTCTTATAGGCACCGAGAGAGTGTGTCTTGAGGGCAGCTGGCGTTTCTAGGACAGGGGTGACATCACAAAATTCCGAGAGCTCTCCTGGATACCGTAGAATTTCCAGAGAAGGGACTGCTGATGTCGTGAGGCACGGCCTTTACCTCCTTGCTAATATTTCTCCCCGAACTGACCGACCGGAACCTGAGGCTTCCTTTCCAGGAGTCTCTCCTGCGACACAGAGGGAGCCATATTCAGGATCTCCTCCTTCCAAAACCAGAAATTTCTCTCTGCTTCATTAAAATCTTTTCACTACTTCCTTCACTCATGGGGAGTTAGTTAGTTGAACACTCACTTTTTTCATGAATAACCCTTCCTCTCTCTCCTGAACATCTCATAGTACTGATGCATACTCAGTAATAGGAGAAATTAGGCCAGGAGGACATGGAAGATGAGGGTTGAGTCCGCTGAAGTGAACAAGCAGTTAGGGAAGGCTGAACTTAAGGGAACTTGACTCTGAGTGGCAAAACATGAATAGCTGCTGCCAAGGCACAGATGCAGGCATCGGGCTGAGGCACCGACTGGGCTCTTGGCATCCTCCTGCATCATCAGTGCCTTGTGGGAGACTCAGCCCAAAGGAGGGGCCGTGTTCAAAGGGAGAGGGCATTTTCTAGGACAACACTGTTTCATTTTCTCTCTCTCTCTCTCTCTCTTTCTTTCTTTCTTTCTTTCTTTTTTTTTTTTTTTTTTTTTTTTTTTAATTTTCGAGACAGGGTTGTTCTGTAGTTTTTTGGTGCCTGTCCTGGAACTAGCTCTTGTAGACCAGGCTGGTCTCAAACTCACAGAGACCCGCCTGCCTCTGCCTCCCGAGGCTACTGCTGGGATTAAAGGCTTGAGCCACCACCGCCCGGGCCAGCCATTTTTTTTTAACTCAGACAAAACTTCACCCATAGTATCTTACACGGTTGGAGGTCATTAGTTAGTCTAATGCTGTTGGAGACTGGGTAGGGCTGAGATAGAGTATAAGGAGAGTTGTTTTTGAGAAGATTGCGTGCTAGCTTCTCATTAAGTCTCATTCTAAAGCGGTCAACTTTAAAGTGAAATCCTTAAAATGCATTCTCTATGGCTAGGAACACACAATGCATCATTCCTTGCCATATGTCAGAGCGCAGCAGCTCTGATGCTCCTGTCACTCTGGGGATGCGGCACTTCGGAATTAACTTTCCCAAGTCTACTTTCTTAGGATGCAGTCTCATTTTTAATCAACATTTAGAGCAACCTCAGATTGGAGCAGAGTATTTCAATTTTAAAAACACATTCTAAAACCTTAAAACTATGAATCTTATATTCCTGGGTTGTTGTTGTTGTTGTTTCTACAGTGGTGATTTTACTTAAATTATTTAATGGGTGAAGAGTCTTGTAATTTTAGTATAAGAGTGTGTCTAGGAAATTTGTAGTATTTGTGTACATGTCCTGAGGAGGACAGATCCCCTGGGACTAAAGTTACAGGCAGCTGAGATCTACCTGATGTAGCTATCTACTGCTAGGGTATGAAGGAAGGAACAAGAACCCTGGATCTACTGAGGTGTGTCTTTCTCCCTGAGGGCCGAGCAAAAGGTCTTAGGTCAGAACATACATCTGTTTCCTGACATTGTCAAATCAACTATCAACTATAAACTATCATGAATCTTTGATGTGGGTTGGCCCTTTAGGAACTCAGAGAAACAACACAGGCCTATTGCATCCCAGAAACCTCCCAGTTCCTGAGCCCTAGCCCTGGAAGTCTCAAAGCCATCACATCCAGACATCTCTCTAGTCCCTGCTAGTGGTGAACTCACTTCGTCTTCCCCTGGACCACTAATTATTTCTCCATGTTTTCCTGTGAGATCTGGGCCCAGCTTTCTTCTTCCTCCCTCTGGCCTCTCCACGATCTCCATTCTCTAGACCGACATGTCTAGAACCGAGTCTTATAGGCACCGAGAGAGTGTGTCTTGAGGGCAGCTGGCGTTTCTAGGACACGGGTGACATCACAAAATTCTGAGAGCTCTCCGGGATACCGTAGAATTTCCAGAGAAGGGACTGCTGATGTCATGAGGCACGGCCTTTCTCTCTGCTTCATTAAAATCTTTTCACTACTTCCTTCACCCATGGGGAGTTAGTTAGTTGAACACTCACTTTTTTCATGAATGACCCTTCCTCCCTCTCCTGAACATCTCATAGTACTGATTCATACTCAGTAATAGGAGAAATTAGGCCAGGAGGACACGGAAGATGAGGGTTGAGTCCTCTGAAGTGAAGGGAAGGCTGAACTTAAGGGAACTTGACTCTGAGTGGCAAGAGATGAATAGCTGCTTCCAAGGCATGGATGCAGGCATTGGGCTGAGGCACCGACTGGGCTCTTGGCATCCTCCTGCATCATCAGAGCTGTGTGGGAAACTCAGCCCAAAGGAGGGGCCGTGTTCAAAGGGAGAGGGCATTTTCTAGGACAACACTCTTTTCTTTTTCTCTTTCTTTCTTTTTTTTTCTTTTTTTTTTTTTTCTTTTCGAGACAGGGTTGTTCTGTAGTTTTTTGGTGCCTGTCCTGGAACTAGCTCTTGTAGACCAGGCTGGTCTCAAACTCACAGAGACCCGCCTGCCTCTGCCTCCCGAGTGGAGTGGAGTGCTGGGATTAAAGGCATGAGCCACCACTGCCCGGGCCAGCCATTTTTTTTTTTAAAAAACTCAGACAAAACTTCACCCATAGTATCTTACACGGTTGGAGGTCATTAGTTAGTCTAACGCTGTTGGAGACTGGGTAGGGCTGAGATAGAGTATAAGGTGAGTTGTTTTTGAGAAGATTGCGTGCTAGCTTCTCATTAAGTCTCATTCTAAAGCGGTCAACTTTAAAGTGAAATCCTTAAAATGCATTCTCTATGGCTAGGAACACACAGTGCATCATTCCTTGCGCAGCAGCTCTGATGCCCCTGTCACTCTGGGGATGCGGCACTTCGGAATTACCTTTCCCCAGTCTACTTTCTTAGGATGCAGTCTCATTTTTAATCAACATTTAGAGCAACCTCAGATTGGAGCAGAGTATTTCAATTTTAAAAACACATTCTAAAACCTTAAAACTATGAATCTTATATTCCCGGGTTGTTGTTGTTGTTGTTTCTACAGTGGTGATTTTACTTAAATTATTTAATGGGTGAAGAGTCTTGTAATTTTAGTATAAGAGTGTGTCTAGGAAATTTGTGGTATTTGTGTACATGTTCTGAGGAGGACAGATCCCCTGGGGCTAGAGTTACAGGGAACTGTGATCTACCTGATGTAGCTATCTACTGCTAGGGTATGAAGGAAGGAACAAGAACCCTGGATCTACTGAGGTGTTTCTTTCTCCCTGAGGGCCGAGCAAAAGGTCTTAGGTCAGAACGTACATCTGTCTTTAGCTGTTTTTTGTCTGAGGAGAGTGCCAGGCTCTGTGTGCGGCTGAGCTTTTTTCTTACTGGGCCGGGCTGGGCCACACCTGCTTCCAAGAATTTTGCCTATTCCATGTAGCCTGTGGTGGGATAACTCCTTCCTTCCGCAAACGGGAGGAACTGGGATGACTTCCGTTCATTGTGAACGGCAGCATCTACATTCATCCTTTTGCTTTCAAAGCAAGAGGGTTTATTGGATGTTTCTCTGGGGGTCAGAGAGGCAGGATTTCAGGCAACAGAACCAAGAAACAAATCGTACTCCAAAGCCTAATCCAGAGATGAGATGACACCACTGACGTGAGCACGTTTGCTAATCGATTTAGGAGGTCTCAGTAGTGCCTTCCCTAGGCGTGTGACCGTGGACCACGCCTCTCTTGGTGGTTGCAAACCCTTCCCTAGGCCCTAGGGCTTTCCTTGATAAACGAAACAACCTACCTACCTACCTACCTACCTACCTACCTACCTACTTTAAGGGACTTATTGTGGCTCAAATGTGTGAGATTGTCTGTTAAGGTTTCTGGTGCCCAAATGAGTCTTCAGTGTACCCAAGCATCCCAAACTTTTCATCACCCCCAACTCCTTCTTGCTGACTCCCATCATGCCAACATTATTGCCTAGAATTGCAGTCTGGTCGCCAGGAAACACTGGCCTACACCAGTAGGAAGGATCCAAATTGGGTTTGATTGAATCTGTAGTCACCTCATACAACAACTGAAAAGCTAGAAAGTTAAGTTGTAAATCATAGTCCCACACAGATGATATGAGCACATCAGTTCTAACAGCGTCTTGTTCCAGGAATTCTATATAGCCACAGAGTATTCTTTTTTTTTAATTTATTGAGCTCTACATTTTTTCTTTGCTCCCTTCCCTGCATCTCCCTTCCCCACCAACCCTCCCGTAAGGTCCCCATGCTCCCAATTTACTCAGGAGATCTTGTCTTTTTCTTTTTTCTTTTGGTTTTTCGAGACAGGGTTTCTCTGTGGTTTTGGAGCCTGTCCTGGAACTAACTCTTGGAGACCAGGCTGGTCTCGAACTCACAGAGATCCACCTGCCTCTGCCTCCCGAGTGCTGGGGATCTTGTCTTTTTCTGCTTTCTACTTCCCATGTAGATTAGATCTATGTAAGTCTCTCTTGGTGTCCACATTGTTGTCAAAGTTCTGGGGTTGTGGTTTGTAGACTGGTTTTCTTTGCTTTATTGTTTAAAAACCACCTATGAGTGAGTACATGTGTGATAATTGTCTTTCTGGGTCTATCTGGGTTACCTCACTCAAAATAATGTTTTCTAGCTCCTTCTATTTTCATGCCAAATTCAAGATGTGTATTTTTTTTTTTTTTGGTTTGTTTGATTGTTTGTTTGCTTTCTGCTGTGTAGTACTCCATTGTGTACCACATTTTTTTTTTTCTTATCCGTTCTTCGATCGAGGAGCATTTAGGTTATTTCTAGGTTCTGGCTATGACAAACAAAGATGCTGTGAACATAGTTGAACACGTGTCCTTGTGGCACGATTGAGCATCCTGTGGACATATACCCAACAGTGGGATGACTGGGTCTCGAGGAAGGTTGTTTCCTACTTTTCTGACGTCCAAAGGGGACGTACCAGCTTGCGTTCCCACCAGCAATGCAGGAGTGAGTGTTCTCTCTTCACCACCACCTCTCCAGCATACGTGGTCATCGCTGTTTTTGATCTTGGCCATTCTTACCGGTGTAAGATGGAATCTCAGAGTTGTTTTGATTTGCGTTTCTCTGATGGCTAAAGATGTTGAACATTTCCTTGAGTTTTCGATTCCTTGGTTGAGAGTTCTCTGTTTAGGTCTGCACTCCATTTTGTGAATTGGATCATTTGTTCTTGAGATGACCGATGTCCTGAGCTCTTTGTATATTTTGGAGATCAGACCTCTGTCTGATGTGGGGTTAGTGAAGATCTTTCTCCCATTCTGTAAGGCATTCAGGTGGGGCACAGAGAACCTTATAGACGAGAAAGTGGGAATCCAGTAGAGATGGTGTCAAGGTTCACACTGACACTAACAGCTGTAACTTGAGCAGGATTTGTGATCCACATGAAATTTGCAACGAATCGCAGCAAATCTGTGACACTCTAACTTGCTCAGGCTCGGTATCTGAACATACAGATGTTTGCAATGATCACTGGCTTCAGGATTTTTTGTTTGTTTGTTTCTTTCTTTCTTTTGTTTTTCCACGAGACAGGGTTTCCCTGTAGCTGAAGTTTAATGGCCTGGTGTCTTGAAACGTCCTCCCTACTTCGATTTTAGTGGCTTACTGCTCCAAAAAGCTTCTCCATTTCTTTATCCCTAAGGGAAAAGAAATATAATCACTAAATACTTCTTAAAAAAGCATTCTTCCTTGAAATATATAGACCACTGAGAATAATCCTTGACAGAACGGGAATACAAAATCCTTATCAAACCACTTTAAGATTCAATTGAACGGGGCTGGAGAGATGGCTCGGTGGTTAAGAGCATTGCCTGCTCTTCCAAAGGTCCTGAGTTCAATTCCCAGCAACCACATGGTGGCTCACAACCATCTGTAAAGGGGTCTGGTGCCCTCTTCTGGCCTGCAGGCATACACACAGACAGAATATTGTATACATAAATAAATCAATAAATATTAAAAAAAAAAGATTCAATTCAACAGAAAACATGTTGTTCTATACTGAAGCTCTGAGGTCCCATCTTATGAATAGGCTGTTTAGGACCAACTTGAAGACATCTGGAAAGAAGCTGTGTAATGACTGACATTCATTCCTCCTAAGACTCACTTCCAAGTTTTAGCACTTTTGTAGATAATACACATTTAAGCATAAGGGTGCCTACCCATTTTCTCACTCAAGTGATTTTGCCTCCCTTTTTCTTTTGGGGAGTGGCATGATTAGATCAGGAAAAGAAGGATGTGTGTGTGGCAAGTCGGTGCCCATTCAGAGTCCCCCACACATTTGAGGACAGAACAGAGAAACAAGATCGGCGGGGGGGGGGGGGGGTGGGATTCTGCCGAATGAAATTAGAGTTATGGATGGCTGCCAGCTGTCTCTTGGCTTCTGTAAGTACAGGAACTCAACGAAGACAGAGACGTGCCAGACAGGAGGTTTTGGTAAAAATCTGAACTGAACTGAATAAAAACTGGCTATTACGTATTAGTGTTTTCAGAGTTATGTCTGAGGAACCTTCTACTTAAATGAAATAAATCCAAATCCTTTCAAACATCCTCTGAGGGGGCACGGAAAAGAAAACAAAAGGAAAAGAGGGATTTTAGTTGTTCCAAAAACCCTCAGGAGCAAAACTTCCCCAGGAGAATAGCAAGAGTTCATTGGGCAACTGTCTGTCTCCTGTTGCATCGTTTCAAGTTTTTCTAACTTGAGACTGGATGGTGTCAGCTGTAAGATTTTCATATTTTATGCTCGCGTGAGATTCTAGCCTTTGTTTTTTTATTGAGAGATGGACAGACACGTGTTCCCTCCCTCTAGTTCTATTGGCTGTACAGCTTTGACCAAGAAAGCAGGTTGGAGTTCATCAAAGAATTTCTCTCCATTTTATATTTCACCCACTTTTGATTGCTATTAAGTGCCATCTAGTTGGTTTGTGGTGTTTCAGGAACACTTCTGCTTGTGTGTGTGTGTGTGTGTGTGTGTGTGTGTGTGTGTGTGTGTGTGTGTTTGGTTTTGTGAGACAAGGTTTATCTAGGGAACAGTCCTGGAATGTCCTTGGTAGGTGAGGCTGGCCTTGAACTCACTGACGACCTCCGGCCTCGCCTCTCTGTCATTTCTTCCTACTTGGTTTGTGTTTGATTCCTGTTTTGAGTTTTCAGATCTCCTGTTCAAGATCAAGATTAGGGGCTGGAGAGATGGCTCAGTGGTTAAGAGCATTGCCTGCTCTTCCAAAGGTCCAGAGTTCAATTCCCAGCAACCACATGGTGGCTCACAACCATCTGTAATGAGGTCTGGTGACCTCTTCTGGTCTGCAGACATACACACGGACAGAATATTGTATACAAAATAAATAAATATAAAAAAAATCAAGATTATTTCTTCCCTAACTCTGTGTCCTTGTGACACAAACATTAAAGGGTGTGGCTACAGCTCCACAGGGACCTCTTTGTTATGGATATCTGCAGCCTTTCCTGTCAGAGTTGGGAAATTGAAAGTTGTTGACTTGAATTCACTCATTGCAGAAAAAAAAAAAAACACCCAACAAAACAAAAAAAAAAAACCCCTTGTTTATTTTATTATTTCACATTTTAACTGCATTTTTTTTTCTTTTCTGAGACAGGAATTGACTTTTTATTTATGTTCCAGACAATCTGTCTCACTACATGGTCCAGGACTTCTTTCTGAACACTTCCATGAAAGTAGTCAGCTGCCCAAAATATACTGCCGCTGCTGCAATTTTAGAAAAAAATTAAATAAAAATAAATAACCTGAGATAAACAAAGAAAAAAAGGAAAACATCTGTTTTTCCTTCCTTCCTTCCTTTCTTTTTTCTGTTTTCTTCTTTTATTATTATTATTATTATTATTCAGGGTTAACTCATTATATAAACCAGGCTCTGTCATCTTGGTGACATTATGGTTTTGTTTTTTCTTATTTCCTATCTGAAAACTGACAAATTGACATTTCTTCCCCCCCCTCTCATATTTAATTTATGTTTTATTTTATTTTTTTGGTTTGTGTTTTTGTTTTGATTTTCAAGGCAGGGTTTCTATGTTGCTTTGGAGCCTGTCTTTGGAACTAGCTCTTGTCGACCAGGCTGGCCTCAAACTCCCAGAGATCCATCTGCCTCTCTGGGTCCAGGTTTCATACATAGCAGAGCCTGGAGAGCTAGTTTGGCGGCTCTTCCTGAGAAATTGGGTTCAATTCCCAGCACCTGTATGGCAGCTCATAGTGATTGTAAATCCAGTTTCTGGGTGATCTGACACCTTCATACCACTGCACATAAAATAAAGTTAAATAAACCATAAAAAAAAAATTCTTTAAGAAATTGAAATTAGGCCGGGCGGTGGTGGTGCACGCCTTTAATCCCAGTACTCGGGAGGCAGAGGCAGGTGGATCTCTGGGAGTTTGAGGCCAGCGTGGTCGACGAGAGCTAGTTTCAAAGACAGGCTCCAAAGCCACAGAGAATCCCTGTCTTGAAAAACCAAA
>JAQJZF010000274.1:0-20636 GCA_028537955.1 Microtus californicus | reverse complement strand
AAGGTGGTGCATGTCTCTCAGAAGTTACTGGTTTCCTCTGCACCAGGGGAAAGCTTTCTAAGCCTTATTCAGACCTATGGAGGATGCACCGTGACTTCAGAGACCTCAGGGAGTATAGGGGTGGGTGCTTGATGCTTCAGACTCACGTCATTGAAGGACATAACATAGTCTGGATTCACAGAGATTCACAACACAGAGCCATTGTCACTTACTAACAGCCCAGGACACCCAGAGCTAACAAGAAATTGCAGTCTCAGCCAGGCCTTTAATCACAGCACACACACAGATCTCTGTGAATTCATGGATGGCCTGATTTACAGAGTGAGTTTTAGGACAGCCCAAGATACACAAAGAAACCCTTTCTTGAAAAACAAAACAAAACAAAACAGCAAAAGAGGGCTGGAGAGATGGCTCAGTGGTTAAGAGCATTGCCTGCTCTTCCAAAGGTCCTGAGTTCAATTCCCAGCAACCACGTGGTGGCTCACAACCATCTGTAAAGAGGTCTGGCGCCTTCTTCTGGCCTTCAGGCATACAGACAGAACATTGTGTACATAATAAATAAATAAATATAAAAAAAAACAGCAAAAGAAAGAAAGAAAGGAAAAAGAAAAAAAATGGCAGTCTCTTCCCACTCTCTCATCCATTGGCTCTTAAAGAGCTCTCAAGCAGTTGAACTGGAGACCAGGGTGTCATTCATAACTGGGAAGCCAGAAACCTTAGGGGGTCACAGGAGTCGGACTGACCGCAGCACTTGATGCCTCAACCCTGCTAAAAGGCATGGTAAAATACGGGCTTTGGCAGAGCACTACTCCCCTCTCTCTATTATTATTGCTACACAACGAAAAGAACTGGGGGGGGGGGGGATGATGTGCGGTGCTGGTATTGAAATCTCACTGACTCCTTGCGCACTCCTTGCTTGTCAATTCCCCGACTTTGTCAAATCAACTATCGTGAATCTTTGATGTGGGTTGGCCCTTTAGGAACTCAGAGAAACAACACAGGCCTATTGCATCCCAGAAACCTCCCAGTTCCTGATCCCTAGCCCTGGAAGTCTCAAAGCCATCACATCCAGAAATCTCTCTAGTCACTGCTAGTGGTGAACTCACTTCGTCTTCCCCAGGACCACTAATTATTTCTCCATGTTTTCCTGTGAGATCTGGGGCCAGCTTTCTTCTTCCTCCCTCTGGCCTCTCCACGATCTCCATTCTCTAGACCGACATGTCTAGAACCGAGTCTTATAGGCACCGAGAGAGTGTGTCTTGAGGGCAGCTGGCGTTTCTAGGACAGGGGTGACATCACAAAATTCCGAGAGCTCTCCTGGATACCGTAGAATTTCCAGAGAAGGGACTGCTGATGTCGTGAGGCACGGCCTTTACCTCCTTGCTAATATTTCTCCCCGAACTGACCGACCGGAACCTGAGGCTTCCTTTCCAGGAGTCTCTCCTGCGACACAGAGGGAGCCATATTCAGGATCTCCTCCTTCCAAAACCAGAAATTTCTCTCTGCTTCATTAAAATCTTTTCACTACTTCCTTCACTCATGGGGAGTTAGTTAGTTGAACACTCACTTTTTTCATGAATAACCCTTCCTCTCTCTCCTGAACATCTCATAGTACTGATGCATACTCAGTAATAGGAGAAATTAGGCCAGGAGGACATGGAAGATGAGGGTTGAGTCCGCTGAAGTGAACAAGCAGTTAGGGAAGGCTGAACTTAAGGGAACTTGACTCTGAGTGGCAAAACATGAATAGCTGCTGCCAAGGCACAGATGCAGGCATCGGGCTGAGGCACCGACTGGGCTCTTGGCATCCTCCTGCATCATCAGTGCCTTGTGGGAGACTCAGCCCAAAGGAGGGGCCGTGTTCAAAGGGAGAGGGCATTTTCTAGGACAACACTGTTTCATTTTCTCTCTCTCTCTCTCTCTTTCTTTCTTTCTTTTTTTTTTTTTTTTTTTTTTTTTTTTTTTTTATGATATATATATATATATATATATATAGTGCTAGACCTGACGGGTCGACCAGTTGGCTCTCTGTGCACTTTGCACAGACTAGATTAGAAGGCGGGTCGACCAGTTGTCCGATAAAGTGTTAGGCCTTAAAATGCTAAGTCCCGAGGTCGACCAGTTGGCCTTGTGAACGTGGGTCGACCAGTTGTCTTTTTTTAATGCCTTAATTGAATGATGTCATTTTTATATCTCTTAGTGGTTTGGTTTTTTTTTTTGTTTCTTTCTCTATCCCAGTCTGCTCACTATTTATTTATTTATTTATTTATTTATTTATTTATTTATTGATTGATTGATTTATTGATTGATTGATTGATGGATGGATGGATGGATGGATGGATGGATGGGGCAGGAGGAGAAGGGGGCACTAGTGTGTGCTCTGTTGGGTTGTCATCCAGTTGTAAATAAGGCTGGGAATAAATAGCTGAATAATAATTCATTCGCATAATATTAAGACTGTTCAAGTAGAAAACAATTGCTTTCTTTTCTGTTTGCCCAGAGATCTGACTGACTGCAACTTGGAAAGAAGACGGCCGGCCCCGCTGGACAGAGAGAGACCTCCCTCCTGCTTTGGGTGGGGCGGCTGAGTGAATGTGGGTGGGTCGACCAGTTTACATGTTTTGTCTTTTATGGATTGAATGGATGTGATGTGTCTCATTTTTTTTTCACGATTGCTTGCTTGCTTGCTTGCTTGCTTGCTTGCTTGCTTGCTTGCTTGCTTGCTTGATCGAGCGATGGCTTCTGGTGTATTTCCTTGCTTACTTGTCTATCTGTTCATTTACTTACTTCTTTAAAAAAAAAATGACATACCGGGCTGGAGAGAAGTACTGGCTGCTCTTCCAGAGTTCCTGAGTTCAATTCCCAGCAGCCACATGGCGGCTCACAACCATGCTCTGGTGTGCGGGCGTACATCAAGGCAGAATGTTGCATAAATAAATAAATAAATAAATAAATAAATATTTTTAAAAAATGACCCACATTGTTATTTACTTACTTACTTACTTACTTGTTCATTCATTCCTTCACTTCCTTATCTTCTTTCATAGATATTTATCTGCTGATTTAGCCAGACTCATTTATTTACTTATTGAATGTTTCAATTATTATTTATTTTTATTCATTTATTCATTATTTATTTGTCTATTTTATGTATGTATTTACTTTCTTAATTTTTTTTTACTTTTTAAAATTTACTTAATTTTTTTCTTTCTTTGGGAATGTAGATCCTTTCTTTCTTTCTTTCTTTCTTTCTTTCTTTCTTTCTTTCTTTCTTTCTTTCTCCTGACTGTCACTGGCTAAGAAAATGGTGGCCTCCATGTCACTGGTTCTGGGTGAGTGTCAGCAAAGCAGCTCCTGAAATGGAATTTGATGGAGAGAGAGAGACAGAGACAGAGAGAGACAGAGAGAGATAGGATAGATGGGATGCACTCACACATACATACACACACACACACACACACACACACATATATGCACGCATGCACGTGCATGACATGTACAGATGGAGGGGTTCCAATGTTTTCAGAGGAAGGTGCTCGCTGTTAATAATAAATGTGCTGGTAAATAAGGCTGGAAATAGCTGAATATTAAATCATTAAAACTCTTCAAATAAATAAAAAGCAATTCCCTCTCTCTCTCTCTCTCTCCGCCCCCCCCCCCCCGCCTCCCTCTCACCATATACCAGCACACGCATCAGAACTGACTGCAACATACGAAAGAAGAAGAAACATGGAAAGAAGACATCCCTGCTGGACAGGATCTGATCTGAGATGAGAATACATTCATCGAAAGGCTGCCAACAGCATTTCATTGAGAAGAGATTCCACATTTTATGCTGTACAGTTAGTTAGTTAGCTGTTAGTGAGTTAGTTAGACAGATTAAGAGGGGCAGGCCTGTGAACTGGGGTGGGGTGTGGCTTCTCAGGTCACATCAGGTCAGGGAGGGACTGAGGAGTGTCCCGTTGGCCTTGACAATAGGCACCAGTCAGATGTTAATGTCAGGGCCTGGGAGTTCCTCAAAGGGAATGACTGGAGACCCCTGCTTACCTAAAAAAGTGCCTGACCTTGGAAAAGGACTTGTGGAAAGCAGGCACTTGAAACTGTGGTTTCTCGTCTTACCAGAAAGCTCCCTGTCAGAAGGGAAAGTCATCATCTCGATGTCTTACTCTTTTTCCAAGGATATCCTACCATACTGATCATTCTTACTGAATTAAGTCTTCCACTGTAAATAAATAAATATAAGTAAGTAAGTAAGTAAGTAAGCAAATATGTGGATGGATGAACAAACAAATAAATACAAAGTTCGCTGTTGTTGACTCACTTTTGGTTTCTCTCCTTTTTTTAAATTTTTTAATGATTTATTTATCTTTATTTTATGTGCATTGGTGTGAAGGTGTCAGATCCCTTGGAACTGGATATTCAGACAGTTGTGAGCTGCCATGTGGGTGCTGGGAATTGAACCCGGGTCCTCTGGAAGAGCAGTCAGTGCTCTTAACCACTGAGCCATTTCTCCAGCCCTGGTTTCTCTCTTTTTGAATCTCTCTCTCTCTCTCTCTCTCTCTCTCTCTCTCTCTCTCTCTCTCTCACACACACACACACACACACACACACACACACACACACACACAAAACACTAAATATACAATAAAAGGAAGCATAACACCTTTACTCAGGGGGCAGAGTGAACGCTGAAAATTTTCCAGGAAGGGCTATAGAGAGAGAGATGCTCCATGTCAGGCTGAAGAGATAGTTGAGGTTCAATTCCCCGCATCTACATGGCAGCTCACAGCTGTCTGTAATCCAGGAGCCTGAGAGCCATGGCAAAATCACAAATGCACATAAGATAAAAATAAATAAATTTTTTAAACGTGGTGGGGGGAGAGAGAGACAGAATATAAGAACAAACTGAGAAACAAAGAAAGATAGTGTTGGCTGGCTGGCTGGCTGGCTGGCTGGCTGGCTGGCTGGCTGGCTTTCAACAGTTCCCTGACAGAAATAAGCACATTATGGAGGAACCACAAAGTTGTTACACTACGTGGGTGACATGAGGAGACATTGTGAGTGAGTGTCCTGTCAGAACAAAGTTAGTCCCATACTTGATGAAATTCATTATTCCAAAACTTCAGCAGAATATATCCCAAGTTTGCAAATGTGTGATCAGCTTGTGACAGGTTGGGCTGGAGATGCTGAGAACTGGGGAGCCCTCAATGCAAGAGCAGACACTCATTCCCATGAAGAGAGAGAGAGGGAGGGAGGGAGGGAGGGAGGGAGGGAGGGAGGGAGGGAGGGAGGGAGGGAACATTCATTCCTATACTCAAGTTTAAAGAAAGATGAATGGCTATGGAGAGACCACTCACAGATATGAAAAATCATTTCCTAAAAATCAAATTTCTCAGTCAGTATGCAACTGCTGTGGTGCTTCTCCTAGATAGAGCAAAACACACACACACACACACACACACACACACACACACACACACACACACTGATTCCTTGATCTAGAGCCACAGTGCACATGCTGTGGAAAAGGGGACATGGCCAACTTGAATCACAATATTCATCAGAGCGTGAGAAGAGTGTAAAAAGGACACAAAAGGAGAGATAATTGTGGTCCTTCCTTCCTTCCTTCCCTCCCTCCCTCCCTCCCTCCCTCCCTCCCTCCCTCCCTCCCTTCCTCCCTCCCTCCCTCAGGAAGTGACTGACAGATGAAACTTTGTCCAAGCAGGTTCTGAAATACCAGACTTGAGTTTCCCCCTCTGTGGGTATTAGTCAGTCAGTCATTCCTCCCTTCTTTCTGTAGGAAGGTGGTGCATGTCTCTCAGAAGTTACTGGTTTCCTCTGCACCAGGGGAAAGCTTTCTAAGCCTTATTCAGACCTATGGAGGATGCACCGTGACTTCAGAGACCTCAGGGAGTATAGGGGTGGGTGCTTGATGCTTCAGACTCACGTCATTGAAGGACATAACATAGTCTGGATTCACAGAGATTCACAACACAGAGCCATTGTCACTTACTAACAGCCCAGGACACCCAGAGCTAACAAGAAATTGCAGTCTCAGCCAGGCCTTTAATCACAGCACACACACAGATCTCTGTGAATTCATGGATGGCCTGATTTACAGAGTGAGTTTTAGGACAGCCCAAGATACACAAAGAAACCCTTTCTTGAAAAACAAAACAAAACAAAACAGCAAAAGAGGGCTGGAGAGATGGCTCAGTGGTTAAGAGCATTGCCTGCTCTTCCAAAGGTCCTGAGTTCAATTCCCAGCAACCACGTGGTGGCTCACAACCATCTGTAAAGAGGTCTGGCGCCTTCTTCTGGCCTTCAGGCATACAGACAGAACATTGTGTACATAATAAATAAATAAATATAAAAAAAAACAGCAAAAGAAAGAAAGAAAGGAAAAAGAAAAAAAATGGCAGTCTCTTCCCACTCTCTCATCCATTGGCTCTTAAAGAGCTCTCAAGCAGTTGAACTGGAGACCAGGGTGTCATTCATAACTGGGAAGCCAGAAACCTTAGGGGGTCACAGGAGTCGGACTGACCGCAGCACTTGATGCCTCAACCCTGCTAAAAGGCATGGTAAAATACGGGCTTTGGCAGAGCACTACTCCCCTCTCTCTATTATTATTGCTACACAACGAAAAGAACTGGGGGGGGGGGGGATGATGTGCGGTGCTGGTATTGAAATCTCACTGACTCCTTGCGCACTCCTTGCTTGTCAATTCCCCGACTTTGTCAAATCAACTATCGTGAATCTTTGATGTGGGTTGGCCCTTTAGGAACTCAGAGAAACAACACAGGCCTATTGCATCCCAGAAACCTCCCAGTTCCTGATCCCTAGCCCTGGAAGTCTCAAAGCCATCACATCCAGAAATCTCTCTAGTCACTGCTAGTGGTGAACTCACTTCGTCTTCCCCAGGACCACTAATTATTTCTCCATGTTTTCCTGTGAGATCTGGGGCCAGCTTTCTTCTTCCTCCCTCTGGCCTCTCCACGATCTCCATTCTCTAGACCGACATGTCTAGAACCGAGTCTTATAGGCACCGAGAGAGTGTGTCTTGAGGGCAGCTGGCGTTTCTAGGACAGGGGTGACATCACAAAATTCCGAGAGCTCTCCTGGATACCGTAGAATTTCCAGAGAAGGGACTGCTGATGTCGTGAGGCACGGCCTTTACCTCCTTGCTAATATTTCTCCCCGAACTGACCGACCGGAACCTGAGGCTTCCTTTCCAGGAGTCTCTCCTGCGACACAGAGGGAGCCATATTCAGGATCTCCTCCTTCCAAAACCAGAAATTTCTCTCTGCTTCATTAAAATCTTTTCACTACTTCCTTCACTCATGGGGAGTTAGTTAGTTGAACACTCACTTTTTTCATGAATAACCCTTCCTCTCTCTCCTGAACATCTCATAGTACTGATGCATACTCAGTAATAGGAGAAATTAGGCCAGGAGGACATGGAAGATGAGGGTTGAGTCCGCTGAAGTGAACAAGCAGTTAGGGAAGGCTGAACTTAAGGGAACTTGACTCTGAGTGGCAAAACATGAATAGCTGCTGCCAAGGCACAGATGCAGGCATCGGGCTGAGGCACCGACTGGGCTCTTGGCATCCTCCTGCATCATCAGTGCCTTGTGGGAGACTCAGCCCAAAGGAGGGGCCGTGTTCAAAGGGAGAGGGCATTTTCTAGGACAACACTGTTTCATTTTCTCTCTCTCTCTCTCTCTTTCTTTCTTTCTTTTTTTTTTTTTTTTTTTTTTTTTTTTTTTTTATGATATATATATATATATATATATATAGTGCTAGACCTGACGGGTCGACCAGTTGGCTCTCTGTGCACTTTGCACAGACTAGATTAGAAGGCGGGTCGACCAGTTGTCCGATAAAGTGTTAGGCCTTAAAATGCTAAGTCCCGAGGTCGACCAGTTGGCCTTGTGAACGTGGGTCGACCAGTTGTCTTTTTTTAATGCCTTAATTGAATGATGTCATTTTTATATCTCTTAGTGGTTTGGTTTTTTTTTTTGTTTCTTTCTCTATCCCAGTCTGCTCACTATTTATTTATTTATTTATTTATTTATTTATTTATTTATTGATTGATTGATTTATTGATTGATTGATTGATGGATGGATGGATGGATGGATGGATGGATGGGGCAGGAGGAGAAGGGGGCACTAGTGTGTGCTCTGTTGGGTTGTCATCCAGTTGTAAATAAGGCTGGGAATAAATAGCTGAATAATAATTCATTCGCATAATATTAAGACTGTTCAAGTAGAAAACAATTGCTTTCTTTTCTGTTTGCCCAGAGATCTGACTGACTGCAACTTGGAAAGAAGACGGCCGGCCCCGCTGGACAGAGAGAGACCTCCCTCCTGCTTTGGGTGGGGCGGCTGAGTGAATGTGGGTGGGTCGACCAGTTTACATGTTTTGTCTTTTATGGATTGAATGGATGTGATGTGTCTCATTTTTTTTTCACGATTGCTTGCTTGCTTGCTTGCTTGCTTGCTTGCTTGCTTGCTTGCTTGCTTGCTTGATCGAGCGATGGCTTCTGGTGTATTTCCTTGCTTACTTGTCTATCTGTTCATTTACTTACTTCTTTAAAAAAAAAATGACATACCGGGCTGGAGAGAAGTACTGGCTGCTCTTCCAGAGTTCCTGAGTTCAATTCCCAGCAGCCACATGGCGGCTCACAACCATGCTCTGGTGTGCGGGCGTACATCAAGGCAGAATGTTGCATAAATAAATAAATAAATAAATAAATAAATATTTTTAAAAAATGACCCACATTGTTATTTACTTACTTACTTACTTACTTGTTCATTCATTCCTTCACTTCCTTATCTTCTTTCATAGATATTTATCTGCTGATTTAGCCAGACTCATTTATTTACTTATTGAATGTTTCAATTATTATTTATTTTTATTCATTTATTCATTATTTATTTGTCTATTTTATGTATGTATTTACTTTCTTAATTTTTTTTTACTTTTTAAAATTTACTTAATTTTTTTCTTTCTTTGGGAATGTAGATCCTTTCTTTCTTTCTTTCTTTCTTTCTTTCTTTCTTTCTTTCTTTCTTTCTTTCTTTCTCCTGACTGTCACTGGCTAAGAAAATGGTGGCCTCCATGTCACTGGTTCTGGGTGAGTGTCAGCAAAGCAGCTCCTGAAATGGAATTTGATGGAGAGAGAGAGACAGAGACAGAGAGAGACAGAGAGAGATAGGATAGATGGGATGCACTCACACATACATACACACACACACACACACACACACACATATATGCACGCATGCACGTGCATGACATGTACAGATGGAGGGGTTCCAATGTTTTCAGAGGAAGGTGCTCGCTGTTAATAATAAATGTGCTGGTAAATAAGGCTGGAAATAGCTGAATATTAAATCATTAAAACTCTTCAAATAAATAAAAAGCAATTCCCTCTCTCTCTCTCTCTCTCCGCCCCCCCCCCCCCGCCTCCCTCTCACCATATACCAGCACACGCATCAGAACTGACTGCAACATACGAAAGAAGAAGAAACATGGAAAGAAGACATCCCTGCTGGACAGGATCTGATCTGAGATGAGAATACATTCATCGAAAGGCTGCCAACAGCATTTCATTGAGAAGAGATTCCACATTTTATGCTGTACAGTTAGTTAGTTAGCTGTTAGTGAGTTAGTTAGACAGATTAAGAGGGGCAGGCCTGTGAACTGGGGTGGGGTGTGGCTTCTCAGGTCACATCAGGTCAGGGAGGGACTGAGGAGTGTCCCGTTGGCCTTGACAATAGGCACCAGTCAGATGTTAATGTCAGGGCCTGGGAGTTCCTCAAAGGGAATGACTGGAGACCCCTGCTTACCTAAAAAAGTGCCTGACCTTGGAAAAGGACTTGTGGAAAGCAGGCACTTGAAACTGTGGTTTCTCGTCTTACCAGAAAGCTCCCTGTCAGAAGGGAAAGTCATCATCTCGATGTCTTACTCTTTTTCCAAGGATATCCTACCATACTGATCATTCTTACTGAATTAAGTCTTCCACTGTAAATAAATAAATATAAGTAAGTAAGTAAGTAAGTAAGCAAATATGTGGATGGATGAACAAACAAATAAATACAAAGTTCGCTGTTGTTGACTCACTTTTGGTTTCTCTCCTTTTTTTAAATTTTTTAATGATTTATTTATCTTTATTTTATGTGCATTGGTGTGAAGGTGTCAGATCCCTTGGAACTGGATATTCAGACAGTTGTGAGCTGCCATGTGGGTGCTGGGAATTGAACCCGGGTCCTCTGGAAGAGCAGTCAGTGCTCTTAACCACTGAGCCATTTCTCCAGCCCTGGTTTCTCTCTTTTTGAATCTCTCTCTCTCTCTCTCTCTCTCTCTCTCTCTCTCTCTCTCTCTCTCACACACACACACACACACACACACACACACACACACACACACAAAACACTAAATATACAATAAAAGGAAGCATAACACCTTTACTCAGGGGGCAGAGTGAACGCTGAAAATTTTCCAGGAAGGGCTATAGAGAGAGAGATGCTCCATGTCAGGCTGAAGAGATAGTTGAGGTTCAATTCCCCGCATCTACATGGCAGCTCACAGCTGTCTGTAATCCAGGAGCCTGAGAGCCATGGCAAAATCACAAATGCACATAAGATAAAAATAAATAAATTTTTTAAACGTGGTGGGGGGAGAGAGAGACAGAATATAAGAACAAACTGAGAAACAAAGAAAGATAGTGTTGGCTGGCTGGCTGGCTGGCTGGCTGGCTGGCTGGCTGGCTGGCTTTCAACAGTTCCCTGACAGAAATAAGCACATTATGGAGGAACCACAAAGTTGTTACACTACGTGGGTGACATGAGGAGACATTGTGAGTGAGTGTCCTGTCAGAACAAAGTTAGTCCCATACTTGATGAAATTCATTATTCCAAAACTTCAGCAGAATATATCCCAAGTTTGCAAATGTGTGATCAGCTTGTGACAGGTTGGGCTGGAGATGCTGAGAACTGGGGAGCCCTCAATGCAAGAGCAGACACTCATTCCCATGAAGAGAGAGAGAGGGAGGGAGGGAGGGAGGGAGGGAGGGAGGGAGGGAGGGAGGGAGGGAGGGAACATTCATTCCTATACTCAAGTTTAAAGAAAGATGAATGGCTATGGAGAGACCACTCACAGATATGAAAAATCATTTCCTAAAAATCAAATTTCTCAGTCAGTATGCAACTGCTGTGGTGCTTCTCCTAGATAGAGCAAACACACACACACACACACACACACACACACACACACACACACACACACACTGATTCCTTGATCTAGAGCCACAGTGCACATGCTGTGGAAAAGGGGACATGGCCAACTTGAATCACAATATTCATCAGAGCGTGAGAAGAGTGTAAAAAGGACACAAAAGGAGAGATAATTGTGGTCCTTCCTTCCTTCCTCTCCCTCCCTCCCTCCCTCCCTCCCTCCCTCCCTCCCTCCCTCCCTTCCTCCCTCCCTCCCTCAGGAAGTGACTGACAGATGAAACTTTGTCCAAGCAGGTTCTGAAATACCAGACTTGAGTTTCCCCCTCTGTGGGTATTAGTCAGTCAGTCATTCCTCCCTTCTTTCTGTAGGAAGGTGGTGCATGTCTCTCAGAAGTTACTGGTTTCCTCTGCACCAGGGGAAAGCTTTCTAAGCCTTATTCAGACCTATGGAGGATGCACCGTGACTTCAGAGACCTCAGGGAGTATAGGGGTGGGTGCTTGATGCTTCAGACTCACGTCATTGAAGGACATAACATAGTCTGGATTCACAGAGATTCACAACACAGAGCCATTGTCACTTACTAACAGCCCAGGACACCCAGAGCTAACAAGAAATTGCAGTCTCAGCCAGGCCTTTAATCACAGCACACACACAGATCTCTGTGAATTCATGGATGGCCTGATTTACAGAGTGAGTTTTAGGACAGCCCAAGATACACAAAGAAACCCTTTCTTGAAAAACAAAACAAAACAAAACAGCAAAAGAGGGCTGGAGAGATGGCTCAGTGGTTAAGAGCATTGCCTGCTCTTCCAAAGGTCCTGAGTTCAATTCCCAGCAACCACGTGGTGGCTCACAACCATCTGTAAAGAGGTCTGGCGCCTTCTTCTGGCCTTCAGGCATACAGACAGAACATTGTGTACATAATAAATAAATAAATATAAAAAAAAACAGCAAAAGAAAGAAAGAAAGGAAAAAGAAAAAAAATGGCAGTCTCTTCCCACTCTCTCATCCATTGGCTCTTAAAGAGCTCTCAAGCAGTTGAACTGGAGACCAGGGTGTCATTCATAACTGGGAAGCCAGAAACCTTAGGGGGTCACAGGAGTCGGACTGACCGCAGCACTTGATGCCTCAACCCTGCTAAAAGGCATGGTAAAATACGGGCTTTGGCAGAGCACTACTCCCCTCTCTCTATTATTATTGCTACACAACGAAAAGAACTGGGGGGGGGGGGGATGATGTGCGGTGCTGGTATTGAAATCTCACTGACTCCTTGCGCACTCCTTGCTTGTCAATTCCCCGACTTTGTCAAATCAACTATCGTGAATCTTTGATGTGGGTTGGCCCTTTAGGAACTCAGAGAAACAACACAGGCCTATTGCATCCCAGAAACCTCCCAGTTCCTGATCCCTAGCCCTGGAAGTCTCAAAGCCATCACATCCAGAAATCTCTCTAGTCACTGCTAGTGGTGAACTCACTTCGTCTTCCCCAGGACCACTAATTATTTCTCCATGTTTTCCTGTGAGATCTGGGGCCAGCTTTCTTCTTCCTCCCTCTGGCCTCTCCACGATCTCCATTCTCTAGACCGACATGTCTAGAACCGAGTCTTATAGGCACCGAGAGAGTGTGTCTTGAGGGCAGCTGGCGTTTCTAGGACAGGGGTGACATCACAAAATTCCGAGAGCTCTCCTGGATACCGTAGAATTTCCAGAGAAGGGACTGCTGATGTCGTGAGGCACGGCCTTTACCTCCTTGCTAATATTTCTCCCCGAACTGACCGACCGGAACCTGAGGCTTCCTTTCCAGGAGTCTCTCCTGCGACACAGAGGGAGCCATATTCAGGATCTCCTCCTTCCAAAACCAGAAATTTCTCTCTGCTTCATTAAAATCTTTTCACTACTTCCTTCACTCATGGGGAGTTAGTTAGTTGAACACTCACTTTTTTCATGAATAACCCTTCCTCTCTCTCCTGAACATCTCATAGTACTGATGCATACTCAGTAATAGGAGAAATTAGGCCAGGAGGACATGGAAGATGAGGGTTGAGTCCGCTGAAGTGAACAAGCAGTTAGGGAAGGCTGAACTTAAGGGAACTTGACTCTGAGTGGCAAAACATGAATAGCTGCTGCCAAGGCACAGATGCAGGCATCGGGCTGAGGCACCGACTGGGCTCTTGGCATCCTCCTGCATCATCAGTGCCTTGTGGGAGACTCAGCCCAAAGGAGGGGCCGTGTTCAAAGGGAGAGGGCATTTTCTAGGACAACACTGTTTCATTTTCTCTCTCTCTCTCTCTCTTTCTTTCTTTCTTTTTTTTTTTTTTTTTTTTTTTTTTTTTTTTTATGATATATATATATATATATATATATAGTGCTAGACCTGACGGGTCGACCAGTTGGCTCTCTGTGCACTTTGCACAGACTAGATTAGAAGGCGGGTCGACCAGTTGTCCGATAAAGTGTTAGGCCTTAAAATGCTAAGTCCCGAGGTCGACCAGTTGGCCTTGTGAACGTGGGTCGACCAGTTGTCTTTTTTTAATGCCTTAATTGAATGATGTCATTTTTATATCTCTTAGTGGTTTGGTTTTTTTTTTTGTTTCTTTCTCTATCCCAGTCTGCTCACTATTTATTTATTTATTTATTTATTTATTTATTTATTTATTGATTGATTGATTTATTGATTGATTGATTGATGGATGGATGGATGGATGGATGGATGGATGGGGCAGGAGGAGAAGGGGGCACTAGTGTGTGCTCTGTTGGGTTGTCATCCAGTTGTAAATAAGGCTGGGAATAAATAGCTGAATAATAATTCATTCGCATAATATTAAGACTGTTCAAGTAGAAAACAATTGCTTTCTTTTCTGTTTGCCCAGAGATCTGACTGACTGCAACTTGGAAAGAAGACGGCCGGCCCCGCTGGACAGAGAGAGACCTCCCTCCTGCTTTGGGTGGGGCGGCTGAGTGAATGTGGGTGGGTCGACCAGTTTACATGTTTTGTCTTTTATGGATTGAATGGATGTGATGTGTCTCATTTTTTTTTCACGATTGCTTGCTTGCTTGCTTGCTTGCTTGCTTGCTTGCTTGCTTGCTTGCTTGCTTGATCGAGCGATGGCTTCTGGTGTATTTCCTTGCTTACTTGTCTATCTGTTCATTTACTTACTTCTTTAAAAAAAAAATGACATACCGGGCTGGAGAGAAGTACTGGCTGCTCTTCCAGAGTTCCTGAGTTCAATTCCCAGCAGCCACATGGCGGCTCACAACCATGCTCTGGTGTGCGGGCGTACATCAAGGCAGAATGTTGCATAAATAAATAAATAAATAAATAAATAAATATTTTTAAAAAATGACCCACATTGTTATTTACTTACTTACTTACTTACTTGTTCATTCATTCCTTCACTTCCTTATCTTCTTTCATAGATATTTATCTGCTGATTTAGCCAGACTCATTTATTTACTTATTGAATGTTTCAATTATTATTTATTTTTATTCATTTATTCATTATTTATTTGTCTATTTTATGTATGTATTTACTTTCTTAATTTTTTTTTACTTTTTAAAATTTACTTAATTTTTTTCTTTCTTTGGGAATGTAGATCCTTTCTTTCTTTCTTTCTTTCTTTCTTTCTTTCTTTCTTTCTTTCTTTCTTTCTTTCTCCTGACTGTCACTGGCTAAGAAAATGGTGGCCTCCATGTCACTGGTTCTGGGTGAGTGTCAGCAAAGCAGCTCCTGAAATGGAATTTGATGGAGAGAGAGAGACAGAGACAGAGAGAGACAGAGAGAGATAGGATAGATGGGATGCACTCACACATACATACACACACACACACACACACACACACATATATGCACGCATGCACGTGCATGACATGTACAGATGGAGGGGTTCCAATGTTTTCAGAGGAAGGTGCTCGCTGTTAATAATAAATGTGCTGGTAAATAAGGCTGGAAATAGCTGAATATTAAATCATTAAAACTCTTCAAATAAATAAAAAGCAATTCCCTCTCTCTCTCTCTCTCTCCGCCCCCCCCCCCCCGCCTCCCTCTCACCATATACCAGCACACGCATCAGAACTGACTGCAACATACGAAAGAAGAAGAAACATGGAAAGAAGACATCCCTGCTGGACAGGATCTGATCTGAGATGAGAATACATTCATCGAAAGGCTGCCAACAGCATTTCATTGAGAAGAGATTCCACATTTTATGCTGTACAGTTAGTTAGTTAGCTGTTAGTGAGTTAGTTAGACAGATTAAGAGGGGCAGGCCTGTGAACTGGGGTGGGGTGTGGCTTCTCAGGTCACATCAGGTCAGGGAGGGACTGAGGAGTGTCCCGTTGGCCTTGACAATAGGCACCAGTCAGATGTTAATGTCAGGGCCTGGGAGTTCCTCAAAGGGAATGACTGGAGACCCCTGCTTACCTAAAAAAGTGCCTGACCTTGGAAAAGGACTTGTGGAAAGCAGGCACTTGAAACTGTGGTTTCTCGTCTTACCAGAAAGCTCCCTGTCAGAAGGGAAAGTCATCATCTCGATGTCTTACTCTTTTTCCAAGGATATCCTACCATACTGATCATTCTTACTGAATTAAGTCTTCCACTGTAAATAAATAAATATAAGTAAGTAAGTAAGTAAGTAAGCAAATATGTGGATGGATGAACAAACAAATAAATACAAAGTTCGCTGTTGTTGACTCACTTTTGGTTTCTCTCCTTTTTTTAAATTTTTTAATGATTTATTTATCTTTATTTTATGTGCATTGGTGTGAAGGTGTCAGATCCCTTGGAACTGGATATTCAGACAGTTGTGAGCTGCCATGTGGGTGCTGGGAATTGAACCCGGGTCCTCTGGAAGAGCAGTCAGTGCTCTTAACCACTGAGCCATTTCTCCAGCCCTGGTTTCTCTCTTTTTGAATCTCTCTCTCTCTCTCTCTCTCTCTCTCTCTCTCTCTCTCTCTCTCTCACACACACACACACACACACACACACACACACACACACACACAAAACACTAAATATACAATAAAAGGAAGCATAACACCTTTACTCAGGGGGCAGAGTGAACGCTGAAAATTTTCCAGGAAGGGCTATAGAGAGAGAGATGCTCCATGTCAGGCTGAAGAGATAGTTGAGGTTCAATTCCCCGCATCTACATGGCAGCTCACAGCTGTCTGTAATCCAGGAGCCTGAGAGCCATGGCAAAATCACAAATGCACATAAGATAAAAATAAATAAATTTTTTAAACGTGGTGGGGGGAGAGAGAGACAGAATATAAGAACAAACTGAGAAACAAAGAAAGATAGTGTTGGCTGGCTGGCTGGCTGGCTGGCTGGCTGGCTGGCTGGCTGGCTTTCAACAGTTCCCTGACAGAAATAAGCACATTATGGAGGAACCACAAAGTTGTTACACTACGTGGGTGACATGAGGAGACATTGTGAGTGAGTGTCCTGTCAGAACAAAGTTAGTCCCATACTTGATGAAATTCATTATTCCAAAACTTCAGCAGAATATATCCCAAGTTTGCAAATGTGTGATCAGCTTGTGACAGGTTGGGCTGGAGATGCTGAGAACTGGGGAGCCCTCAATGCAAGAGCAGACACTCATTCCCATGAAGAGAGAGAGAGGGAGGGAGGGAGGGAGGGAGGGAGGGAGGGAGGGAGGGAGGGAGGGAGGGAACATTCATTCCTATACTCAAGTTTAAAGAAAGATGAATGGCTATGGAGAGACCACTCACAGATATGAAAAATCATTTCCTAAAAATCAAATTTCTCAGTCAGTATGCAACTGCTGTGGTGCTTCTCCTAGATAGAGCAAACACACACACACACACACACACACACACACACACACACACACACACACACTGATTCCTTGATCTAGAGCCACAGTGCACATGCTGTGGAAAAGGGGACATGGCCAACTTGAATCACAATATTCATCAGAGCGTGAGAAGAGTGTAAAAAGGACACAAAAGGAGAGATAATTGTGGTCCTTCCTTCCTTCCTTCCCTCCCTCCCTCCCTCCCTCCCTCCCTCCCTCCCTCCCTCCCTCCTCCTCCCTCCCTCCCTCAGGAAGTGACTGACAGATGAAACTTTGTCCAAGCAGGTTCTGAAATACCAGACTTGAGTTTCCCCCTCTGTGGGTATTAGTCAGTCAGTCATTCCTCCCTTCTTTCTGTAGGAAGGTGGTGCATGTCTCTCAGAAGTTACTGGTTTCCTCTGCACCAGGGGAAAGCTTTCTAAGCCTTATTCAGACCTATGGAGGATGCACCGTGACTTCAGAGACCTCAGGGAGTATAGGGGTGGGTGCTTGATGCTTCAGACTCACGTCATTGAAGGACATAACATAGTCTGGATTCACAGAGATTCACAACACAGAGCCATTGTCACTTACTAACAGCCCAGGACACCCAGAGCTAACAAGAAATTGCAGTCTCAGCCAGGCCTTTAATCACAGCACACACACAGATCTCTGTGAATTCATGGATGGCCTGATTTACAGAGTGAGTTTTAGGACAGCCCAAGATACACAAAGAAACCCTTTCTTGAAAAACAAAACAAAACAAAACAGCAAAAGAGGGCTGGAGAGATGGCTCAGTGGTTAAGAGCATTGCCTGCTCTTCCAAAGGTCCTGAGTTCAATTCCCAGCAACCACGTGGTGGCTCACAACCATCTGTAAAGAGGTCTGGCGCCTTCTTCTGGCCTTCAGGCATACAGACAGAACATTGTGTACATAATAAATAAATAAATATAAAAAAAAACAGCAAAAGAAAGAAAGAAAGGAAAAAGAAAAAAAATGGCAGTCTCTTCCCACTCTCTCATCCATTGGCTCTTAAAGAGCTCTCAAGCAGTTGAACTGGAGACCAGGGTGTCATTCATAACTGGGAAGCCAGAAACCTTAGGGGGTCACAGGAGTCGGACTGACCGCAGCACTTGATGCCTCAACCCTGCTAAAAGGCATGGTAAAATACGGGCTTTGGCAGAGCACTACTCCCCTCTCTCTATTATTATTGCTACACAACGAAAAGAACTGGGGGGGGGGGGGATGATGTGCGGTGCTGGTATTGAAATCTCACTGACTCCTTGCGCACTCCTTGCTTGTCAATTCCCCGACTTTGTCAAATCAACTATCGTGAATCTTTGATGTGGGTTGGCCCTTTAGGAACTCAGAGAAACAACACAGGCCTATTGCATCCCAGAAACCTCCCAGTTCCTGATCCCTAGCCCTGGAAGTCTCAAAGCCATCACATCCAGAAATCTCTCTAGTCACTGCTAGTGGTGAACTCACTTCGTCTTCCCCAGGACCACTAATTATTTCTCCATGTTTTCCTGTGAGATCTGGGGCCAGCTTTCTTCTTCCTCCCTCTGGCCTCTCCACGATCTCCATTCTCTAGACCGACATGTCTAGAACCGAGTCTTATAGGCACCGAGAGAGTGTGTCTTGAGGGCAGCTGGCGTTTCTAGGACAGGGGTGACATCACAAAATTCCGAGAGCTCTCCTGGATACCGTAGAATTTCCAGAGAAGGGACTGCTGATGTCGTGAGGCACGGCCTTTACCTCCTTGCTAATATTTCTCCCCGAACTGACCGACCGGAACCTGAGGCTTCCTTTCCAGGAGTCTCTCCTGCGACACAGAGGGAGCCATATTCAGGATCTCCTCCTTCCAAAACCAGAAATTTCTCTCTGCTTCATTAAAATCTTTTCACTACTTCCTTCACTCATGGGGAGTTAGTTAGTTGAACACTCACTTTTTTCATGAATAACCCTTCCTCTCTCTCCTGAACATCTCATAGTACTGATGCATACTCAGTAATAGGAGAAATTAGGCCAGGAGGACATGGAAGATGAGGGTTGAGTCCGCTGAAGTGAACAAGCAGTTAGGGAAGGCTGAACTTAAGGGAACTTGACTCTGAGTGGCAAAACATGAATAGCTGCTGCCAAGGCACAGATGCAGGCATCGGGCTGAGGCACCGACTGGGCTCTTGGCATCCTCCTGCATCATCAGTGCCTTGTGGGAGACTCAGCCCAAAGGAGGGGCCGTGTTCAAAGGGAGAGGGCATTTTCTAGGACAACACTGTTTCATTTTCTCTCTCTCTCTCTCTCTTTCTTTCTTTCTTTTTTTTTTTTTTTTTTTTTTTTTTTTTTTTTATGATATATATATATATATATATATATATAGTGCTAGACCTGACGGGTCGACCAGTTGGCTCTCTGTGCACTTTGCACAGACTAGATTAGAAGGCGGGTCGACCAGTTGTCCGATAAAGTGTTAGGCCTTAAAATGCTAAGTCCCGAGGTCGACCAGTTGGCCTTGTGAACGTGGGTCGACCAGTTGTCTTTTTTTAATGCCTTAATTGAATGATGTCATTTTTATATCTCTTAGTGGTTTGGTTTTTTTTTTTGTTTCTTTCTCTATCCCAGTCTGCTCACTATTTATTTATTTATTTATTTATTTATTTATTTATTTATTGATTGATTGATTTATTGATTGATTGATTGATGGATGGATGGATGGATGGATGGATGGATGGGGCAGGAGGAGAAGGGGGCACTAGTGTGTGCTCTGTTGGGTTGTCATCCAGTTGTAAATAAGGCTGGGAATAAATAGCTGAATAATAATTCATTCGCATAATATTAAGACTGTTCAAGTAGAAAACAATTGCTTTCTTTTCTGTTTGCCCAGAGATCTGACTGACTGCAACTTGGAAAGAAGACGGCCGGCCCCGCTGGACAGAGAGAGACCTCCCTCCTGCTTTGGGTGGGGCGGCTGAGTGAATGTGGGTGGGTCGACCAGTTTACATGTTTTGTCTTTTATGGATTGAATGGATGTGATGTGTCTCATTTTTTTTTCACGATTGCTTGCTTGCTTGCTTGCTTGCTTGCTTGCTTGCTTGCTTGCTTGCTTGCTTGATCGAGCGATGGCTTCTGGTGTATTTCCTTGCTTACTTGTCTATCTGTTCATTTACTTACTTCTTTAAAAAAAAAATGACATACCGGGCTGGAGAGAAGTACTGGCTGCTCTTCCAGAGTTCCTGAGTTCAATTCCCAGCAGCCACATGGCGGCTCACAACCATGCTCTGGTGTGCGGGCGTACATCAAGGCAGAATGTTGCATAAATAAATAAATAAATAAATAAATAAATATTTTTAAAAAATGACCCACATTGTTATTTACTTACTTACTTACTTACTTGTTCATTCATTCCTTCACTTCCTTATCTTCTTTCATAGATATTTATCTGCTGATTTAGCCAGACTCATTTATTTACTTATTGAATGTTTCAATTATTATTTATTTTTATTCATTTATTCATTATTTATTTGTCTATTTTATGTATGTATTTACTTTCTTAATTTTTTTTTACTTTTTAAAATTTACTTAATTTTTTTCTTTCTTTGGGA
>JAQJZF010000273.1:0-21088 GCA_028537955.1 Microtus californicus | reverse complement strand
AAGCCAGAAATGGGCAAACAACCACACACACACACACACTATACAACCACACATATAATATATAGAATGTAACCATTTATAACCTATATCACAACTACATATAATCTGAAATGCAACTACCATATATTTTACATATATAGACAAACAATGCAACCACATATATATACAATGTAACCATATATAACCTATATCACAACTATATAATCTATAATGTAATTACCATATATTTTATATATATGTATGTGTGTGCATATATACATATAAATGCACACACACATATAAAATCCAGGTAAATTTCCTTTCTTCTTCTCCAGAGATCGGCAGACTCAGGAGAAATAACCACTTCCGAGAATCTGAAGGGCCTTGCAGGGCCAGAGACGAGTGCTTTGTTTTCAGGTTCCAGGAAAGACTGAAGAAGAAAGGAGTGACGTCACTGTCAGAGGAACAGCAATTTTGATCAGAATCAAGAATAACCTTCCCAGGTCAAGAGAGGCAAAGGAGAACTGGAGGACCTGTGCTGGCATCCACGGCCTCTCCTGCTGGGTTCATTTACACCTTTGTCCTAACCAAGACCCTGGCTAGCTGGACGCAGCGTGGTGACCCGGCCGTCAGGACGGACAGGGAGCTGACACTTGTGCATCAAGTGGCGTTTAAAGGGCCAAGTGACTGTGACACCAAGAGAAAGGGGTCACGTTCACTAGCATGAAGAGGCCCCATGGAAGCTGCTTTTCCTCCCATGGACCTTTCTATGCACAGATTTGTCCAAACTTCACACAAATGGAATTTTCTTTTTCCTTCCTTCCTTCCTTCCTTCCTTCCTTCCTTCCTTCCTTCCTTCCTTCCTGCCTTCCTTCCTTCCTTCCTTCCTTCCTTCTCCCTTTTTTTTTCTTTTGGAGAGAGAGAGCCCTTTACTGAAAGAGTGTGAGAAATTTTGGTGCAACGAAGCATTGTTTAAGCTTGTCACAGGCGAAGAACCCCAGGGGCTGGGGGAAGCAACAGATCGAGGCTGATTCTGTCTGATCATCACTAGAGTCAGTCTGGCCGTCCCTAGGGAGGTCTCAGGACCTTCGGGGCTCGCCATGAGGTACTCGACTTTACAGATGTGATAGAAGTCCCCGAGAGCCCACATCTGCATTTCATTTTCTCAATTACTTTGAGTGCTTTTTATGGACAGAGCTACATCTCCAGGACGAAAAACCCAGTGTGTAAACTGCAATGTACAGGAAATGAAAGAGTCGGCTATGGATGGCTCCCCAAAGCTTTGATCCAGGAATCAATTTGGTTATAAGTCAGGGGTGGCCAGTCGTGAAACCCTGGCCACAAGCCATGGGCATGGCGCCTAGACACATTTAAGAATAAAGATGTGAAACACACCTCTTTAGTGTGTTAGTGGAGAAGAAACACACGCATCCATTCATCTGTCTGGAGCCGGGCCCATTGGTTTATACCACCCCCTCCAACATATAGAAAATTTGGGAACCATAGGAGATAAGATAAATCACTGGTTGCCGTGACTACTGCATTAACATTTTGGTGAATTTCCTTTCAATATTTTTCCCAGCCTAATAAAGCAGCCATCACCACAGTTCCATCTACTCTGCACCCAGATGATCTTTAAAGGGCCCACAACTGTGGGGTTTTCGCTCGCTCAGTTCGTTATTTAATAGAATTCTCTCCGTGTTTAAGAACACTCCTAATCATGGCAGAGTTAAAATAATACTTTTTTTCTTAAATCCTGGAAATGCTTCAAGGACTTTAAAAAGACTGTCTCGTACAGGAAGTGAATTAAATATGGCTGGCCAGGAAGGGAAGAAGAGAAATGATTAGAAATAAAAAGGAAAAGAGGAAAGATTGGGGGGGGGCTGGAGAGATGGCTCAGAGGTTAAGAGCGTTGGCTGCTCTTCCAGAGGCCCTGAGTTCAAGTCCCAGCAACCATTTGGTGGCTCACAACCACCTGTAATGAGATCTGGTGCCCTCTTCTAGTGTGCGAGCAGAACACTATACATAATAAATAATTAAAAGAAAAGAGGGAAGACAGGAAAGAGGGGGAGAAACTGACATTTATGGAAGGATGAACTGGGATGGGGAGAGAGCTCAGTGGGTGAGGTATTTGTGATGCAAGTCCCAGGACACAAGCTTGATGTCTGGAGATGTGGCGTGTGTCTGTCATCTAGTTGCTGGGGAATAAAGACAGGCAGATGCTCGGGGTTCTAAGACCAGCTAGTCCTACTGAATTGGTAAGCTCTAGATTCAGTGAGGGACTCGGTCTCAAAAGACAAGGTGGAGCGAGACCAAGAGAGACACCTGGCATTGAACTCTAGTCTCTGTCTGTCTGTCTGTCTCTCCACACACAAACATACACGGCAGGGGTGGTCAGGTATGTAAGTGGTGGTGGCCATGTTGGCACGGTGGTTACCCAGGCAGAAAGGAACCTTTGGGACACGTCAAATGCTACCACTCATGGACAAAGGAGCTGACTAGCATGAGAAAAGGAGCCAGAGAGGCACAGCTTCAGGGCCTCAGGCTACAGGCTGTAAGTGATCACCAAGGAGGAAGAAGTGAGGCCACCCTGAACGGATAGGCCAGTGGGACCTCTCGGCCACCAGGCATCTGGCCTGGACTCACGTTCGGGAATCTTTGGGCTCCTTGGACTCAAAGACAAAAGCCATTTTTTTTTTCATGCAAGAGGAGTCGGCCATCAGGAGGAATCAGAGCCCCCTTTGTATGACAAGCCAAACTGCTGAAGCGAGAAAACGTCTCAGGCGAGGGCTCAGATGCGAGCTGGGGACAGCATGCTCGCCTGGGGAACCCTTGCTGTCAATGTGCACTTGTTATCAGGGCTTTTCAGCGCGAGGTCCGGAAGCAGCGCTGGGTAGCCCCACCCCACACCCACAGCATCTTAATGGCTGGGCTGTGCAGTCCCTGGATGGGAGCCTGGGTGTCCTGAGATGTCCTGAGGGAGTCTTGGGGTGGGGGTTCCTCTTTTTTTCCTTGCCCATGGTTTGGGGGTATGGATTAAGAGTGAGATGTGCAGAAGTCCTGGGGTATAAACACCAACGAGAATTCTTTTTTCTTTCTTTCTTTCTTTCTTTCTTTCTTTCTTTCTTTCTTTCTCTCTCTCTCTCTCTCTCTCTCTCTCTCTCTTCTCTTTTTCTTCTTTTTTCTTTTCTTTTTCTTTTTTTTTTGAGACAGAGTTTCTCTGTAGCTTTGGAGCCTGTTCTGAAACTAGCTCTTCTAGACCAGGCTGGCCTCAAACTCACAGAGATCCTCCTGTCTCTACCTCCTGAGTGCTGGGATTAAAGACGTGTGCCACCACCACCTGGCTAGAATTCTGTTTCTGAGACCCATGCTCCTTCTGCGCTATCACATAGTATCTCCAGGTGCTGGGCATCCTGTGTAACAGCGAATGAGACGCAGATGGTTCACAGCCACAATTCCAGCCCCACTCCAAGTCCTTGCCTGTCCACCCTTCCCTCCTGTCAGAAAATGAGCAAGGCGGGGGCTGCCGCCAACCCATTTTACAGAGAAAGCAACCGAGTCTAAGAGAAGGCAGAGTGATTGGCTTAGGGTTCCCTAGCTAGGAGAAGGCAGTCTGGATTCAAAACCTGACTTAGACCAGGTCTGGCTTTGCCTCCCTGCCCTGCCTGCTGTCCACGATGCCAATTACAGGGGTACTGTTTAGTTCAAGCCCGTCATAGGACATGCTCTTTTCACACCCCAACCTGGGAAACGTCTCTCTTGCTGTACGTGGCTCTCCAGGATCAGAGGGGAAGTGTTTGGAGGCTTTCTGGACCCACAGTACTTAGCGCAGAGCCAGGGACTCAGCAAGGTCCTGCAAACACTTCGGAGTGGTGTTTCCCTTTGAGGCAGTCCCGATCCTGATGGGAGGGGGCATCCTGGCGGTCGCTCTTGGGAGATGCTAGTGAGGTGACTTCTAGCTTTCTGTAAGCAGCAGCCAACTCCATGCCCCTCCTCCCCTCAGCACCAGCTTGGGATCACTGTTGGCATCTGCAGGGTCCTCTCGTTCAGAGGTGGTTAAGGAGTTGGGCAGTTGGCTGAGTAGAGCTTGCTATATGGGCATAAGGTTTGAGTTTGGATTCCCAGATCCCACCTAGGTGTCAGGCTGGTTGGGTATGGCTGTAATCCCAGCCTAGGAAGGAAGGGACCAAGGACCCCCAGAGTAAGCTGGTCTGATGAAGAGACCTTGCCTCCATGAGTACGGGGGGAAGAGCAGCAGCGAAGACCGCCAGGATCAAATCCTGGGCCTGTACTCTCTGCACTCCCCCCCACTGTCCCTAGGCAGTCTGTGAACTCTGCTAAGGAGTGGCTGAGGATGACCTTGAGCTGGTCCTGACCCCGCCTGCCCCCAGCTCTCCCAAGTGCTGGAATTACAGATTTGTGACACTACCCTTGGTTTGCAGGGTGCTAGGGATCAAACCTAGGGCTTTGTGCACTTTACCAAATGAGCTGTATCTCTGACCCCTGGAATCTGGGTTTTCCTAGCAATCTTGATATCAAGTTTTCTAGTCGTCTCTGGCTTTCTTGCCCAAACTAGAAGTGCCAACCTTGCAGGATCCCAACCGCACCCTTGGAATTGCAGCTTTAATACCTACAGCAAACGCCTACCGCCAGGCCTCCCTGGCAGTTTCAGTTTAGAAGTGTGACTGCCACTGTAAGCCCAAAGCACTGAGGCTTACTGCACATCACCATGGAAAGCTGTTTCCATTCCTCCACATCTATAACCCCAGGCCATGGCTGTCTCAAACCCAGGAGACCCGAGGACTTCAGCCAGATACATAGTGAAGTTGAGCTCTCCTCTCCCCACTCAGCCCTGAAAAATGGCTCTTCTGTGAACTTCCCGGGCTGAGGGTTCCTCCTGGTCTCCTACTTCTGGACCTGTCCCTAAACTGACACCCATCACACCTCCTTCCGTCTTTGGAACACACTCTTCTTTCTGGATATCCAACAGCTGCTGACCTCCCTCAGACCACTATCTTGGCTTCAACTCTTGTTATTTCAACTCAGGGACAGCCTGGGTGGCCACCCAGCTTCATTCCATCTCTGCTCCATAGGAGGAGTGCACCCACAAAACCCACTACATGCTCAAGCTTGGCAGGTGGCACAGGGGCTAAAATTTTTTTAAAAATCTATCAATCTATGTATGTATTATGTTTCTATGTATGCATGCATGCATCTATCTATCTATCTATCTATCTATCTATCTATCTATCTATCTATCTATCTATCTATGTATCTATCTATCTATCGTGTGTGTGTGGTGCTGTGCATCCCATAGAACAATTATGGAGGTCAGAAGACACCTTGCAGGAGTCGATTCTTTTGTCTTCTCACCATGTGAGGATCGGCTATTAAACTCAGGCTTGGCAGCAGGTGTCTTCACCTATTGAGTCATCTCAGTGGTCCATGCACCAATGACTCTTAATGCACCGGTCCAGCTCCTTTCCCAGACATCACCTTGTGGTGTTCCCAGCCTTCCGGGTGCACCTTTATCATAGTACGCTCTCCAATGAGACAGTGGAACCACATATGGGCAGAGTGGGGGTCCTTGTGTTCAATCCCATTTGACCTTTGTGACTAGTCTATGACATGGGGACAGCCTACCATCCATACCCCCATTACTCAGATGAGAAACAGAGGCTCAGAGAAACAAAGGAACGTGCCCAAGCAGACTGGAGCAAGACTCCAACACAGGCCTTTCCGACCGCCTCCAATCTCTCCTCCTGTTAAGCATCCGCGGGTTCACTTGAGACCCTGGGAAATACCAGAGCTGGACAGGGTTAGAGCCTGGAGACATCGGGGCTGAGCTGGCTTTTTCACAAGTGGGTGCGTTCTCACTGGAGGGAGCTGGGGAGCAATGTGATCTGACTGGTAGCTTGGCAAGACCTTTGTGGCTGCACGCAGAGAGCGAGCAGAGGGCTAAGGACGCCACCGGGCATCTAGGTGCGGGTGCAGGGGCAGCCTGAGTAGAGGAGAAATGGCTGGGGAAGGAGGTAGAAACTGTGTTCTAGAGGGGGCCCAGACGACTAGCAAGTATCACACATACACACACACACACACACACGCACGCACGCACGCACGCACGCACACACACACGGCTCTACCCTGTCTCTGCAGTGGTCGGTGCCATTCCGGGCACAAGGCAGAGACCCTGAATTTTTGATGGAGGATGACAAGATGACGACAACCCGTGGGAGAGGGAAGGGAGACTCCTCCCGCTGGCAGACAGCTTTCCCCACACCTCATGTGTGAGGCGTTCACGAGCCTTTCCCTGTCAAGGTGTGTTGGGGGTAGGGGGTAAACCCAGAACATTTCCAAGAAAAGTATTCTGAAGTCCTGGTTCCTGCTTCTGTGGGATCCTAGCCACCACTGCAGGCCTTCCCAAGTCTCTTCACGCTGCATGTTTGCACCCCACTGGGGCAGGGGCAGGGTTAGAGAGAGGAGAAGGAAGGGAAACTAGAAAGAAGGGAAGCTGGAGAAGGAGGAGGAAGGGAGGAGGAGGAGGAAGGCAGAGGGAGAAGAAAGGAGGGAGGAAGGAGGAGGGAGGGAGCCTGGGGACTAGAATGGGTATCTGTCCAATCTGATGACTGATCAAGTCAGGGAGACTCAAGAGGTCAGCGGACCAGCTGAAGAGTGTCCAGTACACACTCTGCTGACCCTCTGCAATGGTCTCCACATCTCGGAACCCTGCCATTCTTTATCTGTCCCCATCCCTGACACTGGGAATCATAGCTATAGCTTTGAGGTCTGAGCAGAGTTTGGCTCCAGGCAGGAGGAATGAAGGATGCGTTGGACCATCCTTAGCTTTACCCCAGCAGGAGGAAGGAAGCACTAGACCATCCTTAGCTTTACCCCAGCAGGAGGAAGGAAGCACTGGACCATCCTTAGCTTTATCCCAGAGGGAAGAAAGATGCGGTGGATCATCCTTAGCTTTACCCCAGCAAGAGAATGAATGCATTGGACCATGCGAAGCTTTAGCCCAGATGTTGCCTATTTGTTGCTGGATATCAGTGACCACTTGGCTTCTACCTCAGCTATCAATTTAGGGGCTCTGGACAGCCAGGTGGAGCTCTGTCTCCCAGAGTGATGATCTAGCATCACTAGCATCGATGAGCTTCCTCCATCCCCAGACCCTAGAGGCATGGAAGCTGCCCAGGTCATATGCTCAGGTCAGTGGCAACATCCAGGAGAGTTATTTCTATTACGACAACTTCCAAACCACAGGAATGATAGAAATGGAAAAAAAAAAGGTGATGACATGATCCAAATGTCGACAAGGTGCCAGGTGCAGGGAAGGGCTCTTTACCTGTTTTGTAGAATGACATTAAAACAATCCTAGGAGCTGATCTCACAATACCTTGTTTTATGCGGAAAGAACTGGTGTTCAGAGGGTCTAGGTCATTTGTCTGGAGACACACAGCTGACAAGTGGTAAAGCTTAGATTTGAACCCAGGTCTCTGTGACTTCCGTGCTATTGCTGCTCCTCTATGGACGGATGTGGGGAGAAGGAGTTAACTGTGACGAGCATTCAGATCTTGCTTCTGTCCCTGGCAGCCAGGAAGTAAAAGGCTGGGGGCAGGAAAGGCAGGCAGACTGGCCTCTTTTACTCATTCATTTCCCTCCTAGGCTTGATGTGGAACTCTGCTGGGTTAAGAAACTTCTTAGGCCCTGATGGGGAATCTTTGTCAACCAATTATCTTTAAGAGGTGGGACCAAGATAGGGTGTGGCTTTCTGGGACCCGGATTAAAATGGCAGCACACAGCCCAGGTGCACTCTCTCTGTGTGGTTCCCTCACAGCACAGCTGAGCTTGGACTTCTCGTTCCTGTTTCGTGAGTTTTGCCCTTATAATAAATAAAAATATAATTGTTTTATCTTTTAGCTAGCCTGGTTATTTCCCGAATTGAGATAACATATATTCACACTAATAATAATAGTGGGTAATAGAGTGAATACTTGTTAGCTATTATTTATAAATAATTTACATTGGTATAGTTTTTTGTATATTGAGACAAATTAAAATTATATTTGTTATTTCTGTTAACAATATTTGTATACCTATGCAAAGTTGTTCCATTAGATTGTATCCATGCATGTTTCTACCTCTCTTTAAGGCATTTTGTATATTGATACAACTTTTAGGAAATATTTTCATATTGCATTAAATATATACCTCTGATCAAGATACTTATACATTGTTTACATTTTGAGGTCATTGTCCTCATTTGCTGCACATTTGTTTACAGATTATTTAATATTCTGACATGAAGTCTTAGTCTTTAAGTTATACAGATATTAAATATTATAGGTCAATAGTTGTTCATGTTTGTTGTACATATAGTCAGATTAATTAGGTTCTTTAGATACACAGAGATTGTATTCTGCCTAGATAGGTAATCTTCAACCACTTCATGGATCTGTAGAACGTGGTATTTAAATAACTTAGGGTTCTGTTGACACGAGACATGATCACTCCTGACAGCACCGATCTACTCCTGAGAGAATGTTGAGCATCGAAGACACTCCAATCTGAGTTTGTTTTCTTCTTTTCACAATTGGCCTTTGGGCAAGGAACTTCCCATGCCTCAACCACTGACAAAGTACATGGTATCTGGATTGAATAAGAAGGACACAAGGAAAAGGACTGCCAAACCTTGCCAAGACATGTTAAGATGGTTCTGGAAAATTTCCTGCCTCTGAAAAATGGTCAGTTATGCTAGGCCTTAGCCAAAGTTGGTTGCTTCAACATTGCAAATGAGACTTTGGGTGATTGCTCAGGTAGCCAATTTTCTCCGTCTTATACTGCTCACTTTGGAAACTGCTTGGTTGTACTTCCTGCCTGCTCAAGAAATACTGTCTCCCTTCTCAGGCCTTCGATGGGGTTGAAGATTAGATAGTCATAGTTACCATCCTCTTATGATTCAGCCAAGCCTATTTCTGATGCAAGACTTAGACTCTTTGGAATAGAATGTCTATTAAAACATTTACCATGCGTTCCTTACTTAATATTGTTTATGTTGGTTGTAATTTTATACTTGTTATTTGTTCCTATTGTATATAGTTTAGTATTGGGTTTGGATCGCTCTTATTTAGACAAAAGGGGGAGGTAATGGGGAATATTTGCCAACCAATTATCTTTAAGAGGTGGGACCAAGATAGGGTGTGGCTTTCTGGGACTCAGATTAAAATGGCAGCATACAGCCTGGGTGCGCTCTCTCTATATGGTTCCCTCGCAGCACAGCTGAGCTTGGACTTTTTGTTCCTCTTTCGTGAGTTTTCTCCTTATAATAAATAGAAATATAATTGTTTTATCTTTTAGCTAGCCTGGTTATTTCCCGAATGTAGCTAACTTCTCCAAGACCCTTTGGTTCTTTCGCTGAGATGAGGCAGCAATGGAGAGGGTAGCAGGGACGAATGGCACAGGCAGCAGGTATGGTGGCATAATCCCAGCACCTGGGAGGCTGAGGAGGGAGGCCGCAAGAGCGCCTGGGCTATGCAGTGAGACCATCTGATGGAACCAAAGCAGGCTGGGGATTGTAGCTCAGAGGCAGAGTGCTTGCCTAGCATGTGTGGGGCCCTGAGTTCAAACCTCTGCATTGTCAAAAGGAAAACAAAAGCAAGATGAGCGTGATGGTCCACACCTGTAATCCTGGCCCCTGGGAGGCAGAGGCAGGAGGATTAGGACTGCAAAGTCTGCCTTGGCTACAAGGTGAGTTCAGCCTGGACTACATGAGATCTTGTTTCAAATATCCAAAAATAAAACCCCAAAACAACAAACAAATAAAATCTTGGGTTAGCACAGGGACCACGGCTTTAGTCTGCAGGTACCTTTACATCCGTATGCCCTGCCTGAGAGATTGGGGGTTGGAGGTGTTGTGGCTGCAGTCCAGATCCGAACTCATACACCTAAGAGGCCACCAGTGTCTGGGGGCAACCAGGTGAATGTCTGAAAATCCCAAGGAAGGGCTGACTGGTGGAGTCCCTGCACCCATCTTGGTTCCAGGTACTTAGCAACACTGGGTATGGCCGAGAGTCCACTCTGATGTGTCTGGAAACCAGGAGAGAGAGAGAGAGAGAGAGAGAGAGAGAGAGAGAGAGAGAGACAGAGACAGAGACAGAGACACAGAGAGAGACAGAGACAGAGAGAGAGACAGAGACAGAGAGAGAGAAAGGGAGAGAAGTCAGGGGGGGCAGCACTGTCTGTGAATCGCACAGACCCTTGAACCCTTGAGCTGCACTGGGAAGGTCTGCTGTGTATGCTGGACGCTGTCACCTAAGTCCCTCATCTGCCTAGTTAGACTGCAGGGCTTATCCCCGGGGCCTCATGCAGGGAAGGGCCTGGGACAGATCTACCAAGCAGCCTCCTACAAACCCTCTATCTGGGAATCCCTACTCTGAAAGTGTGTGCTGGTTGCTCTCCCATTCCCTTCCCTACTATACCATTTCAGTGAGACCTGGTTTCAAAAAATATAAACAAACAAAAAGATGGCTGTGGTAAAGACATAACTCAGTGGTAAAGCAGTTGCCAGTAAGCGTGGGGTACCACAAGAAAAAAACAATTAAGGGTGAGGATTTGTGGGGGGGGGGCTGTCTTCCTGGGAGAATGGAACCAATGTGTTCCTTTTAGAAGGTGTCTCCTGCACACATACCAAGAATGAGGCTGCGGTGGAAGACAGGGGCCACCATGGCAGAAATACCGCACTGAGACATGGAGCCCTGCAGCGGTGCACGGCAGCAGTGCACGTCCCCGTGGCTTTGCGTTTATGGCTGCTACCCTGATGATTAAGCTATGGTGGCTGTTTATTGCCCCAGTGGAAGCTGTGCTGAGGACAGATCCTAACGGGGTGACCTCTGCACTCACTGGAGCTCAGCTGTTAATGACCCTCATTGCTGTCTTATGACCTTGGGTGAGCCACTCTGCTTTGCTGGTCCTGAGTTCCCTTCACCTGCGGTGTGTGAGGACCGAGCTTCGTCAGCAGTTCGCAGGCTGGCTGCGGCCTCGTGCTGGGGTGGCACAGGCAGGTGAGCCTTGCTATTAATAAAGGAAGGAGTTTGGGCACTTAAAGCAGATGCCAGGTCATCCCATTAATAGACCTGCCCCACCCCTTGCTTGAGTTCCCTGTGTGTCTCTGGAAGTTAGAGAACAGAGTAGAGCTTCTGTCTGGAATCAGGCCTGCCTGCCTTCACCCTAGACTAAAGGATGCTTGCACTAGACCAATGGGCCAGTGGGACATGGTGACATCTGAAGACACACGGAGTGGTCACAACAGGAGGAGCTGTGCTCCTGGCTTCTAGCGGCTCAAGGCTGGGATACAAAGACTCTACAGCACAGGGCAGTGACAGAATGCCGAGGTTCAGAAACCCTACCTACTAGTGAGCCGCTGGTGGCAACGAACCTTGGGCCAGGTTAGCTATCACAGGCTCCTGTGAGGCTCCATGGAAACTTCCAGCGCTACTGCCGATTATGAACATGGAGGTTCATGATGTCCAAAACCCGAGTGAGCCCTGGATCTGATTTCCTACAACTTCTTCTTCCTTCTCCAGTCATCCCCCTTCTGGACATGGCACCATCACCCAGCCGGCTGTACAGCGTCAGTTCCGACCAGCAGCCTCAGCTTCTCTCATTCTCTGCTCCCCACCCATCCATCCTCCCCTTCATACCTCCTATCTCTGCAGCTGCCGTTTGGCCCCAGGACTCTAGGACTCTAGTGTGGCCACCCACCACAGGGTCCAGCTGGGCCTCCTAGTCTTCTGGAATCCCCCTCGTCCACCTAAAGCCAGAGGATCTAAAAACACAAATTGTCTCAGCCAAGTATGTCTGTGGTGGTGTATACCTGTAATCCCAGCACCTGAGAGGTGGGAGCAGGAGGCTCAGGGTTCGAGGTCAACCTTGACTACATACAGAATTCTGGCCTTGGCCTCAGCTACATAGGACCTCGTCTCAGAAAAAAAAAAACTTAAAAAAAAATCAGATACTTAAAACCAGTCTGACTAGCAGCAGCAATCCCCAGCAAAAGGAGGAGGGACCCCTAATCCTGGTCTTGAGCTTCCCTGGGCCACCCTCTCTGGACTGCCCTCGGCCCACCTTGCTGATCTGCCTTCATTCCCGTCAGGTTTGGTTCAGCTGTGCCTAGGACTGGGTTGCAGCCTCCCCCAGGACACGCCTTTTCTGACTCCATCAGAGAACAAATTAGCAGAGAGCTGTCAGTTGTTCCGTCAGAATATGCATCCTGCTCGCATCAAGGATCCAGGGCCTCCCAGGTCTGAGGACGCCGGGTGTTTAGTGCGCTTGTGCCAAAAGAATGAATGAATGAATGAATGAACGAACGAACGAATGAATGAAGTGTGCCGACAGGCAGGCAGCTAATATCGCAGACAGGTGACAATACAGTCCAGCTGAGGTATTCAGAAGGAGCATAAAGCTCCTGTCTCTAACAGAAGCGCTCAGAGCTTCACCCAACCTGCAAGCTAAGCCTGATTCTGGGAGGTGAGAAGGTTCCAGATCAGCTAAATTGCATGTGTCAGATCAGGAGACAGAGGCCAAGCAGTCTGTCCTCTCCACACTGAGTGACTCCAGCTTCGCTGTGTTGGTCTCTGCCTTCCACGTTTCTGAGACCCTGGGTCCTAGGACCAGAGGTCCCTTCCCCACTCTGCCTTTCTGTGACTGCTTGCTTCCTGGAGGTCCTCAGAATTCGAGCTACCCGGGAGACTGACACAAGAGATGGACTGTAAACCCGTGGGTTGCACTGCTGAGCCTACCTGAAAGGGACACACAGCTTCTCCAGAGCCAGGTCTGTGGTGGGACCCTGAGAGCAGCCCTCAGACCGGGGTCCATCAAGCTGTCTGGCTTTTCCTAAGTCAGCTGGCTCCAATGAAAAAGAGCTGGTATTTCTTTCAAGAAGAGAGAAAGGAGGGGGCTTGGGCTACAGCTCAGTTGCGTGAGTGTTTGTCCAGCATGCATAAACTGGGTGTGGTGATGCACGCTCATCTGCAATCCCAGCATCAGGAAGCAAAGGCAAGATGAGAAGGAGTTCAAAGTCATCTCAGTGTGCTGAGTTCAAGGCCAGCCTGAGCTACATGGGACCCTAGTGTGAGACAGAGAGAGGTAAGATGAGGACAGAGAGAAACACAAAAGACTGAGACCATCTGGTGTTACGAGCAAGTAGATATGAGAGGGGGACCCCCAAATGACTGGGGAGTGAGTGCCAGCTGCTGAGTGGGGGCAGGAAAGAAAAGCACTGTTGACATGGACTAGCTGCTGAGTGCCCCCAACTTCCTATGGTGGTCCCCTAATCTTCAATGTGAACAGCAGGACGTGCAGATGGGGCTGGGGGCATATTTAGATGAGACCATAGTGGAGGATTCTCTTAGAAGGGATTGCACAGACAGCTTCCTCCTTCTGTTACGTGAACACTCTAGGGCAAGCAGCCATCAACAGGCCCGGAAGAGCACCCCACCAGAAGCCCAGGAGCCAGCCTCTCTACCTTGGTCTTCCTGGGCTCCAGAACCACGGGAAGGAAACACCTATGGTTTAAACGGCCCTGCCTCTGATATTTTCAGCCAATCTCTTAGGTGAGCAGATATGGTAAAACAGCCCCTCAACTGCCCTTTCCCAAGCCTGAGTGGTTGACATACAAGATCCTATAACTGCTGGAAAATGGATGGCCTACATTGAAGCTGACGTGGGCTGGGAAAGGCAGCCCTGACGCAGGAACTCCACCCACCTTGAACCTCAACTTCTCCACCTCGAAAAGTCAGGAGAATTAATATTTGCCTGAAAGTGTTGTTGACAATTACACACACCTATGAACGTCTCTGGTAAGTAATGACGGCTATTAACACCAAGAGGCCCGCGACCAGAAGGTGGCACCTCAAAGTGGTAGCGATGGAGAGCCTGCTGCGGCCACTACCACCCACCACAGCCAGACTGGATGCATTGTCTGTGGTTAGCACAAGTTAAAGAAAAACAAACACAAAAGGCAATGTGTCCCGGCACAGTACAGGGCCTTGCAGCTGCCGTGGCAAAGCTACCGTTTGGGCGCAGGCTGAGTGGCCTGGTTCATCCCAGAGTGTGGCATGAAGACCCACTTCCCAGCTCACCTACCATGAAAGAACTCAAGATGTACGAAGAGTACACATCCCTCTCACCTGTGGACAGGTGGACAGGGCTTAGGAGCCCCTGGAGCAGGCACCCTAGCTAGCCCCTCCCTTCTTTCACACAAGGCACAGTGCTAAGAAATACATTTTTTAAAATCTGTGTGCCATGGTGGGAATAAAGCCTGGGAACACTAGTATGAAAGATTCTGGCCAGCTGATGGAGGTGGATGTGACCAGGGCAAAGGAGTTGCCTGTCTTAAGGTTCTAGAACCTTCTCTACACTTTCTCCTTCTAGTGCCCGGCACTGAGCTTGCACAAAGGAGGCATAAGAGCCACACCCCCCAGTGTCAAGACTGCCTTGTTAAGCTTCTGACAGTCGTGAGTGTGCTGGAGGCGGCTTCATCTACGGGTGATGTGGTGGAGGGGGGAACACGGGAGGGAAGTGTGCTGTTCAGGCTCCACTTGGCTCCGATGCTAACACTGAGTCTCTCAGGGGTCTGGGCCTCAGCAGCCTGTGTGTGCTTTGGGGTGCCTGATGGGTGTGGAGCCTTGGTAGATGGCTCTAGGCTTGCGCTTCTGGACCCAGGGTCTTCTCCCTCCACATCCAAAGAGTGCTCTGTCTTTGAGCAGGAAGTGATCTCCACCTTCCACATCCCAACATGACAAGGGATTCAACAAGGATTTGTTGCTGGGACAGAACAGACTGTTTCCCCTTTCCTCTGTCCCTGGCTTCAGAGATAGACAGAGGGATGCATAGTGGGGTGAGGGCAGGGTGAGGAGGGTAGAAGAGCATCTGGTGGGACAAGCTAGTCCAGAACACAATGGAAGGAGAGAGAGAGGGAGAGCGAGAGAGAGACAGAGAGAGAGAGAGAGAGAGAGAGAGAGAGAGAGAGAGAGAGAGAGAGAGAGAGAGAGTGTGTTATGCAATTAATGCACTGGCTGTACATTCTCGCTTCCAAAGGCCTTCCTGCCAGCCACCCAACCTTAGAGCTGGGCTCCACTGAGTAGCCAAATACTTGGTTCTATTTTTAATGGCAACCAGAAGCTGCTGGGGGAAAAGGGCAGGGTGACAGGGCGGGAAGAGCTTCGTAGTGATAGAGGCTCAAATCTGGCCTCGCTGCCTCCTGCCTGGGTGCCCCTGGGCAAGTCCCAGAACGGCTCCTTCTTGCCGGCACGGCACGTGTGGGTGAAGGCAGTACCTCACAAAGCTGTGTGAGCCTGCTGGGGAGTACTGTGCCCCGTGTCTTCTGACATTAGTCCAGTGGAAAGTCAGGTGGGTGGAGGAGATGCTATTTGATGGGTGTGGGGGGGGATGGGGCAAGGTCAGCTCTGCTGAAGCTGGACATGGCAGTTGTCCCTCTCAGGGGCCTCTGTGGCCTCAGCACAGAGGGTTGAGCTCTCCAGGTCTAACACGCATAGGAAACACACAGGAAATGGAATGGGCTGTTAGTGAGTTAGTTGCCAGCAAACCCACCACCTTCCCGAAGCTGCACTCAGCTATGGGTATTCGCTGCCCGCTGCAGTAGTCCATTTCTGCCCAAAGGTTTCGTCTCTTCATCTCCTCCACCTCTTAATTTAGATGTCATGATTGTGTGTGTGTGTGTGTGTGTAATGTGTGTGTATTGCATATGTCATGCTTGTATGTGTGTGTGTGTGTTGCAGATGTCATGCTTGTGTGTGTGTGTTGCAGATGTCATGCTTGTATGTGTGTGAGTGTTGCAGATGTCATGCTTGTATGTGTGTGTGTGTTGCAGATGTCATGCTTGTAGGGGGGGACTGTTGCTAGAAAACAGGAAGAAATAGTGTATTTTACCCACACGAACTAACACAGAAGGAGCAACCCCCGAAATACCTCTCAGTGTCCCTAGGGAGTGGCCCAAGGTGAGCTGCACTGTCTTGGTCTCAGGCCCTGGCTACGTGCTGGCTGGCATCACAGGAGGCATCAATAGCTCTGGGAGCTGTCAGCTTCCATGCTGTGTTCTTATGAGATAAGCTGGCAGTTCCCGCCCAGTTATGGATTTGAGCATTGGACAAGGAATCCTGAACTAACTCTGGATGGCGCTGGGTCTCGGGAGGCTGTTCTGGCCCTGGGGGGGGGGGGTAGACACAGCCTGCCTGTCCCTCAGAAACCCCTGAGCTTTGGGGACTAACAGAGGCAGCCCAGTTCTTCCCATGAAGTCCCCCAGATGGCTCTCTCTGCCAGGCGAGCCAGCTGCCCTGATCAGCTCCGGGCTCTCTTGATGAACAGTGAGTTCAAACGGCTCGAGGCAGCTGGCAAGACGCTAAGTGCAGCATCAATCCTAATTAGGATGAGGAATTAATACAGGAGCACTGGAGTCACCGTGCAGGCCAGGCTTGACAGCCTTCAAGTTTCCCTTGGGAAAGGGGAAGGTCCCAGCTCCATAGGCTTCTCGGGGGTGGGGGCGACAGTGGCCTGATTCCCTATGCCACACTTGGCAAGCAGGGGAGCTTGGGAGGTAGAACACAGCCCGCAGCCCTTGCTCTCTGTCTAACTCCGGTGCTGTGGCAGGTAGTGACGTGGGTACATGCTCCAGTAGAGGAGTAGGTGTTCATAACCTGAGCATCTGCATACCCAAAATGATGGTTTTCAGAAGAAAAGAGGGGGGTGTCATCGCGGGCCCACTGGCTCCTCTTAGAGGCAGGCGTGTTTCCCCCCTTAACTATTAATCTCACACTTCTGTCATCGACAGACTGCTTAGAGCCCTGGCATGAAGCTCCAAAGTGCAGAAGCAGCCCTGACCTGGAGTCCGTGTTGGGGGATAAAGGTGGATAGGAGTCCGGGGTCTGGCAGGGACAGCGGGGGCGTCACGGAGCAGACACGACCTCACAAAGCCTCCTTTCAGACGGCTCCAATTGCAACCTGGAAGGGCCCTTTTTCTAAGAGCGGGTCCCCAACCTCCCCTCACATCCCACCACACTTAGCGGAAGGGGTCGTAGCTGCAGCCAGAGGATGGAATGGAAGAATTTCCTCAAGCGCCCAGGGGCGGAGTGAACACAAGACAAAAGGTGACTGGAAAGAAAGAGGAAACACTATCCAAGGATTTTTTTTTTTTTGAAAAATTAAGGCAATGATTGCCAACTCCCGTTCCGTACCCAGTCTCAGAGCCAAGACCAAGCAGTGGTTCAGACAACAACCTGGCAGAACCAGACCGCCCCTCTGTAGACACCTGTTAGTTTGAGTTTCACAGTTGGGTATGAGGGCGCCAGGAGGACTAAGAAGTCGAGTGCATTTCGGGCGTCGGAGGCTTCTGGTCCGCGCTCCTGGAAGAGGTTCCCACAGTCCAGGGAACCCGATCAACCTCAGCACATCTCTCAGGTCTCTTAACGCGAGGGCGTCGCAGAGCCCCTCCCTGCCCTGACAGAGCGACCACGCCCCTCCCAGCCCACTATGGGTCCGCGGACGGCCCCACTCCCCAGTGTGGTTCCTAAAGAGGTCTCTTGCAGCCTTCCTGCTGAGGGGCTGTGATCCAGGACACGCTGCTTCAGTTATAGGAGACGCGGTGTGGTTCCCCTCTTGTCCCCCATCGCGCATGGAGGAGTGAGTCTGTGGCCTCTTGGAATGTGAGAAGGGCGTCCGGCTGGCGCTACCTGGCTCCCCCAGACCCGCTCGGGGGCCCAACCTGTACCCCATCTTCACTCCCTCAGTTGGGGGCTTGGAGTGAGCACCTAGATGCCCCGGTGCTCCCCGCCCCCGACCGGCCCCGCCCCAGGATGGCCAGTTCCCATAGCAATCGCACAGACACCGGTTGCCAAGCAACCCCTCCCCCTCCTCCCGCGTCCGCTCCCCCACAACCCTAGACTCCTCCCGCCCCCACGACAGCCTCCACCTCCCCCAGGGGCGCCGGCGAGGCCCCTGGGGATCGCTCCGGTCTCGGGTTGCGCGAGTGTGCGTGAGTTTCTGTGTGTTTCATTGTGTCTGTGCGCGAGGGGGTGTGCGCGTGCGATCGGAGAGTTTGTCGGATCAGTGTGTTGGGGAAGGTCCCCAGCCTGGAGGGACCCGAGGCTACTGCACCCATGTCCTCTCGGGGACCCACCCTCCCGGCTTCAGGTTCTTTGTGTCTCGCGTGGAGCCAGCGCCGCGCCCACCCCTCCCCCGGCCCGCTCCCCAGGGCAGTGTGTGCGTGTGCATGTGTGCGTGTATATGCGTGCGCTGGGGGCAGGGGTCGTACCTTCGATGCAACACACCCGCCACAGTCCCGAGTGGGTGAGGTCGCCGCGGGCGCGGCGGGGCGGGGGTCCATCGTCCATAGTCAGGTTGGTGCCGTTGCAGATGTGCGCGCTGGAGTACAGCCAGTAGTCGGTGCCGATGGCGATGGCCATGAGCGAGAAGGCAGCAAAGGCTCCGGCCGTGGTCAGCAGCATCTGCAGCCCGCGGTCGCATCGCACCATGGTGGGCGCCTCATAGTCCGCCGCCCGCCGGCCCGGCCCGCCGCGCCCGCCCGCCCTCCTCCCTCGGCGCGCAGCTCCGGGGGCGCCAGGGGCTGGGGGGCCGAGGGCCGGGGGGCGGCGCCGCGCTGCGCGCTCCGACCCCGCGCCCCGGGCGTGCCTGCGCTCGGGTTGCGCGGGGCTCAAACTCCGAGGCGCGGCGGCGAGTGAGGACTGCGCGGGCTACGCGGGCCGCCGGTCGGGCTGGCGGCGGCGGCGGCGGCGGCCGGGGGCTCCTCCCTCTCGGCCCGCCCTCCCCTCCGCGAACGGCCCGCGCCCTCCGCGCCTCCACCCACCGCCCGCCGCGCTCTCTCGGCGCCGCCCCTCTGCCTCGGGCCCCGCGCTCGCACTCCCCCGGCCGGGATTTCCCCTCCCCCCACTCCCCTCCCCGCGCTCACGCGCGCTCACTTTCTCTCCCAAGCTTCATTCACATTATTAGAGCGAAGGAAGCAGAGGGAAAGGTTGGTTCCCTGGAAGGACCCGGGGGAAGCCGCGTCTCCGGTCACCCCTTCTACCCAACCTCGGGGATTCTGCAGTCTGTGGAATTGGGGAGTGTGTTCCCTTTCCTCCTTCCCCAAAGCCATGTGTCTGTACCTGGCTGTGGAGGACTAGGCACTGATGTAGAGTGAGACTCATGTCAGTGTTCCAAAAGCCCCAGATATGGGTCACAGATCGGAGGCGTTCTTTACGGGCAAGCCAGACGCAAACCACCACCATCCCCACCCAGGCAGCCCAGGGATTCTGGCAGGCGCTGGGAAGCTCTGGACTTCCGAGGGGCCACTGAGGATGTGACTCACCACTGTCCCTTCTGATGGTCCATTGCTGGTAGAGGCAGGGACACCGCAACTGTATTAAAGCGGAGCAGCCTAATATTGCAGCTTCCAGCTGTTTCCCTCTGCTCGCAGCTCCTTCTCCGAACCTTTACTTTTTCTTTGCTTGGCTCCGCTTCAGCTTAACCGGCATTGCCTCACCTCCCCTTAACCATGCCAGACTCTGCCTCAGGCCGGTGGCCTCTTCACTTAATTGCTTTTGGAGCTGGCGGGGTCTAAGCTGAATACTCTCCTCTTTCCACCGAGCACTCCGGGCTCCTTCGTCAACACCCAGTTCCCCTCCTCCCCCACAGGAGGCCTGAAACCCACAGCCGTGCTCCTGTTGCATCCTTGAGGGATGTCCTGTGGGTTGCTCTCCCGAACCCCTGGAGATTGAAAGAGGTATCTGGAAAGCTGCTATCCTTGCAATTTTCCTCCCTGTGGCACCTTCCCAGAACTCCTCAGAGAATATTAATGACCCCAGGCTGGAAGCGCTCGCTGTTCTTTCTCCTCTGAGAGTGTGAGCGCCCCCCTTGTCTAACATGTCTGGTAAATAGTGTGCAATGTGCAAATGCTTGCCGCGGGAAAGTTATCTTTTGTTGGGGGATGGAAAGACAAATAAACAAATAGGAAAAAACAAACCCGAAATAATAAAGCCCAAGGACCAGGCTGGCTGCCCTCAAGCAGCATTGCTGGCCCTTCCTTCTGCCTTTAGGGGTGTCTATTCTGCCTTCCAAAGGACAATAGCCACTGCTTTTTCTTTCCTTTAAAAAAATTACAGTCACCTAGTCTGGTATTCGGTACACAGCAGGTGCCTGATATATGGCTGAATGGACCAGAAGGTGTCTCCTGGCTCAGAGCAAGGTTGTCTCCAGTATCCTCCACGATGAACTCAGAGGGTTCTGGGCTCTGGGAGAGGTGATTTTTGATCTTCTCTTTGGGAGCAAATCTTTGTTTCAGAGCAAACCCTGAACAGAAGCCCAGCATAAACAAACCTGGCCTCTCCGCCTTCCGGAAGAACTACGACTCCCCGAGCAAATAAAGTATGGACAGTCCCCACACCCCCACACCACTCCGTGCAGCTGCAAACACTTCTGTGGTGCTAGAGTTCCATGAAACAGGGTGTTAGCCAGTTGCTGGGTTACACGGAGGCATCCTCTGGCCCATTCTGCTCAGAGCCTTCCTCCAGGACCTTGGAAGAAACCCATGCAGTGACCTAATCGATCATAGGGGTGGATGAAAAGGAGTAGATTTCTCCCATATCTCTTCTAAGGTAGCTATGAGAATGATGACCCCTCCAAGTAAGCAACCCTGAAATCCCACAGGAGATGGGACACAAGTCTTTTGTCCCAGGATGCAAGTTGAAAAAGCTTTTGCACTACACCCTCAGAGGAGTCTGGGGAGTGTGGGAGAGTTTGAGAATGGGACCTGGGCCATCTTGAGTATTGAGCAGACTGGTCTGGACAAGCCATGCCCAGGTGGGGGAAAGCTGCTTCTTCAGTCTGCCTTTCAGAGCTGCTTTGAGTGTCTCAGAAATAGCCTTGGACACCCATGCACGCTGGGCAGCTGTTTGTGGAAGGAGTGGCCGACGCCACTTCTTCTGCCTGTCTTGGAGACAGGGATCGGGACGTGCTCTGGGAACACAGAGGCCGCTCTTTGTATTCTTACTCTCACCCCTCACCCCAACACACACCCTAGAACTCCTGGACAGCAAAGACA
>JAQJZF010000272.1:0-21097 GCA_028537955.1 Microtus californicus | reverse complement strand
TTCAAGAAGCATAAAGAACACTGAATAGAATGAACCAAAAAAAAAAACCCTCATTATATAATAATCAAAACACAAAACGTACAGAATAAAGAAAGAATATTAAGATCTGAAAAGTAAATAGGTCAAGTAACTTATAAAGGTAAACTTATCAGAATTACACCTGACTTTTCTATGGAAACAATGAAAGCCAGAAGTTCCTGGATAGTTGTACTGCAGAAACTAAGAGACCATGGATGAAATACCAAGCCAAGCTTTCATTCACTACAAAATGAGAAAACAAAATTTTCCAGGATAAAAACAAATTCAAACAACACGTAGCCACAAATCCAGCTTACAGAAAGTAATAGGAGGAAAATCATAAAACCAAGAAGTCCTACAATGACCGCAATAGCTCAGACATCTAGAGAAAATTCACCAGCACAAATCATTAAAGGGAAACACATAAACTCTACTACTAAAAAAGTGATCAGAGTTAACAACCACTGGTCATTAATATCACTTAATGTCAATGGACTCAACTCACGTATAAAATGGCACAGGCTAAGAGATTGGGTATGAAAACAGGATCCAACATTCTGCTGTTTACAAAAAACACACCTCAACCACAAAGACAGGCACCTTCTCAGAGGAAAGGGATGGCAAAAGACTTATCAAGCAAATGGACCTGAGAAACAAGCAGGTGTGACCATACTAATTTCTAACAAAGTTGACTTCAAACTTAATCAGAAGAGATTGAGAGGAACATTTTATACTCATAATAGGAACGATTTATCAGGAAGAAGTCACAATCCTGAATATCAATGCCCGTAATATAAAAGCACCCACATACATAAAAGAAATATTACTAAAACGGAAGGCTGCCATCAAACCGCACATGCTAATAGTAGGAGACTTCAACACTCCTCTCTCACCAATGGACATGTCTATCAGACATAAACCTAACAAAGAAATAAGAGAATTAATGGAGGTATTGAATCAAATGGACTTAACATATATCTATCAAACATTCCACCCAAATAAGAAAGAATATATATTCTTCTCTGAAGCTCATGGAACCATCTCAAAAATTAACTACATGCTCAGCAACAAAGCGAACTTCCACAATTACAAAAAATATTCATAACCTCCTGTGTCTTATCAGATCACCATAAATTAAAGTTAGAATTCAACAACAATGCTACCCCCAGAAAGCCTAAAAACTCATGGAATCTGAACAGTCATCTACAGAACCACACCTGGATCAAGGAAGAAATAAAGAAAGAAATTAAAGTCTTCCTTGAATTCAATGAAAATATAGAAACAGCCTTCACAAAATTATGGAATACTATGAGAGCAGTCCTAAGTGGAAAGTTCATAGCACTAAGTGTCCACTTAAAACAGAGAAAGCACACATTGGAGACATAACAGCCTACCTGAGAATTCTAGAAAAAAAAAGAAGAAGCAGACTCACCTAGGTGGAGTAGATGACTGTAAATAATCAGTTTGAGGGCTGAAATCCACAAAATAGAAACACAAAAAACAATGCAAAGAATCAGAGAAACCAAAAGCTGGTTCCTGGAGAAAATCAAAAAGATTGATAAATCCCTATACAAATTAATCAAATGGCAGAGAGAGAATTTGCAAATTAATATAATCAGAAATGAAAAGGGGGACCTTACCACAGATATAGAGGAAATTCAGAGAATCAATAGATCTTACTAAAAGCCTGTATGCTACAAAAGTAGAAAATGTAAAAGAAATGGACACTTTTTTTTTTTTTTAGATAAATAGCATATAACAAAGTTATACCAGGAGCAGGTGGACAATCTAAATAGACCGGTTGGTCGTGAAAACTTAGAAGCTGTTACCAAAAACCTCCCTACCAAAAAAAGCCCAAGACCAGATGGTTTCAATGCAGAATTCTACCAGAACACCAAGAAGACAATATACCTATACTGCTTAATGTATTTCAAAATATAGAAATAGAAGAGTCATTGCCAAGTTCCTTTTATGCAGCTACTGTCACTCTGATACAAAAAGCAAACCAAGACTCAACAAACAAAGAGAAATACAGGCCAATCTCACTCATGAACATCAACGCAACAATCCTCAGTAAAATTCTGGCAAACCGTATTCAGGAGCACATTCGAAATAATATCCATTATGGTCAAGTAGGTTTCATCACAGAGAGGCAGGGCTGGTTCAACATACACTCTGGAAAGCAGTGTGGCGGTTTCTCAGGAAATTCGGGATCAACCTACCCCTGGACCCAGCAATACCACTCTTGGGAATATACCCAAGAAAGGCCCTATCATACAACAAAAGTATATGCTCAACTATGTTCATAGCAGCATTGTTTGTAATAGCCAGCACCTGGAAACAACCTAGATGCCCTTCCATGGAAGAATGGAAGAAGGATGTATGGAATATATACATATTAGTGTATTACTCAGCAGTAAAAAACAAAGACTTCTTGAATTTTGCATACAAATGGATGGAAATAGAAAACACTCTCCTGAGTGAGGTAAGCCAGACCCAAAAGGAGGAACATGGGATGTACTCACTCATATTTGGTTTCTAGCCATGAATAAAGGACATTGAACTTATAATTCACGATCCTAGAGAAGCTAAATAAGAAGGTGAATCCAAAGACAAATATATAGGCATCATCCTGAATATTAACCTTCATCAGGCGATGAAAGAAGACAGAGACCCACATTGGAGCACCGGACAGAAACCTCAAGGTCCAAATCAGGAGTAGAGGAGAGGGAGCACAACAAAGAACTCAGGACCACGAGGAGTGCTCCCACACACTCAGACATAGGGGATGTTCTATCAGGATCTCACCAAGGCCAGCTGGCTTGGGTCCGAAAAAGCATGGGATAAATCCGGACTAGCTGAACACAGCGGACAATGAGGAATACTGAGAACTCAAGAACAATGGCAGTGGGTTTTTGACCATATTGCACGTACTGGCTTTGAGGGAGCCTAGGCAGTTTGAATGTTCACCTTACTAGACCTGGATAGAGGTGGGCAGCCCTTGGGATTCCCACAGGTCAGGGAACCCTGATTGCTCTTCGAGCTGATAAGGGAGGGGGACTTCATGGGGGAGTGGGAGGGAAATGGGAGGCGGTGGTGTGGAGGAGCCAGAAATCATTAATAAATAAATAAATAAATTAAAAAAAAGAAAATCTATCAATGTAATCTATCATATAAATAAATTTAAGAAAAACAATGATCATTTCATTAGATGCTGAAAAAGCTTTTGACGAAATTCAAAATCTTTTGATGATAAAAGTCATAGAGAGATTAGGGATACAAGGGTCATATCTAAATATAATAAAAGTTATTTCCAGAAAACCGACAAGTAACATCAAACTAAACGGAGAGAAACTCAAAGCCATCCCTGTACATTCAGGGACACGACAAGGCTGTCCACTATCTCCCTACTCTTCAATATAGTGCTTGAAGTTTTAGCAATAGCAATAAGACAACATAAGGGTATCAACATGATTCGAATTGAAAAGGAAGAAGTTAAACATTTGTTATTTGCAGATGATAGGATAGTATACGTAAGCGACCCCCAAAACTCCACCAAATAAATTGTACAGCTGATACAAACCTTAGGTAATGTGGTAATTTGTTATCCTAAAGAAGCTAGATAAGAAGGTGAACCCAAAGAAAAACATATAGCTATCCTCCTGGGTATGGGAGTAAACAAGATTGCCAGGCCAAAAATTGGGATCTTGGGGGTGGGTTGGGAGGGGGTAAGGGGAGATGAGGAGAGAAAAGTGAGAAGGGTAGGATGGGGAGAACTTGGGGAAATGGGATGATTGGGATAAAGGAAGTTTGGATAGGGGAGCAGGGAAGCACATATCTTATCAAGGGAAACATCTTAGCGTTGGCAAGAGACTTGGACCTAGAGGGGCTTCCAGAAGTCCAAGGCGAGGTCTCCAGTTAGTTCCTGGGGCAATTGAGGATAGGGAACCTGAAATAACCCTATCCTATAGCCATACTGATGAATATCTTGCATATCACCATAGAACCCTCATCTGGCGATGGATGGAGATAGAGACAGAGACCCACGCTGGAGCACTGGACTGAACACCCAAAGTCCCATTGAGGAACAGAAGGAGGGTGAACATGAGCAAAGAAGTCAGGACCAGAAGGGTTGCACCCACCCACAGAGACAGTGGGGCTGATCTATTGCGAGCTCACCAAGGCCAGCTGGACTGTGACTGAAAATGCAGGGGATAAATCTGGACTCTCTGAATATGGCAGACAATGAGGGCTGCTTAGAAGCCAGGGACAATGTCACTGGGTTTTGATCCTGCATCATGTTCTGGCTTTGAGGGTGCCTAGCCAATTTGGATGTTCACCTTCCTAGACCAGGATGGAGGGGCAAGTACTTTGGACTTTCCACAGGTTGTTTTGATTTGCATTTCCCTGATCGCTAGGGAGGTTGAGCATGACCTTAAGTGTCTTTTGGCCATTTGAACTTCTTCTGTTGAGAATTCTCTGTTCAGATCAGTGCCCCATTTTTTAATTGGTCTACTTTCTTGAATTCTTTATATATTTTGGAGATCAGACCTTTGTCTGTTGCCAGGTTGGTGAAGATCTTCTCCCAGTCAGTGGGTTGCCTTTTTGTCTTAGTGACAGTGTCCTTTGCCTTACAGAAGCTTCTCAGTTTCAGTAAGTCCCATTCATTCAATGTTGCCCTTAATTTCTGTTCTGCTGAGGTTACACTTAGGAAGCGATCGCCTGTGCCCATCTGTTGAGGGTACTTCCCAATTTCTCTTCTATCAGGTTCAGTGTGTTCATACTGATATTGAGGTCTTTGATCCATTTGGACTTGAGTTTTGTTCATGGTGATAGATATGGGTCAATTTTCATTCTTCTACAGGTTGACATCCAGTGGTGCCAGCACCATTTGTTGAAAATACTTTCTTCCACTGTATACTTTTAGCTCCTTTATCGAAAATGAGGTGTTCATAGGTTTGTGGGTTAAGATCTGGGTCTTGTATACGACTCCATTGGTTGACTTCTCTGATTTTATTCCAATACCACACAGTTTTCATTACTGTGGCTCTGTAATAGAGTTTGAAGTCAGGGATGGTAATGTCTCCAGAAGTTCCTTTATTATATAAGACTGTTTTGGCTATCCTGGGTTTTTTATTTTTCCATATAAAGTTGATTATTGTCCTCTCAACCTCTGTGAAGAATTTTGATGGGACCTTGATGGGGATTGCATTGAATCTATAAATTGCCTTTGGTAGAATTGCCATTTTTACTATGTTCATCCTCCCAATCCAAGAGCAAGGGAGATCCTTCCACTTTCTGGTAACCTCTTCAATTTCTTTCTTCAATTCCTTAAAGTTCTTGTCAAATAGATCTTTCACTTCCTTGGTTAGAGTTACCCCAAGATATTTTCAGCTATTTGTGGCTATTGTGAAAGGTGATGTTTCTCTGATTTCCCTCTCTGCTTCCATATCCTTTGTGTATAGGAGAGCGACTGATTTTTGGAGTTGATCTTGTATCCTGCCACATTACTAAAGGTGCTTATCAGATTTAGGAGTTCTTTGGTGGAGTTTTTGGGGTCACTTATGTACACTATCATATCATCAGCAAATAATGAAAGTTTAACTTTTTCCTTCCCAATTCGAATCACCTTGATCCCCTTATATTTTCTTATTGCTATTGCTAAAACTTCAAGCACTATATTGAAGAGGTATGGAGAGAGTGGACAGCCTTGCCGTGTTTCTGATTTTAGTGTGATGGCTTTGAGTTTTTCTCCACTTACTTTAATGTTAGCTGTCGGTTTGCTTTAAATATTTTTATTATATTTAGTTATGTTCCTTGTATCCCTAATCTCTCCAAGACTTTTATCATAAAGGGACGATGAATTTTGTCAAAAGCTTTTTCAGCATCTAATGAAATGATCATATGGTTTTTTCTTTCAGTTTATTTATATGGTGGATTACATTGATAGATTTTCATATGTTGAAACAGCCTTGCATCTCTGGGATGAAGACTACTTGATCATAATGGATAATTTTTCTAATGTGTTCTTGGATATGGTTTGCCAGTATTTTGTTGAGGATTTTTGCGTCAATGTTCATGAGTGAGATTGGCCTGTACTTCTCTTTCTTGGTTGAGACTTTGTGTGGTTTTGGTTTCAGAGTGACTGTAGCTTCATAAAAGGAATTTGGCAATGACTCTTCTGTTTCTCTATTGTGAAATACATTAAGGAGTATAGGTATTAGGTCTTCTTGGAAGTTCTGGTAGAATTCCACATTGAAACCATCTGGTCCTGGGCTTTTTTTGGTAGGGAGGATTTTGATAACAGCATCTAATTCTTTGTGACTAACAGGTCTATTTAGATTGTTCACCTGGTCCTGTTTTAACTTTGGTAAATGGTATTTATCTAAAAACATGTCCATTTCTTTGCATTTTCCAGTTTTGTGGTGTACAGGCTTTTTTAGTAAGATCTAATGATTCTTTGAATTTCCTCTGTGTCTGTGGTTATGTCCCCCTTTTCATTTCTGATCTTATTAATTTGCAAATTCTTTCTCTGCTGTTTGATTTGTTTGAATAGGGGTTTGTCAATTTTGTTGATTTTCTCCAGGAACCAGCTTTTTGTTTCATTGATTCTTTGGATTATTTTTTGTGTTTCTATTTTGTTGATTTCAGCTCTCAGTTTGGTTATTTCCAGTCTTCTACTCCTCCTAGGTGAGTCTGCTTCTTTTTATTCTAGAGCTTTCCGGTGTGCTGTTAAGTCTCCAAAGTGTGCTTTCTCTGTTTTCCTTATGTGGGCACTTAGTGATATGAACTTTCCTCTCAGGACTGCTTTCATAGTGTCCCATAAGGTTGAGTATGTAGCTTCCCTCTTTTCATTGAATTCCAGGAAGACTTTAATTTCTTTCTTTATTTCTTCCTTAATCCAGGTATGGTTCAGTAGTTGACTGTTCAGTTTCCATGAGTTTTTAGGCTTTCTGGGGGTAGCGTTGTTGTTGAATTCTAGCTTTATTCCATGGTGATCTGATAAGACACTGGTGGTTACTAATATTTTTTTTTGTAACTGTGGATGTTTGCTTTGTTACCAACTATGTGGTTGATTTTCGAGAAGGTTCCATGAGCTGCAAAGAAGAAGGTATATTCTTTCCTATTTAAGTGGAATATTCTATAGATGTCTGTTAAATCCATTTGCTTCATTACCTCCATTAATTCTCTTATTTCTCTGGTAGGTTTCTGCCTGATTGACCTGTGCATTGGTTAGAGAGGAGTGTTGAAGTCTCCTACTATTAGTGTTGTGGTTTTTTAACTGCCTTGACTTTTAGCAATGTTTCTTTTACATACGTGGGTGCCTTTATATTAGGGGCATAGATATTCAGGATTGTGACTTCATCCTGATGAACTGTTCCTGTTATGAGTATAAAATGCCCCTCTTCAACTCTTCTGATTGATTTAAGTTTGAAGTCAACTTTGTTAGAGATTAGTATGACCATGCCTGCTTGTTTCTTTGCTCCATTTGCTTGATAAGCCTTATCCCATCCCTTTACTCTGAGTAGGTGCCTGTCTTTGTGGTTGAGGTGTGTTTCTTGTAAGCAGCAGAATGTTGGATCCTGTTTTCTTAGCCTTTGCCTTTTTATAGGTGAGTTGAGTCCATTGTCATTAAGTGATATTAATGACCAGTGGTTGTTAACTCCGGTCACTTTTTTAGACATAGTGATTGTGTGTTTCCCTTCTTTGAGTTATGTTGGTGAGGGGTCTCTAGATGTTTGAGATATTGTGGTAATTGTTGGGCTCCTTGGTTAGTGATTTTCCATCTATTACTTTCTGTAAGTTTGGATTTGTGGCTATGTATTGTTTAAATTTGTTTTTATCCTGAAAAATTTAATTTTCTCCATTTATAGTGAACGAAAGCTTGGCTGGATATAGTAGTCCGGGCTTGCATCCATGGTCTCTCAGTTTCTGCAGTACATCTATCCAGGACCTTCTGGTTTTCATGGTTTCCATGGAGAAGTCAGGTGTAAGTCTGATAGTTTTACCTTTATAAGTAACTTGGCCTTTTTCCTTTGCAGCTCTTAATATTCTTTCTTTATTCTGTATGCTTTGTGTTTTTATTATTATATGGCGAGAGGATTTTTTTTGATCCAGCATAATTGGTGTTCTGTATACTTCTTGGACCTTCATATATAGATCTTCCTTTAGGTTGGGAAAGTTTTGTTCTATAATTTTATTAAAGATACTTTCTGGACTATTGAGTTGCACTTCTTCTCCTTCTTGTACTCCTATTTTTCTTATGTTTGGTCTTTTTTGTGTCCCAGATTTCCTGAATGTTTTGTGATGAAAATTTGTTGGACTTGCTGTTTTCTTTGATCGGTGTGTTTATTTTCTCTATGGTTTTTTCAGAATCTGAGATTCTTTCTTCTATCTCTTGTATTTTGTTGGATATGCTTGTTTCTGTAGTCTCGGTTTGTTTATGATATTTTCCATGTACAGTCTTCCATCTGTTTGTGTTTTCTTCTTTGCCTCCATTTCAGTTTTCAAGTCTTGAACTGTTTCCATTATCTGTTTGATTGCTTTTCCTTGGTTTTCTAGGGTATCATTCACTGATTTGTTCAATTCTTCAAATTTTCTTTTATATTTCTCATCCATTTCTATAAGGGCATTCTTTACATGCTGTTTAAGGGCGTCAATCACTTTCATGAAATCAGTCTTTTCTACTTCTTCTTGATTAAGGTGTTCATGTCACCCCATTGTGAGGTCACAGGTTTCTGGTGGCTTCATGTTTGTTTTCAGATTGTTGGGTGAATTCTTGCATTGGTGCCTCCCCATCTCTTCTTCCGAATGCTCCCCTATGGATCTTCTTTTTCAGGATCTGGTCTCCTTACCTATTGATGTACCTTCCCAGTGATGGCTCTCCTGGAGCTGAGATCAGATCTCTGTGTCCAATGATGGCTCTCCCTACTGCTGGCTCTCCTGGCACAGAGATCAGTTCTCCGAGCCCAATGTTGGGTCTCCTGCCGAGATCAGGTCTCCATGCTGGTTAGTTAGCTCCTAAACAAAGAGCCTACCTTGCTTGATGCAGGCAGGCAGTGAAACAAAGGAACTCAAGCTGCTGGGTTGTCCTGAGGATTCGAAGGGGACCCAGCGTCCAGACAGTCTGAGCTGGGTGATGTTATGTGCACAGAGAAGGCAAGGGGGCCGAGGTGGTTAGGGATGCATGCTGGCTGGGATAGGAAGAAAGAAGCAATATGCAGGGCTTATAGGCCCTGCAGAGAGCTCAAGAAGGATAGGGGGATGAGGAACTTCTCAGTTCCTTGTCCCGGGCTGCCACCACTGGGTCAGAATCTCACCCCAATTTTGGGTCTCCTGGTGCCAAGATCAGGTCTCTGTGCTGTTTGGGTGGCTCCTAAACAAAGTGCCACCTTGCTTGATGCAGGCAGGCTAGTGAAACAAAGGAACTCCCGATGCTAGGTTGCCCTGAGGATTCGGAGGGAACCCATTGCCCAAACAGGCTGAGCTGGGTGATGTTATGTGCCCAGAGAAGGCAAGGGGGCCGAGGTGGGGAGGGTTGCAAGGTGGCTGGGATAGGGAGAAAGAAGCATTATGCAGGGCTTAGACTCTCTGCAGAGAGCTCAAGAAGGATAGGGGGATGAGGAACTTCTCAGTTCCCTGTCCAGGGCTGCTGCCATGGGGTCAGAAACTCACCCCAATGTTGGGTCTCCTGGCCGAAGATTTTTTTTTATTGGTCCAGTCTATTCGTTTTTCTGTATGCTTCTTGAACCTTCAAAGGAATATCCTTCTTTTGGTTGGGAAAGTGTTCTTCTATAATTTTATTAAATATATTTTCTGGACTGTTGAGCTGTACTTCTCCTTCTTCTTTCCCAATTTTTCCTTAAGTTTGGTCTTTTTATTGTGTCCCCGATTTCTTGAATATTTTGTGATAAGTGTTTGTTGGTTTTTCTGTTTTCTTTGATCAGTGTGTTTATTTACTCTATGGTATCTTCAGTGTCTGTAATTCTTTCTACTATCTCTTGTATTCTGTTTGTAGTACTTGTCTCTGTAGTTCCGGTTCTTTTACCCAGATTTTCCATCTCCATCCTTCACTTGGTTTGTGTTTTCTTCATTACTTCCATTTTATTCTTAAGTCTTGAACCGCTTCCCTTACCTGTTTGATTGCTTTTTCTTGTTTTTCTTGGTTTCCTTGGGTATCTTTGAGCAATTTATTCATTTCCTCTACCTTGTTTTTTGTGATCTCTAATTTTTTATGACAGTTTTGCACCTCCTTTTTATGGTCTTCTATTATATTCATATAATTCACTTTTGAGTGTATTTCTTCTAATTCTTCTTGAGTAGGCTATACAATTCTTATTTCAGGATCCCTGGATTCTGGTGATGTAATGTTGACTTTCATGTTGTTGGAGGAATTCTTGCCTTGGTGTTTTCCCATCTCTTCATTCAAATGGAGCCAGGAGAAGCCTGGTGTCTTTGTCCAGTCTTTGATGTGATGGACTCTCTGGGTGTTTCTCTTCAGTGTAGAAGCAGGAACTTTCCTTTCCAGGTGCAACACCTCAGCACCCGTCCATATGGAACTCCACAGCACCAAAAAGTGCCACCCTGTAAAACCGATGATCTGGGGTCAAAGAGGAAAACGGGGCAGGCAGGCAAGATCCAGGAGAGCACAGCCACCCCTGGAGCACAAGGTGAAGGTGCTCGGGCTCCCATACAGTGGACCTTGAGGCCTGTCCGGTAGGCAGGCACTCACCACTCTCTTCTATACTGATTTTAACGGTTTTACTACCCCTATAATTGAAAAGTTTCTTGCATCCATTTTTGACAACGTATGTTAACTATGTACCAAAGATACATATTGATGCACTCATAATTTTATAAAAATTCTTTGAAGTTTGTCAAAAAAAAAACCCTGGAGAAATATCACAGATAAAGTTCATATTACTTCAATACTGTTTACTCCATGTTGAGGCATTCTTCACTGGAAAGACAATGAGAACTCACAGGTAATGGAGAACATAATGTCTAAATATGAAGTTTTAATATGCTGGCTTCTGAAACCCCGTAAAATAACTAGGAATCTTACATTTTGTGTTTATTCCACAGAGAGGAGTTTAAGCATGGGAAGTTACAAGAGACATGTTAGAGTGTTTCCTTTAATTAGTAAATGTGGGACACCATATTTGCCTCCAGCCTTCACAAATAACACAAACCAAGAGAGTCCCCAGTGAAATCCATGTGTAGATACAACCTTAAAGCAAATTTCTACCGCATGTAAAATTTATGCAGCCCATAAGTGAGACAACTTTTTGTCTCATTAGTAGTTTATTTTTCTGATATGACAGGTAAACAAATTGATTCTCAACTATGTACAAAGCATCATAAAACAATTAAATTACATTTTTCTTTTATTTATGTTTATTGATTTTTACTGAGCTCTAAATTTTGTCATTGCTCCTCTACCTTCCTCTCCCCTCCCCATTTCAACCCTCTCCCAAGTTCCCAATACTCCCAATTTACACAGGAGAACTTGTCTTTCTCTATTTCCCATGTATATTACATCAATACATGTCTTTCTTTGTGGCCTCATTATTGTCTAAGTTCTTTATATTATGGTTTCTCAGCTGGTTTTTTTGATGCTTTATATTTAATAACCTCCTTTGAGTAAGTACATTTGATAATTACTTTTTTATGTCTGGGTTACCTAACTCAAAAGAATGCTTTTCTTCATCATCCATTTCCATGCAAAGTTCAAGATATCATTATTTTTTTTATTTGATTTTTTTAAGTACTCCATTGTGTTTATGTTCCACATTTTCCTTATCAATTCTTCTGTCAAGGGGAATTTAGATTGTTTCCAGGTCCTTGCTTTGATAAACAATGACACTGTGAACACAGTTGAGCACAAAATCTTGTGGCATGATTGATCACCCTTTAGGTATATACTCAAAATTGGTATTCCTGGGTCTTGAGGAAGCTTGTTTCCTTTTTTTTTTTTTAGAAATTTGACACTGACATCCAAAGGGGCTGTACCAGCTTGCATTCCTACCATCAATGCAGAACTCTTTTCTTTTTATTATTTAAATTTATTTATTTGTTAAAGATTTCTATCTCTTCCCCACAACTGCTTCCAATTTACCTCTCCCTCCCCAATCAAGTCCCCCTCCTCGTCAGCCCATAGAACAATCAGGGTTCCCTGCGCTATGGGAAGTCCAAGGAACCCCCACCTCCATCCAGGTTTAATAATGTGAGCATCCAAACTGTGTAGGCACCCACAAAGCCAGTATGTGCAGTAGGATCAGAAATCCATTGCCATTGTTCTTGAGTTCTCAGTAGTTGTCATTGTCCACTATGTTCAGGGAGTCCGGTTTTATTCAGGCATTTTCAGAACCAGGCCAGGTGGCCTTGTTGAGTTCCAAATAGAACATCCCCATTGTCTTAGTGTGTGGGTGCACCCCTTGGTGTCCTGAATTCCTTGTTCATGCTCTCTCTCCTTCTGCTCCTGATTTGGACCTTGAGATTTCTGTCCGGTGCCTCAATGTGGGTCTCTGTCTCTGTCTCCTTTCATCTCCTGATGAAGGTTAATATTTAGGAGGATGCCTATATGTTTTTCTTTGGGTTATCCTTATGTAGTTTTTCTAGGATCACTAATGATAGGCTCAATATCCTTTGTTTATGGCTAGAAACCAAATATGGGTGAATATATTCCATGCTCCTCTTTTAGGGTATGGCTTACCTCACTCATGATAATGTTTTCTATTTCCATCCATTTGCATTCAAAATTCAAGAAGCCCTTGTTTTTTTTTACTGCTGCCTAGTACTCTAATATGTATATATTCAATACTTTCTTCATCCATTCTTCCATTGAAGGGCATCTAGGTTGTTTCCAGGATCTGGCTATTACAAACATCGCTGCTATAAACATAGTAGTGCATATACTTTGTTGTATGATAAGGCCTCTCTTGGTTATTCACAAGGGTGGTATTGTTGGGTCCAGAGGTATGTTGATCTCGAATTTCTTGAGAAATCACCACACTGCTTTCCATGGTGGTTGCACAAGTTTGCATTCCCACCAGCAATGGAAGGGTGTACCCCATTCTCCACAGCCTCTCCAGCAAAGGCTATCATTGGTGTTTTTTATTTTAGCCATTCTGAGGGAGAATGATGTTATCTTAAAGTTCTTTTGATTTGCATTTCCCTGATCCCTAAGGAGCTTGATCATGACCTTAACTGTCTTTTGGCCATTTGAACTTCTTCTGTTGAGAATTCTCTGTTAAGCTCAGTGCCCCATTTTATAATTGGGTTGATTAGCCTTTTACAGTCTAGTTTCTTGAGATCTTTATATATGTTGGAGATCAGACCTTTGTCAGTGGCAGGGTTGGTGAAGATCTTCTCCTAGTCATTGGGTTGCCTTTGTGTCTTAGCGACAGTGTCCTTTGCTTTACAGAAGCTTCTCAGTCTCAGGAGGTCCCATTTATTCAATGAGGTCCTTAATGTCTGTGCTGCTGGGGTTACACGTAGGAAGTGGTCTCCTGTGCCCATGTGTTGTAGATTACTTCACATTTTCTCTTCAATCAGGTTCAGTGTGTTTGGACTGATATTGAGGTCTTTAATCCATTTGGACTTCAGTTTTGTTCATTGTGATAGATATGGATCTCTTTTCATTCTTCTACAGGTTGACATCCAGTTATTCCAGCACCATTTGTTAAGGTCACTTTCTTTTGTCCATTGAATATTTTTAGCTCCTTTATCAAAAATCAGTTGTTTAAAGGTTTGTGAGTTAATGTCAGTGTCTTCTATTCAATTCCATTGGTCGACTTCTCTGTTTTTATGCCAATACCAAGCTGTGTTCAATACTGTAGCTCTGTAATAGAGTTTGAAGTCAGGGATGGTAATGCCTCCAGACAATGCTTTGTTGTATAAGATTGTTTTGGCTATCCTTGGTTTTTTATTTTTCCATAAAATCTTGATATTGTCTTCTTCAGATCTGTAAAGAATTTTGATGGGATTTTGAGGGGGATTGCATTGAATCTGTAGATTGCTTTTGGTAGAATTGCCATTTTTACTATGTTGATCCTCCCAATCCAGGAGCAAGGGAAATCCTTCCATTTTCTGGTATTCTCTTCAATTTCTTTCTTCAAAGACTTAAAGTTCTTGTCAAATAGATCTATCTCATCTTTGGTCAGAGTTACCCCAAGATATTTTATGCTATTTGTGGCTATCGAGAAAGGTGAATCGTCTCTGATTTTTGTCTCTGTTACCTTATCCTTAGTGTATAGGAAGGCCACTATTTTTTTGGAGTGATCTTGTATCCTGCCACATTTCTAAAGCTGTTAATCAGCTGTAGGAGTTCTTTGGTAGAGTTTTTGGGGTCGCTTATGTATACTATCATATCATCTGCAAATAACAAGAGCTTAACTTCTTTTCCTATATGAATCCTCTTGATCCCCTTATGTTGTCTTATTGTTTTTGCTAGAACTTGAAGCACTATATTGAAGAGGTATGGAGAGAGTGGACATCCTTGTCATGTTCCTGATTTTAGTGAATTGGCTTTGAGTTTTCTTTGTTTAATTTGATGTTAGATGTTGGCTTGCTTTAAATATCTTTTACTATATTTAGGTATGACCATTGTATCCCCAATCTCTCCAAGACTTTTATTGTAATGGGGTGTTGAATTTTGTCAAATGCTTTTTCAGCATCTAATGAAATGATCATGTTTTTTTTTTCCTTTCATTTTATTTATATGGGGATTACATAGAGAGATTTGCAAATGTTTAACCTGCCCTGCATTTCTGGGATGAAGCCTACTTGATCATGATGGATAATATTTTGTAATGTGTTCTTGGATTCAGTTTGCCAGTATTTTATTGAGAATTTTTTGTCGATATTTATGAGTGAGATAGGCCTGGAATTCACTTTCTTGGTTGGGTCTTTGTGTGGTTTTGGTATCAGGGTCACTGTAGCTTCATAAATGGAATTTGGCAATGACTCTTCTGCTTCTATATTGTGAATTACATTAAGGAGTATAGGTATTAGCTCCTCTTGGACGTTCTGGTAGAATTCTGCCAGAACTGTTTTCTTTTCCAAACAACCACTTCAGCATAAGGTGCAATCAGTGTTTTTGATCTTGTTCATTTTACAGGTGTAAGATGGAATCTCAGAGTTTTTTTGATTTGAATTTATCTGATGACTAAAGGTTTTGTCCATTTCCTTAAGTGCCTTTCAGACATTGTAGGTACCTCTGTTCAGAGTTCTCTGTTTAGGTCTGTTTTCCTTATTTTATTAGATTATTTTTTCTTTTCATAACTGATTTCTTGAGGTTTTTGAATGTTTTAAAGATCGCACCTCTGTGTGATGTAGCTTCAGTGAAATTCTCTTCCCATTCTGTAGGCTGTTGTTTTGTCTTGTTGACCATATCCTTTGATTTACAGAAGATTTTCTATTTCAGGATGTCCCATATATTAATTGTTTCTCTTAGTTTCTCAAGTGCTGGTATTACATTTAGGTTGTCTGTGCGAATGCATTCAAGTGTATTTCACCACTTTCTCTTCTATAATATACAGTATGGCTGGCTTTACGTTGAGGTCTTTGACCTCTTGGACTTGAGTTTCAAGATCATCCTTGTCTATAAGACAACTGAATTTCATTGACTGCCCTTGTTTAGAGCTCATAGGATGTGGACAGGGATTAAGAAGCTGAATTTTGAGCTGGAGATATAGCTCAGATGATAAGACCTGCTCATCTAGAGATCCAGATTTCAATTCCCATTAACCACATTGTGGCTCATAACCATCTATACTGAGATCTGATGCCCTCTTCTGGTCCACAGGGATACATACATGGAGGCAGAATGTTGTATAATAAATAAATCATTTGAAAAATGAAGCTGGATTTCAATTCAATGGGAGTGTACTGAATAGGTCACAGGAACAAGGTTGCTTTTCTCTTTTTTAAATATATTACATCTGGAGTATATGTGATTCAAAGAATTGCTCATCAGTCTAATATAGTCACATAGTGATGCTGTCACTGGCATGTGTGCTTTACAGCAGTCTTAGCATGAAGCTGTTGGGTATGAGAAAAAATATAAAACAGATTTGTCTATGTAGTAAAACAAATAAGGGTATAAGGTGAGTCGTAGATGTGTGGAGTTCATTAGCATTTGGATATGTATTAAAATAGAGAAAGAAATAGGTTGTTAGGTAGTAGAAGATACCTTAAATCTAACCAATCAAAAGGCAGGGGCAAGTGAATCATTTTGAGATTGAAGTCCACCTTGTCTACAAGAGTTAGTTTCAGGACAGGTTTCAAAATCAGAGAGAAACTAGTCTCAAAAAAAAAGAAATAAAGAAAAGAAAGAAAGAAAAAAAGAAAGAAAGAAAGAAAGAAAGAAAGAAAGAAAGAAAGAAAGAAGAAAAATATGATCTGGCAGGCTGTGAGATCATAATTGTTGTTAGGCTATCCATGTGGGATTCCATATTTTCATTTCTAGAGCCAAAGATGTAGGAAGCTGCTGAGATGTAATGTTTACTTTGGAGGATTAACAAGTTTCTTCTACATTTTTGGGACATCATTTCTGGAAGGTGATTCTTTAAATAAGGTTGTGGCCAACTCTTTGCCATTTGGATTTTTAGCTGGAAATAGTTCACAAGTCATGACTACATAATTTCACAGAGTACCATCTCTCAAAAAAAGCTTTACAGTAACTTTTATGGGAGGAAGCCCTCTTCACTAAGAAATAAATCCCTGAATTAAGAATTTTAGTCTCAGAGGTCTTCAAAATGGTTAGTTTTCCACCACTACATTCATGCATATGTGTTTTATTTAGTATTACAGCACAGATGGAAAAAGTGTCTAGGCACGAGATCATCAATGAATGCCAAAAAGACTTATACCTAATATAAAGAGTTACAGGAGATAAATACTGGGATTAATAATATAATGGGAGTGTCATATAGGAAATATTCAGTAAGAAACTGAAAAAAATGATGGATTTATATAGAAACTCTGAGACGGTGGACCTTTTCGGGGTGCAGGTTCCAGGTTATAGATTGGGGTGATTTACTATCCTGAGATTCTTACTTATATCCAAGAGGGCAGAGATTAAGATGTGGGCTAGGAGATTTTGTATCACACTTCCAAACATTGTTCTAATTGTGGAAAATATCAGGTAAAATTCTCAGGGGGTGGGCCAGTTGCCTAGTGTGCATCAAGGGGACTCCATTTTTAACAGTTTCATTGATTAAAAATTGGTTAGATTGAGGTATTTGTGTGAGGAGGCTGTTACCAACTTTTTCTACCTGTCATTCTCTAAAAAAACAACATGTTCTTAAATGTCTGGTCCCTGCCCATGGAATTAGTGTCTACCCAAAAATGTTCTTTTTTTATAAAAAATTTATTTGAGAATATAATTGTTATTTTTTCATTGCTTTATTATCTCCATTACCTTTCAATCACCATTTTTTCTGCTCTATTCTCTGATAAAATATTATCATTATGATAGTATAAACATGAGCATTATTGCTTAATAAAGAGTTTAAATATCTCTCTATGGATACTCTAACATTAGTATCAAAGATGAAATGATAAGTCTGAAGTAAAATATGATCTGATAGAAGCTTAGAGAGAATCAGATTAGGAGAAAATCTTTTCCAAATATACAGAACTATTTGTTACTTATAATATAGTTATTCTCTTTACAGATAAAATAATATTGCTATAAAAAGTCCAAAAGAAGACATTATAACTATAAATATATTTTTTGTACTCACTCCAGATAAATAACCTGACTATCAATGTTTCTGCAAGGATTCATCATACCCATTATTAATACTTGGTGGTGGGTTTTCAGAAGCCTGGTATGCATTGCATTAATTGGGTTTGACATTGGGTATGACACATGAAAGAGCAGAAAACTGTTTTTTTCTCTTGGAAGACAGGTAGCAGAACAGAGATTTAATTGATGTTTTAATTTTCCATTTAATACTGTGAAATTGAGAAGAGATTCCTGTGTCCAGTTTTCATTTCTTTTGTGGTTAACCCAAAAAGTGAATTTTGAAATAACTCACTCAATAAAAATTTGGTGGTAGTTCTTTAAAATTGGTCAAAATGCCCTGGAGAAATAACAGTGTTGAATTTTATAAAAGTTCCATCTATCATGTTTCATAGAAATTCTATCTTCTTTGGGAATACAGAATATAATTTCAGGGTGATTTATGGTTAGCATGATGTCTAAGCATTTTGTATTTTAAGTATGATTTGAGAAACCCACAAAATACCAAAAGAAAATACATTTTTGTTGATTCCGTACTGAGAATTCCAAGTTTGGAAAATATCTTAAATTATTCTTGTAATGAGTAAATGTTTGATTGCAAATCGATTTAGCAATTTCCAAATATAAAGGTTTACCAAAGCCAGATCTACAGTGGAGCTATTTAAACTACAAAAACCTGTAGTTTCTTGAGCACATTGTAAAGTTACTTAACTTTCCTGACAAAAGGAGTAAAGTCCCAGAGTCTCCTGAGGACAAGTTTGATAATATACTGAACTTCCTACATGAGATGGATAAGTTTCTGATGTCTTTCTTATATGTGACATTGCCCATGATAACTATGTGTATTTTGGACATTTCCTTGAATTTCTGCAAAACAAAAATATCAAAGTCCCCAGAGTTCCTTTTGAAGATGCTGATGGACTCAGTAATCACATACATTAAGTTCTAGAGGCAGATGAGCAGAGATTAGAAATGCTGGATTATTTGGGACATGTGATGAAAGTCTTCTAGGCACTTTATTAAATGGTGAAGACTATCTAGGAGATGGGACAGATGAGAGTTTACCACAGGCTCTTCGACAGAATACAAATGGCTGAGATTCATTTGGGCAGTTTAAGATGATTCTAGATTACCAGAGAAACAATGTAAAGAATAAAGTTCTCCTTGAGGAAATGAAAAAAATTCACAGAGTTCCTCGTGCACACAAAGAAAGTTCCAGAGGTGTTCCGAAATATAGAAAATGTTGAGGATATCCTGAAATTGCAGAAATGTGGAACATTTCCTGAGAACCGGGGGGGCAGATATTCCAGTACCTCAAGGAGAGGACAAAGATCATAGTGTGCTCTTTTCAGATTGGGAAGGATTCAGTAATCCTGTGGCAGATGGATGATATTGTAGATAATTTTGCACAGACTGAGAAATTTTCTGAGGGTTTTGGACGAAGCAGGATGTTTCCTAGTTCCTTGATTATATAGAAATATGACTATCTTTCCATGTTCAGTCACAGATAAGTCCAAAGAACCTTGGGGAAATAAAGAAGGGTACACTGGCCCTTATACAGTGTGACACACACAATAACCTCTGGATTACAAAGATTCTAACCATGTCTGGGTACTTGAATAAAACTCAGAAGTCCTCTCCTTGATGCAAATGTTTCTACAGTATGTTTTATAGATGTCAAATTTCCAATTGTGCCTTTGGCAGATAAGAGTTTCTCCGCAGTGCCCTGGTAGGCAGAAGAAGACTCTAAGAGACCCTTGTGCAGATTTGGACATTTTCAGAGTTTCTTGATATTATTATATTATTATTATTATTATTATTATTATTATTATTATTATTATTATTAATTCATTGATTTTTTAATTTTTTATTGAGAAAAGGAAAAATAACACAAGTTTCTGCCTCCTCCCAGCCTCCCATTTCCCTACCCCTCCTCCCACCCTTCTCCCCTTCCTCCCACTCCTCTCCCTCTAACCCTCCCTCTCCAGTCCAAAGAGAAGTCAGGGTTCCCTGCCCTGTGGAAAGTCCAAGGTCCTCTACCCTCTGTCCATATCTAGAAAGGTGAACATCCAAACTGGCTAGGCTCCCACAAATCCACCACATAAAGTAGGATCAAAACCCAGTGCCAGTGTCCTTGGTTTCTCATCAGCCCTCATTGTTCACCATGTTCAGAGAGTCTGGTTTTATCCCATGCTTTTTCAGTCACAGTCGAGCTGGACTTGGTGAGCTCCCAATAGATAAGCCCCACTGTCTCAATGGGTGGGTTCACCGCTCATGGTCCTGACTTCTTTACCTATGTTCTCCCTCCTTCTGTTCCTCATTGGGACCTTTGGAGTTCAGTCCAGTGTTGCAGTGTCGGTCTCTGTCTCTATTTCCATCCATCGCCAGATGAAGGTTCTACGGTGATATGCAAGATATTCATCAGTATTGCTATAGGATAGGGTCATTTCAGGTTCCCTATCCTCTGCTGTCCAAGGAACTAACTGTGGACATCGCGTTGGGCTCCTGGGAGCCACTCTAGGTTCAAGTCTCTTGCCAAACCCTAAGGTGGCTCCCTTAACTAAGAATTGTGCTTCCGTGCTCCCCTATCCAACCTTCCTTTATCCCAATCATACTTTTTCCCAAGTTCTCCCATCTTCCCCTTCTCACTTTTCTCTACCTATCTCCCCTTACCCCCATACCACCGCACCCCCAGGATCCCAATTTTCTCCCCGGCCATTTTGTCTACTTCCCATAGCCAAGAGGATAACTATATGTTTTTCCTTGGGTTCGCCTTCTTGCTTAGCTTCTTTAGGTTCACCAATTATAGACTCCATGAACCTTATTTATGGCTAGAAACCAATTATGAGTGAGTACATCCCACGTTCTTCTTTTTGTGTCTGGGTTACCTCACTGAGTATAGTGTTTTCTATTTCCATCCATTTGCATGCAAATTTTGAGAAGTCATTGTTTTTTACCACAGCATAGTATTCTAATCTGTATATATTCCACACTGTCTTCATCCATTCTTCCATTGAAGGGCATCTAGGTTGTTTCCAGGTTCTGGCTATTACAAATAATACTGCTATGAACATAGTTGAACAAATGATCTTGTCATATGATAGTTTGTTGGGCATGTTTGCACAGTCATTTCATCAGAACAAGAAGATGGTGGAGTTGTTTATCTTGATGAAAAACCATCCAGATGCCCTGGTACAGCTGGAATGTTCCTCTAGTCACTTGGGTAGGTGGAGAATTTGAATATGGCCCTGGACCTACTTTGAAAAGTGGAGAAAGTTGTAGAGTCTCTTCAGCAAATCATGCTAGATTCAGCATTTCCTCAGATGA
>JAQJZF010000271.1:15000-21151 GCA_028537955.1 Microtus californicus | reverse complement strand
TAAATTTGGTGTTTCCGGTTGTTGAAGCCACTTTTTCTGCTTTCTTGACCATAAATGTAAACTTTCTTCTAATTCTGTAATGATGTGCCTATATAGTCTATTCCTGTAAGGCACTGAGCACAGACAGAAAATACCAGAAATAGGAATTTCATGCCTGCTTATAGAATTCACACCAGCTACTATAATCATGACTCAGCACTAGTTTCTGTTTTAAATGGATTACTTAAACTATGTAACAGATTGCTTAATACAGTGTTTTTAAAGGGCAGCTTGGGGGCTGGAGAGGTGGCTCAAGAGAGATGATTCGGCCTTACTTGCTGCTTTTGCAGAGGAAGGACCTCCCTCTGATTCCCAGCATTCCCGTGGTGACTTCTGATCCAGAGGATCTGATTCCCCCTTCTGGTCTTGGCAGGCATGTGCACAAAATGAAATCTTTTTTTAAAGAGCAACCTGATTTGACTGCTGAGTTTTGAGTTGATCGTCCAGACACTTAAGGAATTTTACATTTTGTTTTCTCTCAGAAAAAAAGTTTTTAAATTATAATTATCATTAATAAAACCAGACTTTCAGACATTTCTGAGAATGTTTTAGTTATTGTAGAACATGTGTGATCAGAATCAAAAGCTACCAGATGAGAGAAATCAAACTTTACTACAGAAATGCTATCCTTAGAAGGCAGAAGGATTTGTTTGCATCTTGAGGCAGTGTCTCATGTAGCCCAGGCTGGCCTCAAATTCACTATGTAACCAAGGCTGGCTTAAATTTCTGATCCTCCGGCTTCTACCTCTCAAATGCCGGGATACAGGTGCATCACTGTACTGAGCTTCAAAAATGTAACAAGATTTCTTTTTAAATTTGAGCAGCTTAAGGCAAAGAGGCCTATGAATGGGGAGTGGGTATCCTTGCCCTGTGAAAATATTCTTCTCTGTGAGATATACATTTATCAGAAACACTGATGAGTGAGGGAGTGTAGATCATGCCTGCTGTGTCATTGTTGTCATAGACATTGGGAAACTGATGCTTTTATAGAGGCCAACACAGGTTAAACCAGGGAGGGAAAGAATTTTGGGAATTTGAACTATACTATCTACCACGGTTAACCAAAAACCCAACCCCCTATTTCCTGGAAGCCAGGTAAAATTTACCTAGCTTTTACCTAAAACCTACAGAGACACCCACTGAAGAAAGTCGAGCTTTTTTATAAATGGGAGAGGATTGCTACTCTGGTTAATTTTGTTAACCTGGCACAACCTAGACACACACAGTGAAAGAACTGCCTCCCTCAGAATGGCCTGTGGGCATAGACAGGATAAAAAAAAACGGTAGCTGGTCAAGCCTTGGAGAGCAAGCCAGGAGGTGGCATTCCTCCACGGTTCCTGCTTCAGCTCCTGCCTTTGGGTTCCTGCTTTGAGTTCATGCCCTGACTTCCCTTCATGATCGGTTGTAAGCCAAATGAACCCCTTTTTTCTCCCAAGTTGCTTTTGGTCATGGTGTTTATTACAGCAATAGAAAATCAAACAAGTACAAGCATGTAAAGGAATTTTTCAAATAGGAAATGTCTAAGATTAATCCCTAATATTTATGAAGTGTTTTATAATCCATACATCCTTCTATTGTGGATGGATTGTTGAAAGGATGCACCCATGAGACTATGAAAAAGAGGAAGGTAGGGGGAACCTGAAGCCCCCAGTCTGCTCCACTCTGCGTAGAAGGAGAATTCTTCCTCTGTTCTCTGTGTTCACATACTCTCCATGCTGATTTGACTTCTAAAATATGCTTACATGTTGAAAAGTCAATTTATTTTATGAACTGTTAAAATGACTTTCTGGTAGACATTAAAATAACATGTATGAAGCCAATTCCACCAGGAGTCTGTTGCCTAGAGGATCTGGCCAATGAAGCATGAATGTTCCAGAACTATTGTCGGGAGAGATCATGTGGGGACATTAGAAAGATGGTTTTTACTAGCCTTCCCCACCCCATTACGGGCTCAGTGGGGTTACATTCACAGTTCTTACATTACAATCCCTTTAGTCTACACACTCGGGAACACTGTGTGTTTTATTTGTTTGCTTGCTCTTGGATTTTTTTGAGACAAAGTCTCACTCTGTGGCACTAGATGACTTAGAACTCACACTGTAGCCTAAGATGACCTGAACTTAGGGCAATCCTCCTGCAACAGCCTTGCAAGTGCTGGGATAACGAGTGTGCATCACCACATCCAACTAACACTACCTTTTTTGAGACTTAGATGGAAAATGTTAAGATGCTAGCCAACTGCCGAAGGAAGGAATGAATGGTTCATTGAACAGCTGACTTCCCTATGAGTCAAATGAGAATTTTAACAATGGTGTTCTAACATGGTGTCCACAGCAGCAAACGTCTTCATGCTTAGACACTAGACCCAGCTCTTCAACCACAGTCAACAGATTATTTACACATGCTAGCTAGCGCTCTCTCTCTCTCTCTCTCTCTCTCTCTCTCTCTCTCTCTCTCTCTCACACACACACACACACACACACACACACAAACTACAATACTGAAAATCAGACCTAGGACCATATTTATGCTACATAAGTACATTACCATTGAGTTATATTCCCAGTTCAAATAGTCTAAGAGTAATTGATGAGAATCAATCCACACTTTTATTTCCCCAGCCAACAAATTATTCAAGCGAAAATCTGAACACAGACACCTTCACGTAAAATTGTGAATGGTAAAAATGAAGGTCACAAATCTCTGTAATGCAAATGTAAGAACAGAAGGAACTCTTCATATCTCTATTGGACAAAATTCATCTGCACCTCTGTGGTTGAGAAGTGCCTCTACAACAACCAGTTTTCTGGAAATTGTGGGATTGCAGCATAGCTGAAAACCAGCAAAATATACAAGCCCATAAGGAGCCAGATAACTTCCCCAAGAGACCCCACACAACAGCAAGGTCTCGGTGCAAAGAGGCTACAGTTCTTTGCCCTCTTTAAAGCCTTTTACTTTTTTCCTGAAAATTTTAATTTCCAAATTAAAAGATTTAGCAAATACACATCCCTGGGATATTTCCCAACAAAAACTGATAATAACAAAAATATTTATCTACCTCTACACTTTCCTTCTGCCACTGTCATTACTATATTAAAGCTAAGTACGAAAGTCTGCTCATTAAAATATTAAGTCTACATCAGTGCCTCTCATCAAAAAGGAAATCTTACTTTCATTTGGCATCACCTGACACGATTTCTAATTATCGTGTTGATAGCCTGAGATCAGAAGCAAAGCTGCACCTCCTTGCATTGGAGTTTTAACAAGCAGACTAGAAGGAATAATGGATCATTTTCTACTAATTGGTCTATTACAGTCTTTATCCTTTTTCCAGGTTCTAGGTCAAAAGGCAGTTCACAAGGCTGAGCAAGGAAGAATTAGCTCCAACTGTCCCAATAATGTTGGTACACTTTTCCTTCCTAAGGAATCTGGCACTTCATGGGGTTTCTCCAAATCCAGTCCAATTTAAGCATAAAATACAAGCATGTCTGTGTCACAATTAGCTCAAATCTGGTTATGAATAGAAGAACCTTTGGGGACTTTAAAGATCGCCGAATATGATACCTCTCTGATCAAACACCTTCCTCGTGATTTTCCTGATGTGTGACATGTTGAGTCAAGGGGCTGAGGGCACTAGTCCCTGGCTGGGTGACTGACTGGGCAGCAGGGGAGGACCAGAGCTGCTTGATGGGTTTGTGGGGAAGGGTGGGTGTGGTGGCGGGTTACTGCCAGAATGTAGCCCTATGTCTGGAACCTGTGAGGTGCAGATGTCCTCTGGCCTTTTCCAGAACATCAAAATTCCTTAGACTACAATCATAGTATTTGATTGTATTTGCACTGTTTTCTCTACAACTGGGGAAGAGTCACACCCAAATTATAGACTGTCTGGATGCTGGAAATGACTTTGTACTAATTCATTGAGTAACTAATCAATAACCAATGGATTTTTTGGCATGGCTTTCTCTGTTGTATTCTAATTTTATTTATAATCTCCACCTATCTAGTGCAGACTCAATTATTTTGACATAATTTTGCATGGAAATTAAATGGTTTTTGACAAGCAAGAATCATCTCTGATTCCATGCAATCGATATGATCCTGTGTCCTGCTGGTTTTGAGCTCTGTTCTCAGAAATCATGAGCTTGCCTTTATAGTTTCTTTCTTGTGGGTTGGTGGTGATGGTGATGACTCAGGGTCTCATGTGCCATAGGTTGGCCTCAAACCCACGATACAGTGAAGCTGGCCTCGAACTCCTGATCCTCCTGCCTCTGTCTCACAAGTGCTGTGATTACAGGAATACACCACCATGATGGGCTTGGAAATGGTGTATTTCTGTGCTGTTTTTTTCTCTGTATCCTGTTCATACTGAGGAACACAGAAATAAGCACAAATTAGATTTTTTTTCTCTTTCTCTCCTTGAATCCAACAACAGCTGGTGAAGAAGAATTAAAAAGCCACTAAAATATTTTGTTTATGTTTTATAAATAATAAAGTGTGTGTTTGCTTGACAGTCTCCCTTGGTGAGTGATAACAGTCGCTGCCATGAAGCATTCAGGATAAAAAGGCTTTTGAAGTTATTAAACATCATTATTATCAAAACCGTGAAGAGCTATCGTCTTGTACCGAGGAAAGCTGATGCCCCAAGGTGCTCAAAGCAGCAAGCACACATCAGCACCTGCGTGTGCCAATGCATTATTCCAGTTCCAAATTCATATCTTACCTTCTCTCTTCCTGATTTCTATTCATAGTCTTTATGATGTAGAGTTGTGCAGAGTAAGAGCTATAAAGGTTAGCCTGGTATTTTTCACATTAGGATGAATGACAGGGCGACCCACAAATTATACTCCACACTATTGCCTATGAAGCCCAGTTAATTGTGGAAAGAAAAATATTGGTGTTAACCCTATAATGTACTCTGGCTCTAAGCTCTCTTCTTGTAATGCACTGGACAAAAACGTCCTGTCAGTAATTGTGCAGCAGGAAAACATAGCATCTGAGGACATTTTTAGAAGGACATTTATGATGGTTTGATGTCTGCAATCCCAGCACTTGGGAGGTGGAAACCGTAAGATGAGGATTACAAGGTCATTCTCAACTGCATAGCAAGTTCAAGATGAACCCGGGCTCCATGAAAACAAGTCTCAAAGAACAGGAAAGAAAGAAGGAAAGAAAGAAAGAAAGAAAGAAAGAAAGAAAGAAAGAAAGAAAGAGAGAGAGAGAGAGAGAGAGAGAGAGGGAGGGAGGGAGGGAGGGAGGGAGGGAGGGAGGGAGGGAGGGAGGGAGGGAGGGAGGGAGAATTAATGAATTAATGAAGGTATTTAGGGGCTGTGAAGATTGCTCAGTGGTTAAAGTTTACCCCACAAATGTGAGAATTGGAGTTCAGATCCCTAGGACCCACACAAATGCCAGGTGGGCATAATGGTCTGTCTGTGATTCCTGCTTCAGAAGACACACAGAGAATCCCCAGAGCAGCAAGCTCCCTAGTGAGACTAACCATATGGCTGAGGTCTGGGTTTGACTGAGAGATCCTGCCTTGCTGAAAAGCATAGAAAACCATCAAAGGTGACTCTCACCATCAATCTTGGACCGCCACATGCACAGGTTCACATGTGCAAAGCACACACACACACACACACACACACACACACACATGCCCCCATACACACAAAAACACAGAGAAAAGGAAATAGGTCATCTGGTATTTTCCCTGCAGTCTGACTGCCTTGAATCCATGAATGAGACAATTCTCAGAGGAATATGTTTCATAGTCTTAACATGAAGTCATATTAAGTAAGTCTAATCTGTTATTTCATAAAAAGACTGATTTGGGTCAAATAGGTCAAATGGCAAGCTTCATTCTTAAAATGCATAAGTTAAACTGACATCTTATGAAAAATGCTTAAAATAAATATCTGTATTATATGTAAATATAGCAAAACCATTTTATTTTAAGGCATCCTACACATCTTAAAGTCTTACTTGACAAATAAACTATGATATTCCCATTAATAACTGATTCTGACTTCTTGGGTTAAGCAAAATATCGCTAAGAGAATAATGACTGTCAGCGAAATTTCCTTCGACAAGGCAAAGCCTGTCTGTATGTTTCCCA
>JAQJZF010000271.1:0-12500 GCA_028537955.1 Microtus californicus | reverse complement strand
GATGGCCAGTGTCTCTCTCTGTCTGTGAGTCTTTGTGTGTTTCAATCTCCAGCCCCTTGCTGGGTTCACGAACAGTATGGGTTCACGAACAGTATGGTGGCGCATAGACGGGCGTCGTGCGCCACAGAAGATACACACATACATTGTTTAAGTTCTTTGAGGAGAAACAGTGAGATGGCTCTGCGGCACAGATGGAGTTTTACAGCCCAATCCATTTCTTCTTTAAAGTCAGCATTAAAGCTGGCAAGGGTTTTTTTTTTTTTCCTCCAGTTGGAAATCCATGCTTGCAATTGTTGGAGACAATTGTTACAAAACAACAACAATAAAACCATAAGAGAGGACACATCCCACGTCAATGCCCCAAGAGAGCATGGCGCTGCAGGCTGCAAGTAGCCTCTGGGAGAGTGATCACGGCTGACAGCGTTCAGGCTGGATTCTACCAGAAAAGAAGGTTTTATTTGCAACCAGCCTCTACTGCTGGTTGATAGGATCAGGGCAACAAGGTAACTGTAGCAGAGGAGTCTGCCAGCAAATACTTTCCCGAGCAGGATGTGACAGAAGCCGTTTGCAACTGCACAAAGCTGAGAAGGGTAGGAAAGAGTCAAAGTGAAAACAACTACGTTTTGAACTGGAAGAGTGAGAGGCCCCTCGCTCCATCCAAATACTGCAAAAAGAGGAAAAGGGAAAATGAAAGACCCAGTCTCATTTTAAGTATCTAGCCTAGGAACCATCAAGATGGTTCTCTCCCTGTACAAAGGCTCACGGCCAGAGTCAGCTTCCCAGAATTCACATTAAAAAGGTAGATACGTTGGCATGCACCTGTAATCCCAGCGCTTCTACATGAGGTGAAAAGATGAGGCAGAGTCACCTGGAAGACTAAGTCAGCCTGGAGTAGGCAGAACAGTAAAAACAAGAGAGACACTGCCCGAGAACAAGATGGAAGGGACAAACCGGCTCCCAAAAGTTGTCCCAAGCATGCCACCCCATCACAATCCATAAATCAAACCTCAGTACAAAGTTCTAATCAGGGAAAGGGGAAAAGATGCATTTTGTGGGAAGCAAGATTATGCTCGTGTTTGTCATAATCACACAGATAAAGTCTTTGTGATGATAAGATCCCACGCTTCCTCCATGCCCAGCATGTTTTCCTCACTGCTGAACCTTCTCAGCAGGAAATCTACCCCTCTTTGCCTCTTCAGTCTCTTCTTTCTCCAAGAGGTCCCGGTGACCAGAAGACACTGAGAGGCACATATGCTTGTAGCATGAATAATAAAAACCCAAAGTCAGATAATGAGGTTCACTTGGAAACCAGAAAAGCAACTAAGCCACTAGAGAAATCTTACCTCTACCAAGGCTGGGCGACCACAGGCTAAGCAGACTAAGCCTCTCTCTCTTCCCTCTAGTGCTGGGATTAAAAGTGTAGGCTACCACCACCTGGATTTGTTTCTGCATTGATCTTGTGTAGCCCAGGGTGGTCTTGAACTCACAGAGATCCGTCCTCCCCTATCTCTCAAATCCTGGGATTAAAAGTGTGTACCACCACTGCCTGACCTCTATTGACTTGCTTTGCCCTTCTGATCTTTAAGTAAGCTTTGTTTAATAAAACATAAACAAAATATCACTATATATGCTAATGTCAAAGACAGCAATCATCAACCCTATTAAAATCAACAATTAAGTCAACTAGAATTCCACAAACAACTTTTTAGTCATTTATGAGCTTCAAATTAAAGAATAGTTTTGTTTTTGCAATCATTTTCATGAAAAAAAATTAAGCCTCTGCATATACCTGTAGGTATTTCATAAAGAATAATTGAGATGTGTTAGAACACATTGAAATTTTCTTCCTCAATTATACTCATAAATAGCAGCTATTTGACAACCAGACTGAAGTTCTTAATGGCGGCAATTATAAGGTCCTGTCTTTTTTAAAAACTCATTCCTTTTGTGATGAATTAATCTGAGCCTTGATAGACCAAAAAAAAAAAAATTACCTTACAAAAAATCTGAGTTTTTTTTTTTTTTAATGTTCTGTGTTTTATGGTTCTTGATATGAAGACGGCAAGTGTACTGATGATTGGCAGTGAGCTCGGACAAGTGAAGATATTCTGAATGTCTTCCTGCCTGGCAGGTGATCCTTGGGCATTCTTCATATCGTGGGTCTCTGACAGCCCCCTGTGGGTCAGTGCAAGGAGCTCTTAGCACTCCCACAAAGGTTCATATCGAGTGTGGGAGTCACTGCAACGGCTGGGTTAGTACCCTGAAATTTGGAGGATCCAAAGTCCTGGTCCTGTGATAACTGTAAAGCCTTCCTCAGCTTTAGAGAACAGCCTGGAGACCCCCCCTTGCTTCTAGCTTGCTTCTTGGGAACACCCTTCTGCTTTTTCTCACTGACCGCCAAAGAGCCTGACAGCAGCCTGTAGGTGTGTCCTGTACACGGTGCCATCAGCGCTGTCCTGCAGCTCATATCCCTGTGGTCTCGGAACTGCACACAGTGCCATCCGAGCTGTCCTGCCGCTCATATACCTATGGTCTCGGGACTGCACATGGTGCCGTCCTGCAGCTCATATCCCTGTGGTCGCGGGACTGCACACGGTACCGACCTGCAGCTCATATCCCTGTGGTCTCGGGACTGCACACGGTACCGACCTGCAGCTCATATCCCTGTGGTCTTGGGACTCCTCCAGCTGATTCCTCTGCTCATTTCTCTCCTCTTCATCCTGTCACTGCCGAGCCACGTTTTTCTCGAAGAGGATAATTGGCTCTTTTGTTCTCAGAATACCCTTCCCTGACCTTCCTAATAGGCTAGCAGAAGTTCTGTAAAGGAGCAACACTGCTGTCCTATAGCTGAGAAAACCGGTAATTCGAAGCTCCGACTTCTGTAGCTTTCAAAACAGTTTGCTCTTCTACCCTACAACTTCATATATTGGGATATTCTTTCATCCATTTGTTAACTCTTATTTTCTTTCAGTGTGTATTCTGTGCCTAGCTCTCTGCAGGAAATTGGGGACAAATCCAAGAACAGGTTAGGCATGACTCCTACCTCTAAAGACATCCTAGTGTGAAGGAGAAGGTATACATGTCTCAGGAGTCACAGCCATGCCGCTGCCGATGGAAGGGTTCACACATGTCATTGTATGATGCCAGACATATATGACAAGAAGACTGACGAAGGGCGCATTGTTGTTGCTGAGTGCTGACCACATGCTGAGTCTGACATTCTAATCGAACAGGGACTGTGTTGGACATCAAGAATAACCAGCCCGAGGTAGCCCAGTAGTTCAAAGCAGACATTGCTCTTCCAGAGGACTCCAGTTCAGTTTCCCAGCTCCCCACCAGATAATCCATATCACTCCAATTACAGGGTTTGACATCCTCTGCCGGCCTCTGAGGACCTGAGTGTGTGCAGGCCAAGTGCACATGTGCATGCACACCATTTAAAATAATTTTTAATAACCAGCCCGTGAACCTATAACCGTTGTGGTTGCCAACATTAGACCAAGCAGTCAACACACTAGCGTGGATGAGTACGGAGAGTGTTCGGCAGCTAATGGTTGCTGAGCGACAATAAGTCCATTTTCTTCAGAAAAACGGGCACTGGTAGATTGGGCATGCTCCAGGGGATGGCCCTACACCAGTGGATTAAGTGGGTCACCAAAAATTAGTAAGAAGAGAATATGAAGTAGGGAAGGGATGTGGAGTGAGTGGGAGGGATAGAGGGGTAGGGAAATGTAGATATGTTCAAAGTAACTCTTTAAATTTGTATAAAATCCCAAATAAATTTTTTAATTAGTAAAAAGGAATAACCAACCTAAAGTGGCACCTGTAGTGAGGAATGGGGTCAGAATCTGGACCTGAGTCTGTATAATTCTCATGCTGATGTCATTAGCCTACAGGCATCTCCGTCTCCAATGAAAGGAACTAAGTCCATGATCAGAGACCGCAAAGTCTGGTCTACTCTTCTGCCATGGAATGCTTCTACTGCATCAAAGGATCTTTGTGTTTGAAGACTCACATGTCCTTGGGAAATGCAAGGCGGTCACAAATCCATAGAGACTCCCCTTGCAAGCAGACAAGATCTGTGTTCCCTGTAGCCATCTGGGCTGCCCCCCTGTCAGATCCAACCAACAGAACATGGTAAAATTTCCACTGTTAGTTCAAGGCTCGAGTCTGGGGGAGCAGCAGCTTGTGATCACCCCCCTCCTTCCTTATAAGAAGTTGTGTAGCAGAAGAAACAGGACGGGAAGGATGGAAATGAGGTAGCAAGCCTCAGAGAGGAACATAAATTTTAATATATGGGTTAATTTAAGTTACAAAAACTAGTGAGGAATAAGCCTAGCTAAGACCAAGCTGTTAAAATTAATAAATAATAAGTCATCATGTCATTATTTGCGGAGTGGCAGTCCTGAAGAGAAAGGACTACTGCAGAGAGAGAGGACTATTTCCTCTGAACTTACCTGTCTACCCTGGAACCTTTCAACATCTTTAATTTTACAATTCAGTCTATAACAAAGTACAGCAAGAAACAATTGTCAAGAAACAATGGCAGATGTCCTTCCACATGGGAGAAGCATCTTCTCTCTAGATGAAACTCAGGCTGCAAGAATGGCAGAGTCTATTTTCCCCACTTCCTTCCTTCTCTTTTACTTTTGAAAATATAACTTTGACAGAACCTAACAGAATAAAGAAATGATTATATTCATTTCTTCTCTTTCCACCACACACTCATCAAATCTTTTTGAGATGGTGTCTTATGTGTAGCCTAAGCTGGCCTAGAACTCTGGGCCCTTCTACCTCAACCTCCCAAGTGTCAAGATGGTAAGTATGTGCCACCTAGTCCTGAATTTATCAAATCTTGATACATTTAACTTATTTTAAAATTACATATATTTGAAATCTTTTCCCACTCACTCTTCCAGCCCTTCTCCTAGAAGTAACCATCATCCTGAGTTTGTCCGTTGCCATGCCTACGCCATGTAAATACAGACACAAGTAAAAAGTACCATGGCTTGACTTTTCAAACTTAGAATCCGCATTATCACTCTGTTAGTTACTTTTCTATTGCTGTGATAAAGTATGACCAGCTGGATGTAGTGGCTCATGTGTTTAGTTCCAGCACTCAGGAGGCAGAGACAGGCAGATCTCTATAAGTTCAAAACCAGCCTGGTCTACATAGCAAGTTCTAAGCCAGCCAGGGCTACACAACGAGACCCTAGGAAGAAAAGGGAGCCCAGTGTGACCAAGGCATAGTGTTTAACTGGGCTTACTTTAATTGGTTCCAGAGGGTTTGAGTCTATGATGGAAGCAGGAACAGCTGAGAGCTGATATCATCATAAGCAGGAGGCAGGCAGCACACTGAGTATGATGGGAGTCTTTTAAAACCTTAAAGCCCATCCCCAGTGGCACACCTCCTCCAACAAGGCCACACCTGCTAATCCTTTCCAAACAGTTCTATCAACTAAGGATCAAGTATTCAAATATATGAGAATAGTCCTATTCTTATTCAAACCATCACAATTACCATGCCCCCTCAAAGAAGTAAAAATGTATGAATTGTAAAATAAAAATAAATTATACCCCAGGGGTCCCAGAGCTACCCAGCTAGCAAAACTAGCCAAAACAATGAGCTCTGAGTTTGATTGACCACTCTGCCTCAATGAATAAGGCAGAGAGTAATCCAGGAAGATTCCTGATATCAACTCAGGTCTATATGCAAACACGCATGTAATCACATACACCTCCTCTAGAAAGAAAAAAAGCAAGAGAACCTCTCCCTTTTTTAGGAGCCACAGTTATAGTTTTCCCATGTCCCATACTCAGTGTGGCTCTAATGAGGTGTTGGGATGAATCATGTGCACGCGTGTGCATGAGTGTGAGTGTGTGTGTGTATACAAGCGTATGCATGTGAGAGTGTGTGTGCATGTGTGTGTGTGTATGCACGCGTATGCATGTGAGAGTGTGTGTGCATGTGTGTGTGCTCACGTGTGTGTGAGTGTGCATGTGTGTGAGTGTGCATGTGTGTGTGTGTGCGTGTGTGTGTGAGAGAGAGTATGTGCATGTGTGTGTGCTCGCGTGTGTGTGAGAGTGTATGTGCATGTGTGTGTGAGTGTGTGTGTGCGTGCGTGTGTGTGTGTGCGTGTGTGTAGCCTGTGCCACCTCGCAAAGCCCTCCTCACCTGGAAAAGTGAAGCCCTGAGTCTTTGTGACTGCTTCTCTTCCCATTCCTCCAACATCTAAGATCAAATGAAAAAAAAAAAGAATAGCAAGAAACACTCATCTGGCTTCAGGGTGCTGAGCCACGTTCTTGAAGCAAGTATGCTCCTATTTCCCTAATGGAAGAGCCCCCAGCTGGGCTTAGAGAGCAGATGCTCAGCTTTGTGGGGCTACTTCCTCCCTGTTCTTGGTGTCTGGTATGAATTTATTATGACACAAATATGAGAAAGAGCCTGGGGGACAGAAGAGAAAGGAGATGATTTTAGGGCATGGGAATTTTCAAAGCCTTTGTAATGTTTTGCTTTCTTTGACTCCCGAATTCAGCAGCATCTTGTAAATTGGGTGTACAGCCATAGGCAAGTTAGTATTCTAATAACCGCAGAAACTGTATGTACTGTGGATATTTCTACTCTCATCTTCTGTTCAGTCCCAGCAAATGCTCTTCCCTGGGCCTTGCTCAGAGTCATTCTCTGTCTGCCTGTCCATTCATATACTCAATCCAGCTCAGCTAATAGACGCTGAGTGTCCATAATTTCTCCAGCACTCTTGTAGAACCAGAGACATCATGGTGAACCATGGAGACAAGGTGTGGTTTCCTTTCCAGCTGAGCAAGACAGCGATGAAGTATGAATGAAATGGGAGACCACAAAAAGGAGGAAGGTTCAGCAGGGTTGGGTGGACCTCACTGGACAAAGTCTGAGCCAACACCCCACACCATGTGAGTGGCAGCCAGTCCCGCAGGCTCTGCCAAAGGGCTCCTGATTTGAGGGCAGTGTACAGGTAGGGGGGTGGGAGAAGGGTCAGGAGTCACTTGAAGCCCAGTGAAGGTTTCCTCTGAGTGGAAGGAGAAGCTTTGGGTTTGCTAAATTTTGGTGTTTATGTATTGGAGTGGTGAATAAGTTTGCTTTCTTTATTCTTAAGTTCAATCAAAGATCAATAAGTGGTTCCATGGGGTGCTCGCTGCCAAGCCTGGCAACCTGAGCTCAATCATTGGGATCCACTTGGTGGAAGGAGAGAACTGGTCCAGCAAACTGTCCTCTGACCTCCACAGCCACACAGATATGTACAATAAATAAGCTCAATTTCTATTGTAATAGTCAATGGCTGTTTGAAACAAGGAAGCAGGAAGTTATGATGCCAGTGAGAGATGAAAGATCCTGGGCTGTGACAAGGAAGGGACAATGGGGACTTAACAGTGCATTTCGTTATGGAATGAAAATGATCTGCTAATGGATAGAATGAGGGAGAAAAAAATTCCAGCATTCCTGAGTGTGAGACTTAATTGTATATATAGAAAAAAGGAAAGACTAGAGAGGAATTTTCTGAAAAAGGCTTAAGAGATGAGAAACCTTCAAGAAGGCGTGAGATTTGCAAGAAATAGCAGAGGATTACGTATTTCCTCAGAAGGGTGGAAAAGGAGGAGAGGCATCAGTAGCCTGATGCTTGAACTATCCACAGGCTTGTGTGTGAACACTTTGTGTCCAGGGCTTTGAGTTGGCCCACCCCAACATCTACCCCATGTATGACCTGCTGGAGCACAAGAAGGAACTGGTCCTGTGGAACCATAGCTGCGGTGTCTTCATGAGTTGGAGCAATAGGGTTACACCACCAGCCTATTTACATGTATGTTACATATATGTTCTTGCTGTGGAATAATCCTTTTGTACACTGTAAAGATTTGTCATTTGAATTAATTCAGTAGAAGACTGGCTGGTCTGTAGCTAAACAGGAAGTATAGGCAGGACAGCCAGATACAGAGATGGCTAGGAAGGAGGGTGGAGTCGGAGGAGTTGTCAGCCAGATGCAGAGAGGCAGGACAAAATAAGGTAACAGCCATGAGCCACATGGCAACACATAGATTAATAGAAATTGCTTGATTTAAGTGTTAACAGCTAGTTAGTGATAAGCCTGAGGTATTGGCCAAGCATTTGTAATTAATATTAAGTCTCTGTTTGGTAATTTAGGAGGGACAGGAAAACTCATCTATATATTCTTCTGACTGACTTCACTTTCGCTGGATAGTAGCCAAAATATGCAAAAAGCAAATGTTTTCATTTTGTTTTATTTTGTTTTCTTGGGACAAGATCTCACTCTGTAGCTGAAGCCTCCCTGGAATTCACTATATAGCCCAAGATTACCTCAAACTAATAGACAATCCTCCTGCCTCACCCTTCTTAGTGCTGGGATTACCAGTATGGGCCACCATGCCTGTTCATAGTAAACAACTTTTTATTCAAAGAACTAACTCTAATAATTTGTGGATACTTCTCTCTTTTTGTTCAGTAGCTCACTCAGTAGCGTCAGTTATATTTAATCAACAAACTCTTCTTCAATATTTATGACATGCTAATCACTATGCTAGGTGCTAGGTAGGAGCCAGAGTAGCCCACAGAACAAAGCGCAGCTCTCAGAAGTTAGATAGCAATCACTACCAATTTGCTTAAATTTTTTTCCTCTGTGGATGAGACATGGACTCTCACTCAGTGACTCTAAAAAGTCTTATAATTACCTTTACATAGTCAAGTAAATCAAGACATTAAGAGAGGTTAGAGAGCAGAGAACAGCTTCGTGCTGAGTACTAAATTAAAACCATAGGGTATTTAAAATTCAGGAGACTGAAGCAGGCCTATAAATACTGTGACCTTCACTGGTGGAAATGCTTAGCTGGCATTTTTAAGGATCATTTTAACGTTTCGTTTTCACAGGCCTTACCTTGGAAAAAAATCCTGCAAGATTTGCGTAGTCATGCTTAAAATATCCAAGGTGAGCTTCTGAGTTTTCAAGGCAAACCTGGTAACTGAGGTTGGCAAAGTCGCTGATGTCAGCCATGTGTTAGTGTTGAGAGGAAATCGATCAATTTTTGCATGCTTTCCCCCATGGCTGATCCTGGGCCATCTCAGTCTCACTTGACTGTGACCTTCGATGAACTGATTATATGAACCAGATATGAGGGAGATGATAGAACCATCAGACATAGGAAGTATCAGATATTATAGGCTTATAGAGGCTACCCTCCCCTAATGTCCGTCATAAGTAATCAACCATCTTGGAACTCTTGGGTTAGCCAACAACCACCATGCTACTCTCATAGATTCTGGGGTGGGGTAGAGGTGAGGAACTTAGAAGAGGTACCCCAAGGAAGCATCTTCTTAGCTCCACTGTCTGACTGAACCCCATCTATGATGGCTGTGTTGTGAGGGATAAACTGGCTGGTAATGGGTGGAAATCACTTCCATATTCTTCACTGGAACTGGGATGCTGGTGTGAAATCACATATGGGCTGAGAAGCAGAATGGCTATGTAGGGTATCTCTAAGATGGTACTGTATGGTGTCCAGACTCCTACAGTGCCTCAGTTCTCCAGAGCGAATGTCCCCAGCGAGTGCAGTGGCCACTGTTGTCTTAGTTATCATGTGTCTCCACAGCTGTGCTACACTGGCTTAGGCAGTCACCTGCTCACCACAATATAAGTAGACAGACCCTGCCTCTCCATGCAGGGGCATCAAAGAATCTACAGCCATGTTTCAATACCCCCACGCCCTATCATTTTCAATACCTTAATAAAAATTAAACTTAATAGATGAGTAGGTCCCAAAGGGGAGAGGATCCTCCAGTTATTTGTGTTTATTTTTTGCAATCGTGTAAGAGATTTAGCTTCAGTCAGGCTAGGCAAGGGCTTTACCACTGAACCGAAACTCAGCTTTGTACCGTTTTCCTTAGACCACAATTTTTTTTAATTTTGCAAAGTTTCTCTTCTTTTACCCTCAATTCCTTTGGTGCTTTCTCACATGAATGTCCTTTGTTTAAGAATATGTGGAAGTCTTCCTTTTCTTGTGTTGTAGAACTACGTGGGTCTCTCACATAGATCTCACAGCGGCTACACCTACTGCAACTGGGATCTTTGGTGGAAGGAAAGTGATGATGCTGAAACCTGAAGACACAGCAACTTCCAGGCAATATTTAGCATCAAACCAACTGTTACCATTGTCACAGAGCAAGTTTATGTCATTTACACGTGATTCCATCATCTGAATCATACCCTTTCCAGATCTTCAGTTCCAAATGCACCCAATACTTCTGCACCATTTACAAAAACGCATCTGTTCAACAGAGTGGAATAAAGATGGCTTCTGCCAACACCTGGTGTCCTGGAATATAGACAAGACTAATGTGTGCTGAGACAGTGCAAGAAGAGGTGGATGGTGCGAATATCTTACTGGGTAGGAGGACCAAATTCTCTTATTTTGTCATAGAAGAGAGAGAAATGATGGGGGCTATTGTAAACTATTAAAAATGGTTTGTATTAGTGTGGCCTTCCTGGCTTCTTTATCTTTGTTTGTAAGAACCAATAGAAAACAGGATTGCAAAAAAGACAAAATCTCCTAAGTAAATTGAAAGTGTGGGGATCATGAGAGAGGGTAGAAGGGGAGGGGGAGAAAGGGAAGGTAGCAGAGAAAAATATATAGCTCAATAAAAACAATAGAAAAATAGTGAGGGGGGAGGAAAACAGGATTACAGCTGGGTGCTGGTGGCACATGTCTTTAATCCCAGTACTTGAGAGGCAGAGACAGGCAGATTTCTGTAAGTTCAAGGCCAACCTGGTCTACAAAGCAAGTTCCAGGACAGGCTCCAAAGCTACAGAGAAACCCTGTCTCAAAAAAGAAAAAAAGAAAGAAAGAAAGAAAGAAAGAAAGAAAGAAAGAAAGAAAGAAAGAAAGAAAACAAGATTGCATCCTACAAAGTTACCCAGACCTTAAGATTCTATATATTAACTGATTTACCCAAATATGAATCTCAATTTGCAATTTGCTTTAAAATAAATCCAGAAATGTGCAGAACTTTCCCAGAGAGCTATTCCTTGTCAAGGCCACAAAGCTTGAGAGAAGTTTTAGGGAAGTTGACGTCATCGTCATTCCCTAAACATTAGCAGAAGATTTATTTCCTTGCTGAAGCAGTCCCAGAGAAGACACATCCATGTGTTTTCTGAAAGCTTATTGAAAATGGCTTTGATGGCTGAACTGAGCTCAATATTAAAATAGATCACCGTAATAAAAGTCCTCTTGGCTTCTTCCAGAACTCAGCACTAAAAGCCTCTTCCAGATAAATCACACGCTAAGACGCAAATTCCTTTTAATTTATGGACAGTAGTTGGCTGCTGGTGTTCTTGGATCACTTTGCTCAGAGTTGGTTGGGAACTGCTGCTTAGCAACCTTCAGGCCCCCACGCAAATCTCAATTAGAGGCTCCTCTTTCAGTCAGTGCTCCTTCAGAGACTGGGCAAGGGGTGGGGTCCACAAGAGCTTTTCAGCACTATGTTAGTGACTTTTCTTATTGCCGTGACCACCTATCTATCAAGAAGCAACTTGAGGGATGGGTCACAGTTCAAGGAATACAGTCTACCACGTCAGCAATGGCAAGGAGGCAGGAGTAGTCCCTGCCTGCAGCAGTAAACTTCTTGTTCACCTCTCAACCAGCCAGGAATCATTAAAACAAGAATGGCGTTCAGGTGGCTTTGTCCTTTTACCCTTATTAAATCTGGGGTCCCAAGCCACATTCATGATGGGGGTCACACACCACCACTTTAACCCTCTCTGACAACAGTCATAGGCAAGCCTCACTGCGTGCTAGGTACATCTTAGTCAATCAAGCTGACCGTCAAAATCACCTTCACAGATGTGTTCTCAGAATGGAAAGTCTTCAGTGAACTGTCTGCCTTTGTCACTGGGCTGATCTTGCAGTGGCTGAGCAAAAGCAATAGTGGAGGAAATTGCTCTTGGCCCAAACCAAGGCAATGACAACCGTTGTATGTCCTAACTGTCAGGAACTTGCAGGGGGGATGTTGGTTTTATTAAATCTCTGTCTCTAGAGTCTTTCATCTTTAGTGGGTGATATCAGATGTATACACAAAGCACTCTCTTCACGGCTTCACAAGACAGGTGGCCCACAGAGGAAAACACTCCTGGGGTAGCTCAGGCAAAGGCACTCACTCTCCAGAAAAGTCTTGTTTGAAAGACTGGCTGGCAGATTATACGCACTGTGTGTTGGCTTTACCTTAGGGCTATTACCTGGGGTTTAGTTTGACTTTTGGGGTCATGGTCTCACTTGCTCGCCTGGAGCTCACTATGTAGACCAGGCTGGTTTAGATTTGATAGCGTTTGCCAAGGAAATGGCTGAAGGATGTTCGAAGAAAACAGCCGATAACATTTATTGACCAAGGCAAATTTTGTCCTTTCAACTGAAAATTAGGATCTTGGAAAATCTGCACCTGTACAGAGAATTTCCTAATCCTA
>JAQJZF010000270.1:17500-21336 GCA_028537955.1 Microtus californicus | reverse complement strand
CTTTCAAACGGTTGTGAAGGGAGCCCTAGCCTAGAAATGACTACAGCGACGACGTGTTATTTTCCTTTCCTAACTCTGTGATCTTGCAACAGAGAAGTTCCAAGGGGTGTGAAGGGTGTGCCTACAGCTCCACTGGCCTTCCTTGACGGGTACATCTGTTGCCTTTCCTGTAAACATCCTTGTTGTAGTTGGGAAACTATTGATTTGAACTCAGCCAATTTCATGAAATAGCCCTGGCTGTCCTGGAACTCATTTTTATAGACCAGGCTGTCCTTTTATTTTTTTTTTTCTTCCTCTTATTTTCTATCTGCCGTCAACATTGGTGTAAGGACTGTGCACCTGTATATTCACTGATTCACTGCTCTGATCCTTCTCTCCTTTCTTTCTTTCTTTCTTTCTTTCTTTCTTTCTTTCTTTCTTTCTTTCTTTCTTTCTTATGTCTGCCCACTCACGAAAACCCAACGCAATTAAAAATAACTAAAATTTTAGTAAACTGGCAGGAAGGAAGGAAGGAAGGCCTGGATGGTAGTTGTGAAGGGAGCCCTGGCCTAGTCATATCCTCTGCCATGACTGTAACCCCAGTACTCAGGAGCTCTAAAGGGTCTGAGGAGCTGTTTTCATGCTTCTGCTGCTGGGCATTTATTCATTCATTCATTCATTTATTTATCTGGCTTATGTGGGAGGGGAAGGGGAAGCCAAAGCCTTGTCCTATGGGCTCCATGCTCTCAGTAGTGTTTCATAAACTCGAGTGTGAGGGCCCATGTCTGTCATGTCAGCAGCACTCGGAAACTGAAAACACGAGGATCAGGAAACAGACCCTCTCCAAGAAATGACTAAAGTGACCTGTTTATTTTTTCTGTCCTAAGTGAAAATGTTCACAACACATCACTATGACGATATTATTCCCGGAAATGAAATCCGAGTGGGATTTTTTTTTAAAAACTATTTTTATTATTATTTTAAACTATTCCATGGCTGTTTTAATTTTCTCCAACTCGGTATTTAGTCTGAGAAGTGTGAGCTGAGGGCGTGGAGAGTGTGGTGAAGAAAAAGAAGCACAAGCAAGCAAGCAGTGGCCGTGGTGAAAGGAGACTTAGATGGCAGGGAACTGCCGTTGCCGCCTCCCTCCCTCCCTCCCTCCCTCCCTCCCTCCCTCCCTCCCTCCCTCCCTCCCTCCCTCGGTCCCCTTCGGTCCCCCTCGGTCCCTCCCTCTCACCATGCCCTAATGGTTGCAGAAGCCCCTGGCCCACCTAGTCCTGTCACAGATCTGTCAGACACGCTCTTTGTTTCCCGTGAGCGAGCGAGCGAGCGAGTGAGCGATCGATTCGCCTGTTTTCCTAGCTGCCTGTGGTGTCGGTCGTACTTTCGTTTTCGTAGCCCCGAATGTCCATCCCGGCCCGCGTTCACCCTCTTTGGGGGTGGGCTGGGGAGGGGTGGGGGAACCGACAGGGGAGTTCCCTGTCCTGTTGTGGGCCCGTGCCACCTCCGGGCGTGGCGTGGGAGGACGCTGTCACGCCAGAGAAGGTGAAGACGCCGGTGCCGCGGCCGAACGAGCGAGCGATCTATGGCGGTGGGTTGTCGGGCGCCCCCTAGCGGTGGCCTTTTTCTGCAACGCTCCTGGTCCTCGGTCGTTGACGAGGACGGGGCGGGATGGCTTTGGTGAGGCGGAGAGAGTGACGAGAGTCTCGGCCCGGCAGGCGGGTGTGTCCCGGAGTCGGTGTCGTGCTTGGGAACGGTCTCTGTGTAGGAGGTTGTGCCGGAAGAGTCACCCATGGGTGCGCGTGCTGGGGATGGAACCGAGTGACGGGACCAGCTGGAGAGGGTGCTGGGAGACTTGAGCGGGTCGACCAGAAGGCTTCAGTCGTTCGCGTACCCCCGCTAGGTGTCTCGGGTCCACCCGGGCCCAGGATCGGTGAAATACCCCGGCTTTAAAAGTTGCTTTTTCCCTTGCCTTTTCTCTCTTCTAAGAGCCCTGGGACCGAGAGGAGGAGGCGTTGGTTGATCCCGGCTTCCCCGCTGCCCCGTCACGGACTCGTTGGGGTCTCGGACTTTTTTTTTTTTTTTTTTTTCCCTCTTGCCAGAACCCTCGGTCCTCAGCGGCGGGCCTTGCCATGCTGAGGCCGAGAGGAGGCCGTGGTCCCGGCTTTCTCGCCTCCCTGGTCCGGACTCTTGGAGCTTTTTATTTTTTCCCCACTCTTGCCTGAACCCTCGGTCCTCAGCGGCGGGCCTTGCCATGCTGAGGCCGAGAGGAGGCCGTGGTCCCGGCTTTCTCGCCTCCCTGGTCCGGACTCGTTGGGATCTCGGAGCTCTTCCCCCGCCCCTTTCTCTCCTGCCCTCGGTCTTGCGAGAGCCCAGCGGCGGGCCGAGAGGAGGTGGTGGTCCCGGCTCCCCTGTTCACCGGTCCCCGGTGTCTTGGACTCGAGATTTTTTTTTCCAAGTTTTTTTCTTCTTGCCCTTCTCCATCCCTAGCGGCTGGTCGTAGGGTCCTCGGCCGGGAGGAGGCTGGGTGCCCGGCTTTCTGGCATGTCCACCTCGCTCTCTCGGTCCTTTCATGGTTATGAGGTCGACCAGTTGTTCCTTTGAGGGTCGGTTCTCTCGTTTATGGGGACATTTTTGGGACATTTCAACCAGCCTCACTTTCAGGAGTTCTGTGTGGTCTGTGAATGACTCCCCGTGCCTGTTGTCATTCTTCTAATGGTTGCTATCTGTCCTTATTGTACCCGCAGATAGGTGCTGACACGCTGTCCTTTAATTGGGTGACATTAAAGGACGCTAGGTGGCGGTCTCTCTCTTCTGAGCCTTGCCGGGTGTTCTTTTTCCCGTCTAGCCCAGCCCGCGTCTCCCTCGCTTCGCTGCCTTTTGGGGCTGGGCCCGTGTGTGCTTTCCCGTGCGGCTTTTTGAGACGACCGGCTTCCTCGCTTTTGCCCGTGGTGAAGCGTGTCAGGCGTCCCCGCTTCGTGGTTTTTGTCGCCCGTTCTGTTTGGATGGTGGGACCTGTCTCTCGATGCTACTCCCTTACCGTCCCGGTTTTTTTTTTTTGGGGCGGGGACCAGGTTGTGTGGAGCTCCCGAGTCTCCATGGTCCTCTGCTCCCGTGTGCCTCCCGAGCGCGCACTGTTTTTTTTTTACCCCCTCCTCCCAGGTTGTGGAGCTCCCGAGTCTCCATGAGTCCTTTCTGGGTTGAGGGTGGCCCAGCCCGGCCCTTCTGCTGCCTTATGTGCCTCCCGAGTGCACACCTCTTTTATTGGATTCCCCGTTAAACCCCCCACCGCTGGCTTTTTTTTTTTTTTTTTTTTTTTTTTGTTGTGGAGGTGTTGTGTGAAGGGTTTTCCTCTTTTTTTTTTTTTTTTTTTTTTTGGCATGGGTTGGGTCTGTGGTGCTCTCTCGCTCTCGATTCTTCCCGGTTCCGCTTTGTCGATCGATGTGGTGCGCTCGCCCTGTGTTCATTCGGGCCGGAGGCCTAAGCCGCGCCAGGCGAGGGACGGACATTCATGGCGAATGGCGGCCGCTCTTCTCGTTCTGCCAGCGGGCCCCTCGTCTCTCCTCCCCAGCCTTCACCGGTGGTGTGTGGAAGGCAGGGGTGCGGTTATCCGGCCCGAGCCCTGTGAAAGCCCCCCCGCACTCCTCGCTGTGGTTCGTGGGGGTTCCTGTGAGGCGCGCCGGGGGCTTCGTTGTTCCCCCGTCGCGCGTTTCGCTGTGCCGCACCGTGTGTGGTCTGTTTGGCCCTCCTCCCTCCGAGCCGGGGGAGGGTCGGCTGATGTGCCGCGTCACGGGCCCCTCCCGACCGGGCTCGTGTGCACGCTCCTTGCTTCTTGCGATCCTCGTGGTGCTCCTGGA
>JAQJZF010000270.1:0-5000 GCA_028537955.1 Microtus californicus | reverse complement strand
TTGTTGTTTCTTTCTCTATCCCGGTCTGCTCACCATTTATTTATTTATTTATTTATTTATTTATTTATTTATTTATTTATTTATTTATTGATTGATTGATTGATTGATTGATTGATTGATTGATTGATTGAGTGAGTGAGTGAGTGAGTGAGTGAGTGAGGGATGGATGGATGGATGGATGGATGGGGCAGGTGGAGAAGGGGGGACTAGACTAGTGTGTGCTCGGTTGGGTTGTCATCCAGTTGTAAATAAGGCTGGGAATAAATAGCTGAATATTAATTCATTCGCATAATATTAAGACTGTTCAAGTAGAGAAACAATTGCTTTCTTTTCTGTTTGCCCAGAGATCTGACTGACTGCAACTTGGAAAGAAGACGGCCGGCCCCGCTGGACAGAGAGAGACCTCCCTCCTGCTTTGGGTGGGGCGGCTGAGTGAATGTGGGTGGGTCGACCAGTTTACACGTTTTGTCTTTTATGGATTGAATGGATGTGATGTGTCTCATTTTTTTTTCACGATTGCTTGCTTGCTTGCTTGCTTGCTTGCTTGCTTGCTTGCTTGATCGAGCGATGGCTTCTGGTGTATTTCCTTGCTTGCTTACTTGTCTATCTGTTCATTTACTTACTTCTTTAAAAAAAAAATGACATACCGGGCTGGAGAGAAGTACTGGCTGCTCTTCCAGAGGTCCTGAGTTCAATTCCCAACAGCCACATGGCGGCTCACAACCATGCTCTGGTGTGCGGGCATACATCAAGGCAGAATGTTGCATAAATAAATAAATAAATAAATAAATAAATAAATAAATATTTTTAAAAAATGACCCACATTGTTATTTACTTACTTACTTACTTACTTACTTACTTACTTGTTCATTCATTCCTTCACTTCCTTATCTTCTTTCATAGATATTTATCTGCTGATTTAGCCAGACTCATTTATTTACTTATTGAATGTTTCAATTATTATTTATTTTTATTCATTTATTCATTATTTATTTGTCTATTTTATGTATGTATTTACTTTCTTAATTTTTTTGTACTTTTTAAAATTTACTTAATTTTTTTCTTTCTTTGGGAATGTAGATCCTTTCTTTCTTTCTTTCTTTCTTTCTTTCTTTCTTTCTTTCTTTCTTTCTCCTGACTGTCACTGGCTAAGAAAATGGTGGCCTCCATGTCACTGGTTCTGGGTGAGTGTCAGCAAAGCAGCTCCTGAAATGGAATTTGATGGAGAGAGAGAGAGAGAGAGAGAGAGAGAGACAGAGAGACAGAGAGACAGAGAGACAGAGAGAGATAGGATAGATGGGATGCACTCACACATACATACACACACACACACACATATATGCACGCATGCACGTGCATGACATGTACAGATGGAGGGGTTCCAATGTTTTCAGAGGAAGGTGCTCGCTGTTAATAATAAATGTGCTGGTAAATAAGGCTGGAAATAGCTGAATATTAAATCATTAAAACTCTTCAAATAAATAAAAAGCAATTCCCTCTCTCTCTCTCTCTCTCTCCGCCCCCCCCCCCCCCCGCCTCCCTCTCACCATATACCAGCACACGCATCAGAACTGACTGCAACATACGAAAGAAGAAGAAACATGGAAAGAAGACATCCCTGCTGGACAGGATCTGATCTGAGATGAGAATACATTCATCGAAAGGCTGCCAACAGCATTTCATTGAGAAGAGATTCCACATTTTATGCTGTACAGTTAGTTAGTTAGCTGTTAGTGAGTTAGTTAGACAGATTAAGAGGGGCAGGCCTGTGAACTGGGGTGGGGTGTGGCTTCTCAGGTCACATCAGGTCAGGGAGGGACTGAGGAGTGTCCCGTTGGCCTTGACAATAGGCACCAGTCAGATGTTAATGTCAGGGCCTGGGAGTTCCTCAAAGGGAATGACTGGAGACCCCTGCTTACCTAAAAAAGTGCCTGACCTTGGAAAAGGACTTGTGGAAAGCAGGCACTTGAAACTGTGGTTTCTCGTCTTACCAGAAAGCTCCCTGTCAGAAGGGAAAGTCATCATCTCGATGTCTTACTCTTTTTCCAAGGATATCCTACCGTACTGATCATTCTTACTGAATTAAGTCTTCCACTGTAAATAAATAAATATAAGTAAGTAAGTAAGTAAGTAAGCAAATATGTGGATGGATGAACAAACAAATAAATACAAAGTTCGCTGTTGTTGACTCACTTTTGGTTTCTCTCCTTTTTTTAAATTTTTTAATGATTTATTTATCTTTATTTTATGTGCATTGGTGTGAAGGTGTCAGATCCCTTGGAACTGGATATTCAGACAGTTGTGAGCTGCCATGTGGGTGCTGGGAATTGAACCCGGGTCCTCTGGAAGAGCAGTCAGTGCTCTTAACCACTGAGCCATTTCTCCAGCCCTGGTTTCTCTCTTTTTGAATCTCTCTCTCTCTCTCTCTCTCTCTCTCTCTCTCTCTCTCTCTCTCACACACACACACACACACACACACACACACACACAAAACACTAAATATACAATAAAAGGAAGCATAACACCTTTACTCAGGGGGCAGAGTGAACGCTGAAAATTTTCCAGGCAGGGCTATAGAGAGAGAGATGCTCCATGTCCGGCTGAAGAGATAGTTGAGGTTCAATTCCCCGCATCTACATGGCAGCTCACAGCTGTCTGTAATCCAGGAGCCTGAGAGCCATGGCAAAATCACAAATGCACATAAGATAAAAATAAATAAATTTTTTAAACGTGGTGGGGGGGAGAGAGAGACAGAATATAAGAACAAACTGAGAAACAAAGAAAGATAGTGTTGGCTGGCTGGCTGGCTGGCTGGCTGGCTGGCTGGCTGGCTGGCTGGCTGGCTGGCTGGCTTTCAACAGTTCCCTGACAGAAATAAGCACATTATGGAGGAACCACAAAGTTGTTACACTACGTGGGTGAGATGAGGAGACATTGTGAGTGAGTGTCCTGTCAGAACAAAGTCAGTCCCGTAGTTGATGAAATTCATTATTCCAAAACTTCAGCAGAATATATCCCAAGTTTGCAAATGTGTGATCAGCTTGTGACAGGTTGGGCTGGGGATGCTGAGAACTGGGGAGCCCTCAATGCAAGAGCAGACACTCATTCCCATGAGAGAGAGAGAGAGAGAGAGAGGGAGGGAGGGAGGGAGGGAGGGAGGGAGGGAGGGAGGGAGGGAGGGAACATTCATTCCTATACTCAAGTTTAAAGAAAGATGAATGGCTATGGAGAGACCACTCACAGATATGAAAAATCATTTCCTAAAAATCAAATTTCTCAGTCAGTATGCAACTGCTGTGGTGCTTCTCCTAGATAGAGCAAAACACACACACACACACACACACACACACACACACACACACACACACACACTGATTCCTTGATCTAGAGCCACAGTGCACATGCTGTGGAAAAGGGGACATGGCCAACTTGAATCACAATATTCATCAGAGCATGAGAAGAGTGTAAAAAGGACACAAAAGGAGAGATAATTGTGGTCCTTCCTTCCCTCCCTCCCTCCCTCCCTCCCTCCCTCCCTCCCTCCCTCCCTCCCTCCCTCCCTCCCTCAGGAAGTGACTGACAGATGAAACTTTGTCCAAGCAGGTTCTGAAATACCAGACTTGAGTTTCCCCCTCTGTGGGTATTAGTCAGTCAGTCATTCCTCCCTTCTTTCTGTAGGAAGGTGGTGCATGTCTCTCAGAAGTTACTGGTTTCCTCTGCACCAGGGGAAAACTTTCTAAGCCTTATTCAGACCTATGGAGGATGCACCGTGACTTCAGAGACCTCAGGGAGTATAGGGGTGGGTGCTTGATGCTTCAGACTCACGTCATTGAAGGACATAACGTAGTCTGGATTCACAGAGATTCACAACACAGAGCCATTGTCACTTACTAACAGCCCAGGACACCCAGAGCTAACAAGAAATTGCAGTCTCAGCCAGGCCTTTAATCACAGCACACACACAGATCTCTGTGAATTCATGGATGGCCTGATTTAGAGAGTGAGTTTTAGGACAGCCCAAGATACACAAAGAAACCCTTTCTTGAAAAACAAAACAAAACAGCAAAAGAGGGCTGGAGAGATGGCTCAGTGGTTAAGAGCATTGCCTGCTCTTCCAAAGGTCCTGAGTTCAATTCCCAGCAACCACGTGGTGGCTCACAACCATCTGTAAAGAGGTCTGGCGCCTTCTTCTGGCCTTCAGGCATACAGACAGAACATTGTGTACATAATAAATAAATAAATAAATATAAAAAAACAGCAAAAGAAAGAAAGAAAGGAAAAAGAAAAAAAAATGGCAGTCTCTTCCCACTCTCTCATCCATTGGCTCTTAAAGAGCTCTCAAGCAGTTGAACTGGAGACCAGGGTGTCATTCATAACTGGGAAGCCAGAAACCTTAGGGGGTCACAGGAGTCGGACTGACCGCAGCACTTGATGCCTCAACCCTGCTAAAAGGCATGGTAAAATACGGGCTTTGGCAGAGCACTACTCCCCTCTCTCTATTATTATTGCTACACAACGAAAAGAACTGGGGGGGGGGGGGATGATGTGCGGTGCTGGTATTGAAATCTCACTGACTCCTTGCGCACTCCTTGCTTGTCAATTCCCCGACTTTGTCAAATCAACTATCGTGAATCTTTGATGTGGGTTGGCCCTTTAGGAACTCATAGAAACAACACAGGCCTATTGCATCCCAGAAACCTCCCAGTTCCTGATCCCTAGCCCTGGAAGTCTCAAAGCCATCACATCCAGAAATCTCTCTAGTCACTGCTAGTGGTGAACTCACTTCGTCTTCCCCAGGACCACTAATTATTTCTCCATGTTTTCCTGTGAGATCTGGGGCCAGCTTTCTTCTTCCTCCCTCTGGCCTCTCCACGATCTCCATTCTCTAGACCGACATGTCTAGAACCGAGTCTTATAGGCACCGAGAGAGTGTGTCTTGAGGGCAGCTGGCGTTTCTAGGACAGGGGTGACATCACAAAATTCCGAGAGCTCTCCTGGAT
>JAQJZF010000027.1:37324850-37327350 GCA_028537955.1 Microtus californicus | reverse complement strand
CGCTTTTGTGAGAAACACAGACGTGTTTTGGTGAAAAGAAGATTCTTTGTTTGCGATGTATCAAATATTGTTAGAATTGAGAACAGTGTTCCTCTTCCCCTTAGAAGCTTTACTTTGAAAGATATTCACATTCATCTGAAAGTGTATGAATTTCATGAAATGCTTTTGTAAGAAACGTAGACGTGTTTCTGTGAAAAGAAGATTTGTTGTTTGGGATGTATCAAAGTATTGTTAGAATTTAGAACAGTGGTTAGGGTTAGGATTAGGGTTAGGGTCTGGGTTAGGGTTAGGGTTAGGGTTAGGGTTTAGGGATAGGGTTAGGGTTAGGGTTAAAGTTACGACTAGGGTTAGGGTTAGGGTTATGGTTTAGGGTTTAGGGTTAGGGTTAGGGTTAGTGTTAGGGGTAAAAAAAAAGAATTTAGAACAGTGTTCCTCTTCCCCTTAGAAGCTTTACTTTGAAAGATAATCTCGTTCTTTTGAAAGTGTATGAATTTCATGAAATGCTTTTGTGAGAAACACAGATGTATTTCTGTGAAAAGAAGATTCGTTGTTTGGGATGTATCAAAGTATGGTTAGAATTGAGCACAGTGTTCCTCTTCCTTTTAGAATCTTTTCTTTGAAAGATATTCACATTCATCGGAAAGTGTATGAATTTCATGAAATGCTTTTGTGAGAATCTCCCATGTGTTTCTCTCAAAAGAAGATTCATTGCTTGGGATATTTCAAAGTGTTGTTAGAATTGAGGACAGTGTTCCTCTTCTGTTTAGAAGCTTTATTTTGAGAGATATTCACATTAATCTGAAAGTGTATGAATTTCATGAAATGCTTTTGTAAGAAACGTAGACGTGATTGTGAGAAAAGAAGATTCGTTGTGTGGGATGTTTCACAGTATTGTTAGAATTGGGAACAGTGTTCCTCTTACGTTTTGAAGCTTTACTTTGAAAGATAATCACGTTCATTTGAAAGTGTATGAATTTCATGAAATGCTTTTGTGAGAAACACAGACGTGTTTCTGTGAAAAGAAGATTCGTTGTTTGGGATGTATCAAAGTATCTTTAGAATTGAGAATAGTGTTCCTCTTCCCCTTAGAAGCTTTACTTTGAAAGATAATCTTGTTCTTTTGAAAGAGTATGAATTTAATGAAATGCTTTTGTGAGAAACACAGAAGTGTTTTGGTGAAAAGAAGATTTTTTGTTTGCGAAGTATCAAAGTATTGTTAGAATTTAGAACAGTGGTTAGGGTTAGGATTAGGGTTAGGTTCTGGGTTAGCGTTAGTGTTAGGGTAAGGGTAAGGTTTAGGGTTATGGTTATGGTTATGGTTAGGGTTAGGGTTAGGGTTAAGGTTAGGGTTAGGGTTAGGGTTAGGGTTTGGGTTTGGGTTGGGGTTAGGGTTAGGGTTAGGGTTAGGATTAGGGTAGGGTTAGGGTTAGGGTTTGGGTTAGGGTTAGGGTTTAGGGTTAGGGTTAGGGTTTAGGGTTAAGGTTAGGGTTAGTTTTAGGGTTAGGGTAAGGGTTAGATTTAGGGTTAGGGTTAGGGTTAGGGTTAGGGTTAAAAAAATAGAATTTAGAACAGTGTTCCTCTTCCCCTTAGAAGCTTTACTTTGAAAGATAATCTCGTTCTTTTGAAGGTGTATGAATTTCATGAAATTCTTTTGTGAGAAACATAGAAGTGTTTTGGTGAAAAGAAGATTCTTTGTTTGGGATTTATCAAAGTATTGTTAGAATTGAGAACAGTGTTCCTCTTCCCCTTAGAAGCTTTACTTTGAAAGATAATCTCGTTCTTTTGAGAGTGTATGAATTTCATGAAATGCTTTTGTGAGAAACACAGACGTGTTTCTGTGAAAAGAAGAATCGTTGTTTGGGATGTATCAAAGTATGGTTAGAATTGAGAACAGTGTTCCTCTTCCCCTTAGAAGCTTTATTTTGAAAGATATTCACATTCATCTGAAAGTGTATGAATTTCATGAAATCCTTTTGTAAGAAACGTACACGTGTTTCTGTGAAAAGAAGATTTGTTGTTTGGGATGTATCAAAGTATTGTTAGAATTTAGAACAGTGGTGAGGGTTAGGATTCGGGTTAGGGTTTGGGTTAGGGTTAGGTTTAGGGTTTAGGGATAGGTTTAGGTTTAGGGTTAAGTTTAGGGTTACGATTAATGTTAGGGTTAGGGTTTAGGGTTTAGGGTTAGGGTTAGGGTTAGGGTTAAAAAAAAGAATGTAGAACAGTGTTCCTCTTCCCCTTAGAAGCTTTACTTTGAAAGATAATCTCGTTCTTTTGAAAGTGTATGAATTTCATGAAATGCTTTTGTGAGAAACACAGACGTATTTCTGTGAAAAGAAGATTCGTTGTTTGGGATGTATCAAAGTATGGTTAGATTTGAGAACAGTGTTCCTCTTCCGTTTAGAAGCTTTACTTGGAATGATATTCACATTCATCTGAAAGTGTATGAATTTCATGAAATGCTTTTGTGAGAAACACAGACGTGTTTCTGAGAAAAGAGGAT
>JAQJZF010000027.1:37282350-37287350 GCA_028537955.1 Microtus californicus | reverse complement strand
CAGTGTTCCTCTTCCTTTTAGAATCTTTTCTTTGAAAGATATTCACATTCATCGGAAAGTGTATGAATTTCATGAAATGCTTTTGTGAGAATCTCCCATGTGTTTCTCTCAAAAGAAGATTCATTGCTTGGGATATATCAAAGTGTTGTTAGAATTGAGAACAGTGTTCCTCTTCTGTTTAGAAGCTTTATTTTGAGAGATATTCACATTCATCTGAAAGTGTATGAATTTCATGAAATGCTTTTGTAAGAAACGTAGACGTGATTGTGAGAAAAGAAGATTCGTGTTGTGGGATGTTTCACAGTATTGTTAGAATTGGGAACAGTGTTCCTCTTACGTTTTGAAGCTTTACTTTGAAAGATAATCACGTTCATTTGAAAGTGTATGAATTTCATGAAATGCTTTTGTGAGAAACACAGACGTGTTTCTGTGAAAAGAAGATTCGTTGTTTGGGATGTATCAAAGTATCGTTAGAATTGAGAATAGTGTTCCTCTTCCCCTTAGAAGCTTTACTTTGAAAGATAATCTTGTTCTTTTGAAAGTGTATGAATTTAATGAAATGCTTATGTGAGAAACACAGACGTGTTTCTGTGAAAAGAAGATTCTTTGTTTGCGATGTATCAAAGTATTGTTAGAATTGAGAACAGTGTTCCTCTTCCCCTTAGAAGCTTTACTTTGAAAGATAATCTCGTTCTTTTGAGAGTGTATGAATTTTATATAATGCTTTTGTGAGAAACACAGACGTGTTTCTGTGAAAAGAAGAATCGTTGTTTGGGATGTATCAAAGTATGGTTAGAATTGAGAACGGTGTTCCTCTTCCGTTTAGAAGCTTTACTTTGAAAGATATTCACATTCATCTGAAAGTGTATGAATTTCATGAAATGCTTTTGTAAGAAACTTAGACGTGATTGTGTGAAATGAAGATTCGTTGTGCGGGATGTTTCACAGTATTGTTAGAATTGAGAACAGTGTTCCTCTTCCTTTTAGAAGCTTTACTTTGAAAGATAGTCTCGTTCTTTTAAAAGTGTAAGAATTTAATGAAATGCTTTTGTGAGAAACACAGACGTGTTTTGGTGAAAAGAAGATTCTTTGTTTGCGATGTATCAAATATTGTTAGAATTGAGAACAGTGTTCCTCTTCCCCTTAGAAGATTTACTTTGAAAGATATTCACATTCATCTGAAAGTGTATGAATTTCATGAAATGCTTTTGTAAGAAACGTAGACGTGTTTCTGTGAAAAGAAGATTTGTTGTTTGGGATGTATCAAAGTATTGTTAGAATTTAGAACAGTGGTTAGGGTTAGGATTAGGGTTAGGGTCTGGGTTAGGGTTAGGGTTAGGGTTAGGGTTTAGGGATAGGGTTAGGGTTAGGGTTAAAGTTACGACTAGGGTTAGGGTTAGGGTTATGGTTTAGGGTTTAGGGTTAGGGTTAGGGTTAGGGTTAGTGTTAGGGGTAAAAAAAAAAGAATTTAGAACAGTGTTCCTCTTCCCCTTAGAAGCTTTACTTTGAAAGATAATCTCGTTCTTTTGAAAGTGTATGAATTTCATGAAATGCTTTTGTGAGAAACACAGATGTATTTCTGTGAAAAGAAGATTCATTGTTTGGGATGTATCAAAGTATGGTTAGAATTGAGCACAGTGTTCCTCTTCCTTTTAGAATCTTTTCTTTGAAAGATATTCACATTCATCGGAAAGTGTATGAATTTCATGAAATGCTTTTGTGAGAATCTCCCATGTGTTTCTCTCAAAAGAAGATTCATTGCTTGGGATATATCAAAGTGTTGTGAGAATTGAGAACAGTGTTCCTCTTCTGTTTAGAAGCTTTATTTTGAGAGATATTCACATTCATCTGAAAGTGTATGAATTTCATGAAATGCTTTTGTAAGAAACGTAGACGTGATTGTGAGAAAAGAAGATTCGTTGTGTGGGATGTTTCACAGTATTGTTAGAATTGGGAACAGTGTTCCTCTTACGTTTTGAAGCTTTACTTTGAAAGATAATCACGTTCATTTGAAAGTGTATGAATTTCATGAAATGCTTTTGTGAGAAACACAGAAGTGTTTTGGTGAAAAGAAGATTCTTTGTTTGCGATGTATCAAAGTATTGTTAGAATTGAGAACAGTGTTCCTCTTCCCCTTAGAAGCTTTACTTTGAAAGATAATCTCGTTCTTTTGAGAGTGTATGAATTTCATGAAATGCTTTTGTGAGAAACACAGACGTGTTTCTGTGAAAAGAAGAATCGTTGTTTGGGATGTATCAAAGTATCGTTAGAATTGAGAATAGTGTTCCTCTTCCCCTTAGAAGCTTTACTTTGAAAGATAATCTTGTTCTTTTGAAAGAGTATGAATTTAATGAAATGCTTTTGTGAGAAACACAGAAGTGTTTTGGTGAAAAGAAGATTTTTTGTTTGCGAAGTATCAAAGTATTGTTAGAATTTAGAACAGTGGTTAGGGTTAGGATTAGGGTTAGGTTCTGGTTTAGCGTTAGTGTTAGGGTAAGGGTAAGGTTTAGGGTTATGGTTATGGTTATGGTTAGGGTTAGGGTTAGGGTTAAGGTTAGGGTTAGGGTTAGGGTTAGGGTTTGGGTTTGGGTTGGGGTTAGGGTTAGGGTTAGGGTTAGGATTAGGGTAGGGTTAGGGTTAGAGTTTGGGTTAGGGTTAGGGTTTAGGGTTAGGGTTAGGGTTTAGGGTTAAGGTTAGGGTTAGTTTTAGGGTAAGGGTAAGGGTTAGGGTTAGGGTTAGGGTTAGGGTTAAAAAAATAGAATTTAGAACAGTGTTCCTCTTCCCCTTAGAAGCTTTACTTTGAAAGATAATCTCGTTCTTTTGAAGGTGTATGAATTTCATGAAATTCTTTTGTGAGAAACATAGAAGTGTTTTGGTGAAAAGAAGATTCTTTGTTTGGGATGTATCAAAGTATTGTTAGAATTGAGAACAATGTTCCTCTTCCCCTTAGAAGCTTTACTTTGAAAGATAATCTCGTTCTTTTGAGAGTGTATGAATTTCATGAAATGCTTTTGTGAGAAACACAGACGTGTTTCTGTGAAAAGAAGAATCGTTGTTTGGGATGTATCAAAGTATGGTTAGAATTGAGAACAGTGTTCCTCTTCCCCTTAGAAGGTTTATTTTGAAAGATATTCACATTCATCTGAAAGTGTATGAATTTCATGAAATCCTTTTGTAAGAAACGTACACGTGTTTCTGTGTAAAGAAGATTTGTTGTTTGGGATGTATCAAAGTATTGTTAGAATTTAGAACAGTGGTTAGGGTTAGGATTCGGGTTAGTGTTTGGGTTAGGGTTAGGTTTAGGGTTTAGGGATAGGTTTAGGTTTAGGGTTAAGTTTAGGGTTACGATTAATGTTAGGGTTAGGGTTTAGGGTTTAGGGTTAGGGTTAGGGTTAGGGTTAAAAAAAAGAATGTAGAACAGTGTTCCTCTTCCCCTTAGAAGCTTTACTTTGAAAGATAATCTCGTTCTTTTGAAAGTGTATGAATTTCATGAAATGCTTTTGTGAGAAACACAGACGTATTTCTGTGAAAAGATGATTCGTTGTTTGGGATGTATCAAAGTATGGTTAGATTTGAGAACAGTGTTCCTCTTCCGTTTAGAAGCTTTACTTGGAATGATATTCACATTCATCTGAAAGTGTATGAATTTCATGAAATGCTTTTGTGAGAAACACAAACGTGTTTCTGAGAAAAGAGGATTCGTTGTTTGGGATGTATCAAAGTATCGTTAGAATTGGGACTAGTGTTCGTCTTCCCCTTAGAAGCTTTACTTTGAAAGATAATCTCATTCTTTTGAAAGTGTATGAATTTCATGAAATGCTTTTGTGAGAATCACAAATGTGTTTCTGTGAAAAGAACATTCGTTGTTTGGGTTGTATCAAAGTATTGTTAGAATTGAGAACAGTGTTCCTCTTCTGTTTAGAAGCTTTACTTTGAGAGATATTCACATTCATCTGAAAGTCTATGAATTTCATGAAATGCTTTTGTAAGAAACGTAGACGTGTTTCTGTGAAAAGAAGATTCGTTGTTTGGGATGTATCAAAGTATTGTTAGAATTTAGAACAGTGGTTAGGGTTAGGTTTAGGGTTAGGGTTATGGTTAGGGTTAGGGTTAGGGTAGGGTTAGGGTTTAGGGTTAGGGTTAGGGTTAGGGTAAGGGTTAGGGTTTGGGTTACGGTTACGGTTAGGGTTAGGGTTAGGGTTAGGGTAAGGGTTAGGGTTAGGGTTAGGGTTAGGGTTAGGGTTAGGGTTAGGCTTAAGGTTAGGGTTAGTGTTAGGTTTAGGGTTAGGGTTAGGGTTAGGGTTAGGGTTAGGGTTAGGGTTAAAGTTAGGGTTAGGGTTAGGGTTAGGGTTAGGGTAGGTGTTTAGGGTTAGGGTTAGGGTTAGGGTTAGGGTTAGGGTTAGGGTTAGGGTAGGGTTAGGGTTAGGGTTAGGGTTAGGGTTTAGGGTTAGTGTTAGTGTTAGGGTTAGGGTTAGGGTTATGGTTAGGGATTAGGGTTAGGGTTTAGGGTTAGGGTTAGGGTTAGGGTTAGTATTAGGGTTAGGGTTAGGGTTAGGGTTAGGGTTAGAGTTAGGGTTAGGGTTAGGGTTAGGGTTAGGGTTTGGGTTGGGGTTAGGGTTTAGGGTTAGGGTTAGGGTTAGGGTTAGGATAGGGTTAGGGTTAGGGTTAGGGTTAGGTTAGGGTTAGGGTTAGGCTTAGGGTTAGGGTTAGGGTTAGGGTTAGGGTTAGGGTTAGGGTTAGGTTTAGGGTTAGGGTTAGGGTTAGGGTTAGGGTTAGGTATAGGGTTAGGGTTAGGGTTAGGGTTATGGTTAGGGTGAGGGTGAGGGTTTAGGGTTATGGTTAGGGTTTACGGTTAGGGTTAGGGTTAGTGTTAGGGTTAGGGTTAGGGTTAGGGTTACGGTTAGGATTAGGTTTAGGGTTAGGATTAGGGTAAGGGTTAGGGTTAGTGTTAGGGTTAGGGTTAGGGTTAGGGTTAAGGTTAGGGTTAGGGTTAGGTTTAG
>JAQJZF010000027.1:37252350-37262350 GCA_028537955.1 Microtus californicus | reverse complement strand
GACGTGATTGTGAGAAAAGAGGATTCGTTGTGTGGGATGTTTCACAGTATTGTTAGAATTGTGAACAGTGTTCCTCTTACGTTTTGAAGCTTTAATTTGAAAGATAATCACGTTCATTTGGAAGTGTATGAATTTCATGAAATGCTTTTGTGAGAAACACAAATGTGTTTCTGTGAAAAGAACATTCGTAGTTTGGGTTGTATCAAAGTATTGTTAGAATTGAGAACAGTGTTCCTCTTCTGTTTAGAAGCTTTACTTTGAGAGATATTCACATTCATCTGAAAGTGTATGAATTTCATGAAATGCTTTTGTAAGAAACGTAGACGTGATTGTGTGAAAAGAAGATTCGTTGTGTGGGATGTTTCACAGTATTGTTAGAATTAAGAACAGTGTTCCTCTTACGTTTTGAAGCTTTACTTTGAAAGATAATCTCGTTCTTTTGAAAGTGTATGAATTTAATGAAATGCTTTTGTGAGAAACACAGACGTGTTTCTGTGAAAAGACGATTCGTTGTTTGGGATGTATCAAAGTATTGTTAGAATTGAAAACAGTGTTCCTCTTCCCCTTAGAAGCTTTACTTTGAAAGATAGTCTCGTTCTTTTGAAAGTGTATGAATTTCATGAAATGCTTTTGTGAGAAACACAGATGTGTTTCTCTGAAAAGAAGATTCGTAGTTTGTGTTGTATCAAAGTATTGTTAGAATTGAGAACAGTGTTCCTCTTCTGTTTAGAAGCTTTACTTTGAAAGATATTCACATTCATCTGAAAGTGTATGAATTTATGAAATGCTTTTGTGAGAAACACAGACGTGTTTCTGTGAAAAGAAGATTCGTTGTTTGGGATGTATCAAAGTATTGTTAGAATTGAAAACAGTGTTCCTCTTCCCCTTAGAAGCTTTACTTTGAAAGATAGTCTTGTTCTTTTGAAAGTGTATGAATTTCATGAAATGCTTTTGTGAGAAACACAGACGTGTTTCTGAGAAAAGAGGATTCGTTGTTTTGGATGTATCAAAGTATCGTTAGAATTGAGAATAGTGTTCCTCTTCCCCTTAGAAGCTTTACTTTGAAAGATAATCTCGTTCTTTTGAAGGTGTATGAATTTCATGAAATTCTTTTGTGAGAAACATAGAAGTGTTTTGGTGAAAAGAAGATTCTTTGTTTGGGATGTATCAAAGTATTGTTAGAATTGAGAACAGTGTTCCTCTTCCCCTTAGAAGCTTTACTTTGAAAGATAATCTCGTTCTTTTGAGAGTGTATGAATTTCATGAAATGCTTTTGTGAGAAACACAGACGTGTTTCTGTGAAAAGAATAATCGTTGTTTGGGATGTATCAAAGTATGGTTAGAATTGAGAACAGTGTTCCTCTTCCCCTTAGAAGCTTTATTTTGAAAGATATTCACATTCATCTGAAAGTGTATGAATTTCATGAAATCCTTTTGTAAGAAACGTACACGTGTTTCTGTGAAAAGAAGATTCGTTGTTTGGGATGTATCAAAGTATTGTTAGAATTTAGAACAGTGGTTAGGGTTAGGATTAGGGTTAGGGTTTGGGTTAGGGTTAGGTTTAGGGTTTAGGGATAGGTTTAGGGTTAGGGTTAAGGTTAGGGTTACGATTAGTGTTAGGGTTAGGGTTTAGGGTTTAGGGTTAGGGTTAGGGTTAAAAAAAAGAATGTAGAACAGTGTTCCTCTTCCCCTTAGAAGCTTTACTTTGAAAGATAATCTCATTCTTTTGAAAGTGTATGAATTTCATGAAATGCTTTTGTGAGAAACACAGACGTATTTTTGTGAAAAGAAGATTTTTTGTTTGGGATGTATCAAAGTATGGTTAGAATTGAGCACAGTGTTCCTCTTCCTTTTAGAATCTTTTCTTTGTAAGATATTCACATTCATCTGAAAGTGTATGAATTTCATGAAGTTCTTTTGTGAGAATCTCCCATGTGTTTCTCTCAAAAGAAGATTCATTGCTTGGGATATATGAAAGTATTGTTGGAATTGAGAACAGTGTTCCTCTTCTGTATAGAAGCTTTACTTTGAGAGATATTCACATTCATCTGAAAGTGTATGAATTTCATGAAATGCTTTTGTAAGAAACGTAGACGTGATTGTGAGAAAAGAGGATTCGTTGTGTGGGATGTTTCACAGTATTGTTAGAATTGTGAACAGTGTTCCTCTTACGTTTTGAAGCTTTAATTTGAAAGATAATGACGTTCATTTGGAAGTGTATGAATTTCATGAAATGCTTTTGTGAGAAACACAAATGTGTTTCTGTGAAAAGAACATTCGTAGTTTGGGTTGTATCAAAGTATTGTTAGAATTGAGAACAGTGTTCCTCTTCTGTTTAGAAGCTTTACTTTGAGAGATATTCACATTCATCTGAAAGTGTATGAATTTCATGAAATGCTTTTGTAAGAAACGTAGACGTGATTGTGTGAAAAGAAGATTCGTTGTGTGGGATGTTTCACAGTATTGTTAGAATTGAAAACAGTGTTCCTCTTCCCCTTAGAAGCTTTACTTTGAAAGATAGTCTCGTTCTTTTGAAAGTGTATGAATTTCATGAAATGCTTTTGTGAGAAACACAGATGTGTTTCTCTGAAAAGAAGATTCGTAGTTTGTCTTGTATCAAAGTATTGTTAGAATTGAGAACAGTGTTCCTCTTCTGTTTAGAAGCTTTACTTTGAAAGATATTCACATTAATCTGAAAGTGTATGAATTTATGAAATGCTTTTGTGAGAAACACAGACGTGTTTCTGTGAAAAGAAGATTCGTTGTTTGGGATGTATCAAAGTATTGTTAGAATTGAAAACAGTGTTCCTCTTCCCCTTAGAAGCTTTACTTTGAAAGATAGTCTCGTTCTTTTGAAAGTGTATGAATTTCATGAAATGCTTTTGTGAGAAACACAGACGTGTTTCTGAGAAAAGAGGATTCGTTGTTTTGGATGTATCAAAGTATCGTTAGAATTGAGAATAGTGTTCCTCTTCCCCTTAGAAGCTTCACTTTGAAAGATAATCTCGTTCTTTTGAAGGTGTATGAATTTCATGAAATTCTTTTGTGAGAAACATAGAAGTGTTTTGGTGAAAAGAAGATTCTTTGTTTGGGATGTATCAAAGTATTGTTAGAATTGAGAACAGTGTTCCTCTTCCCCTTAGAAGCTTTACTTTGAAAGATAATCTCGTTCTTTTGAGAGTGTATGAATTTCATGAAATGCTTTTGTGAGAAACACAGACGTGTTTCTGTGAAAAGAATAATCGTTGTTTGGGATGTATCAAAGTATGGTTAGAATTGAGAACAGTGTTCCTCTTCCCCTTAGAAGCTTTATTTTGAAAGATATTCACATTCATCTGAAAGTGTATGAATTTCATGAAATCCTTTTGTAAGAAACGTACACGTGTTTCTGTGAAAAGAAGATTTTTTGTTTGGGATGTATCAAAGTATTGTTAGAATTTAGAACAGTGGTTAGGGTTAGGATTAGGGTTAGGGTTTGGGTTAGGGTTAGGTTTAGGGTTTAGGGATAGGTTTAGGGTTAGGGTTAAGGTTAGGGTTACGATTAGTGTTAGGGTTAGGGTTTAGGGTTTAGGGTTAGGGTTAGGGTTAAAAAAAAGAATGTAGAACAGTGTTCCTCTTCCCCTTAGAAGCTTTACTTTGAAAGATAATCTCATTCTTTTGAAAGTGTATGAATTTCATGAAATGCTTTTGTGAGAAACACAGACGTATTTTTGTGAAAAGAAGATTTTTTGTTTGGGATGTATCAAAGTATGGTTAGAATTGAGCACAGTGTTCCTGTTCCTTTTAGAATCTTTTCTTTGTAAGATATTCACATTCATCTGAAAGTGTATGAATTTCATGAAGTTCTTTTGTGAGAATCTCCCATGTGTTTCTCTCAAAAGAAGATTCATTGCTTGGGATATATGAAAGTATTGTTGGAATTGAGAACAGTGTTCCTCTTCTGTATAGAAGCTTTACTTTGAGAGATATTCACATTCATCTGAAAGTGTATGAATTTCATGAAATGCTTTTGTAAGAAACGTAGACGTGATTGTGAGAAAAGAGGATTCGTTGTGTGGGATGTTTCACAGTATTGTTAGAATTGTGAACAGTGTTCCTCTTACGTTTTGAAGCTTTAATTTGAAAGATAATCACGTTCATTTGGAAGTGTATGAATTTCATGAAATGCTTTTGTGAGAAACACAAATGTGTTTCTGTGAAAAGAACATTCGTAGTTTGGGTTGTATCAAAGTATTGTTAGAATTGAGAACAGTGTTCCTCTTCTGTTTAGAAGCTTTACTTTGAGAGATATTCACATTCATCTGAAAGTGTATGAATTTCATGAAATGCTTTTTTAAGAAACGTAGACGTGATTGTGTGAAAAGAAGATTCGTTGTGTGGGATGTTTCACAGTATTGTTAGAATTAAGAACAGTGTTCCTCTTACGTTTTGAAGCTTTACTTTGAAAGATAATCTCGTTCTTTTGAAAGTGTATGAATTTAATGAAATGCTTTTGTGAGAAACACAGACGTGTTTCTGTGAAAAGACGATTCGTTGTTTGGGATGTATCAAAGTATTGTTAGAATTGAAAACAGTGTTCCTCTTCCCCTTAGAAGCTTTACTTTGAAAGATAGTCTCGTTCTTTTGAAAGTGTATGAATTTCATGAAATGCTTTTGTGAGAAACACAGATGTGTTTCTCTGAAAAGAAGATTCGTAGTTTGTGTTGTATCAAAGTATTGTTAGAATTGAGAACAGTGTTCCTCTTCTGTTTAGAAGCTTTACTTTGAAAGATATTCACATTCATCTGAAAGTGTATGAATTTATGAAATGCTTTTGTGAGAAACACAGACGTGTTTCTGTGAAAAGAAGATTCGTTGTTTGGGATGTATCAAAGTATTGTTAGAATTGAAAACAGTGTTCCTCTTCCCCTTAGAAGCTTTACTTTGAAAGATAGTCTCGTTCTTTTGAAAGTGTATGAATTTCATGAAATGCTTTTGTGAGAAACACAGACGTGTTTCTGAGAAAAGAGGATTCGTTGTTTTGGATGTATCAAAGTATCGTTAGAATTGAGAATAGTGTTCCTCTTCCCCTTAGAAGCTTTACTTTGAAAGATAATCTCGTTCTTTTGAAGGTGTATGAATTTCATGAAATTCTTTTGTGAGAAAAATAGAAGTGTTTTAGTGAAAAGAAGATTCTTTGTTTGGGATGTATCAAAGTATTGTTAGAATTGAGAACAGTGTTCCTCTTCCCCTTAGAAGCTTTACTTTGAAAGATAATCTCGTTCTTTTGAGAGTGTATGAATTTCATGAAATGCTTTTGTGAGAAACACAGACGTGTTTCTGTGAAAAGAATAATCGTTGTTTGGGATGTATCAAAGTATGGTTAGAATTGAGAACAGTGTTCCTCTTCCCCTTAGAAGCTTTATTTTGAAAGATATTCACATTCATCTGAAAGTGTATGAATTTCATGAAATCCTTTTGTAAGAAACGTACACGTGTTTCTGTGAAAAGAAGATTTTTTGTTTGGGATGTATCAAAGTATTGTTAGAATTTAGAACAGTGGTTAGGGTTAGGATTAGGGTTAGGGTTTGGGTTAGGGTTAGGTTTAGGGTTTAGGGATAGGTTTAGGGTTAGGGTTAAGGTTAGGGTTACGATTAGTGTTAGGGTTAGGGTTTAGGGTTTAGGGTTAGGGTTAGGGTTAAAAAAAAGAATGTAGAACAGTGTTCCTCTTCCCCTTAGAAGCTTTACTTTGAAAGATAATCTCATTCTTTTGAAAGTGTATGAATTTCATGAAATGCTTTTGTGAGAAACACAGATGTATTTTTGTGAAAAGAAGATTTTTTGTTTGGGATGTATCAAAGTATGGTTAGAATTGAGCACAGTGTTCCTCTTCCTTTTAGAATCTTTTCTTTGTAAGATATTCACATTCATCTGAAAGTGTATGAATTTCATGAAGTTCTTTTGTGAGAATCTCCCATGTGTTTCTCTCAAAAGAAGATTCATTGCTTGGGATATATGAAAGTATTGTTGGAATTGAGAACAGTGTTCCTCTTCTGTATAGAAGCTTTACTTTGAGAGATATTCACATTCATCTGAAAGTGTATGAATTTCATGAAATGCTTTTGTAAGAAACGTAGACGTGATTGTGAGAAAAGAGGATTCGTTGTGTGGGATGTTTCACAGTATTGTTAGAATTGTGAACAGTGTTCCTCTTACGTTTTGAAGCTTTAATTTGAAAGATAATGACGTTCATTTGGAAGTGTATGAATTTCATGAAATGCTTTTGTGAGAAACACAAATGTGTTTCTGTGAAAAGAACATTCGTAGTTTGGGTTGTATCAAAGTATTGTTAGAATTGAGAACAGTGTTCCTCTTCTGTTTAGAAGCTTTACTTTGTGAGATATTCACATTCATCTGAAAGTGTATGAATTTCATGAAATGCTTTTGTAAGAAACGTAGACGTGATTGTGTGAAAAGAAGATTCGTTGTGTGGGATGTTTCACAGTATTGTTAGAATTAAGAACAGTGTTCCTCTTACGTTTTGAAGCTTTACCTTGAAAGATAATCTCGTTCTTTTGAAAGTGTATGAATTTAATGAAATGCTTTTGTGAGAAACACAGACGTGTTTCTGTGAAAAGACGATTCGTTGTTTGGGATGTATCAAAGTATTGTTAGAATTGAAAACAGTGTTCCTCTTCCCCTTAGAAGCTTTACTTTGAAAGATAGTCTCGTTCTTTTGAAAGTGTATGAATTTCATGAAATGCTTTTGTGAGAAACACAGATGTGTTTCTCTGAAAAGAAGATTCGTAGTTTGTGTTGTATCAAAGTATTGTTAGAATTGAGAACAGTGTTCCTCTTCTGTTTAGAAGCTTTACTTTGAAAGATATTCACATTCATCTGAAAGTGTATGAATTTATGAAATGCTTTTGTGAGAAACACAGACTTGTTTCTGTGAAAAGAAGATTCGTTGTTTGGGATGTATCAAAGTATTGTTAGAATTGAAAACAGTGTTCCTCTTCCCCTTAGAAGCTTTACTTTGAAAGATAGTCTCGTTCTTTTGAAAGTGTATGAATTTCATGAAATGCTTTTGTGAGAAACACAGACGTGTTTCTGAGAAAAGAGGATTCGTTGTTTTGGATGTATCAAAGTATCGTTAGAATTGAGAATAGTGTTCCTCTTCCCCTTAGAAGCTTTACTTTGAAAGATAATCTCGTTCTTTTGAAGGTGTATGAATTTCATGAAATTCTTTTGTGAGAAACATAGAAGTGTTTTGGTCAAAAGAAGATTCTTTGTTTGGGATGTATCAAAGTATTGTTAGAATTGAGAACAGTGTTCCTCTTCCCCTTAGAAGCTTTACTTTGAAAGATAATCTCGTTCTTTTGAGAGTGTATGAATTTCATGAAATGCTTTTGTGAGAAACACAGACGTGTTTCTGTGAAAAGAATAATCGTTGTTTGGGATGTATCAAAGTATGGTTAGAATTGAGAACAGTGTTCCTCTTCCCCTTAGAAGCTTTATTTTGAAAGATATTCACATTCATCTGAAAGTGTATGAATTTCATGAAATCCTTTTGTAAGAAACGTACACGTGTTTCTGTGAAAAGAAGATTTTTTGTTTGGGATGTATCAAAGTATTGTTAGAATTTAGAACAGTGGTTAGGGTTAGGATTAGGGTTAGGGTTTGGGTTAGGGTTAGGTTTAGGGTTTAGGGATAGGTTTAGGGTTAGGGTTAAGGTTAGGGTTACGATGAGTGTTAGGGTTAGGGTTTAGGGTTTAGGGTTAGGGTTAGGGTTAAAAAAAAGAATGTAGAACAGTGTTCCTCTTCCCATTAGAAGTTTTACTTTGAAAGATAATCTCATTCTTTTGAAAGTGTATGAATTTCATGAAATGCTTTTGTGAGAAACACAGACGTATTTTTGTGAAAAGAAGATTTTTTGTTTGGGATGTATCAAAGTATGGTTAGAATTGAGCACAGTGTTCCTCTTCCTTTTAGAATCTTTTCTTTGTAAGATATTCACATTCATCTGAAAGTGTATGAATTTCATGAAGTTCTTTTGTGAGAATCTCCCATGTGTTTCTCTCAAAAGAAGATTCATTGCTTGGGATATATGAAAGTATTGTTGGAATTGAGAACAGTGTTCCTCTTCTGTTTAGAAGCTTTACTTTGAGAGATATTCACATTCATCTGAAAGTGTATGAATTTCATGAAATGCTTTTGTAAGAAACGTAGACGTGATTGTGAGAAAAGAGGATTCGTTGTGTGGGATGTTTCACAGTATTGTTAGAATTGTGAACAGTGTTCCTCTTACGTTTTGAAGCTTTAATTTGAAAGATAATCACGTTCATTTGGAAGTGTATGAATTTCATGAAATGCTTTTGTGAGAAACACAAATGTGTTTCTGTGAAAAGAACATTCGTAGTTTGTGTTGTATCAAAGTATTGTTAGAATTGAGAACAGTGTTCCTCTTCTGTTTAGAAGCTTTACTTTGAGAGATATTCACATTCATCTGAAAGTGTATGAATTTCATGAAATGCTTTTGTAAGAAACGTAGACGTGATTGTGAGAAAAGAAGATTCGTTGTGTGGGATGTTTCACAGTATTGTTAGAATTGTGAACAGTGTTCCTCTTACGTTTTGAAGCTTTGAAAGATAATCACGTTCATTTGAAAGTGTATGAATTTCATGAAATGCTTTTGTGAGAAACACAGACGTGTTTCTGAGAAAAGAGGATTCGTTGTTTTGGATGTATCAAAGTATCGTTAGAATTGAGAATAGTGTTCCTCTTCCCCTTAGAAGCTTTACTTTGAAAGATAGTCTCGTTCTTTTGAAAGTGTATGAATTTCATGAAATGCTTTTGTGAGAAACACAGATGTGTTTCTCTGAAAAGAAGATTCGTAGTTTGTGTTGTATCAAAGTATTGTTAGAATTGAGAACAGTGTTCCTCTTCTGTTTAGAAGCTTTACTTTGAGAGATATTCACATTCATCTGAAAGTGTATGAATTTCATGAAATGCTTTTGTAAGAAACGTAGACGTGTTTCTGTGAAAAGAAGATTCGTTGTTTGGGATGTATCAAAGTATTGTTAGAATTTAGTACAGTGTTCCTCTTACGTTTTGAAGCTTTAATTTGAAAGATAATAACGTTCATTTGGAAGTGTATGAATTTCATGAAATGCTTTTGTGAGAAACACAAATGTGTTTCTGTGAAAAGAACATTCGTAGTTTGGGTTGTATCAAAATATTGTTAGAATTGAGAACAGTGTTCCTCTTCTGTTTAGAAGCTTTACTTTGAGAGATATTCACATTCATCTGAAAGTGTATGAATTTCATGAAATGCTTTTGTAAGAAACGTAGACGTGATTGTGAGAAAAGAAGATTCGTTGTGTGGGATGTTTCACAGTATTGTTAGAATTGTGAACAGTGTTCCTCTTACGTTTTGAAGCTTTACTTTGAAAGATAATCACGTTATTTTGAAAGTGTATGAATTTCATGAAATGCTTTTGTGAGAAACACAGACGTGTTTCTGAGAAAAGAGGATTCGTTGTTTTGGATGTATCAAAGTATCGTTAGAATTGAGAATAGTGTTCCTCTTCCCCTTAGAAGCTTTACTTTGAAAGATAATCTTGTTCTTTTGAAAGTGTATGAATTTCATGAAATGCTTTTGTAAGAAACGTAGACGTGATTGTGTGAAAAGAAGATTCTTTGTGTGGGATGTTTCACAGTATTGTTAGAATTGAGAACAGTGTTCCTCTTACGTTTTGAAGCTTTACTTTGAAAGATAATCTCGTTCTTTTGAAAGTGTATGAATTTAATGAAATGCTTTTGTGAGAAACACAGACGTGTTTCTGTGAAAAGACGATTCGTTGTTTGGGATGTATCAAAGTATTGTTAGAATTGAAAACAGTGTTCCTCTTCCCCTTAGAAGCTTTACTTTGAAAGATAGTCTCGTTCTTTTGAAAGTGTATGAATTTCATGAAATGCTTTTGTGAGAAACACAGATGTGTTTCTCTGAAAAGAAGATTCG
>JAQJZF010000027.1:37109850-37239850 GCA_028537955.1 Microtus californicus | reverse complement strand
TTAGAAGCTTTAATTTGAAAGATAATCACGTTCTTTTGAAAGAGTATGAATTTTATGAAATGCTTTTGTGAGAAAAACAGACGCGTTTCGGTAAAAAGAAGATTCGTTGTTTGGGATGTATCAAACTATTGTTAGAATTGAGAACAGTTTTCCTCTTCCCCTTAGAAGCTTTACTTTGAAAGATAATCTCGTTCTTTTGAAAGTGTATGAATTTCATGAAATGATGTTTTAAAAACACAGACGTGTTTCTATGAAAAGAAGATTCGTTGTTTGGGATGTATCAAAGTATTGTTAGAATTGAGAATAGTGTTCCTCTTCCCCTTAGAAGCTTTGCTTTGAATGATAGTCTCGTTCTTTTGAAAGTGTATGAATTTCATGAAATGCTTTTGTAAGAAACGTAGACGTGATTGTTTGAAAAGAAGATTCGTTGTGTGGGTTGTTTCACATTATTGTTAGAATTGAGAACAGTATTCTTCTTACAATTTGAAGCTTTAGTTTGAAAGACAATCTCGTTCTTTTGAAAGTGTATGAATTTCATGAAATGCTTTTGTGAGAAACACAGACATGTTTCTGTGAAAAGAAGATTCCTTGTTTGGGATGTATCAAAGTATTGTTAGAATTGAGAACAGTGTTACTCTTCCGTTTAAAAGCTTTACTTTGAAAGATATTCACATTCATCTGAAAGTGTATGAATTTCATGAAATGCTTTTGTAAGAAACGGAGACGTGATTGTTTGAAAAGAAGATTCGTTGTGTGGGTTGTTTCACAGTATTGTTAGAATTGAGAACAGTATTCTTCTTACGATTTGAAGCTTTACTTTGAAAGATAATCACGTTCATTTGAAAGTGTATGAATTTCATGAAATGCTTTTGTGAGAAACACAGACGTGTTTCTGTGAAACGAAGATTCGTTGTTTGGGATGTATCAAAGTGTTGTTAGAATTGAGAACAGTGTTCCTCTTTTGTTTAGAAGCTTTACTTTGAAAGATATTCACATTCATCTGAAATTGTATGAATTTCATGAAATGCTTTTGCAAGAAACACAGACGTGTTTCTTTGAAAAGATTTGTTGTTTGGGATGTATCAAAGTATTGTTTGAATTGAGAACAGTGTTGCTCTTCCCCTTAGAAGCTTTACTTTGAGAGATATTTACATTCATATGAAAGTGTATGAATTTCATGAAATGCTTTTCTGAGAAACGTAGACGTGATTGTTGAAAAGAAGATTCATTGTGTGGGATATTTCACAGTATTGTTAGAATTGAGAACAGTGTTGCTCTTCCCCTTAGAAGCTTTAATTTGAAAGATAATCTCGTTCTTTTGAAAGTGTATGAATTTTATGAAATGCTTTTGTGAGAAAAAAAAACGCGTTTCGGTAAAAAGAAGATTCGTTGTTTGGGATGTAACAAACTATTGTTAGAATTGAGAACAGTTTTCCTCTTCCCCTTAGAAGCTTTACTTTGAAAGATAATCTCGTTCTTTTGAAAGTGTATGAATTTCATGAAATGATGTTGTAAAAACACAGACGTGTTTCTATGAAAAGAAGATTCGTTGTTTGGGATGTATCAAAGTATTGTTAGAATTGAGAATAGTGTTCCTCTTCGCCTTAGAAGCTTTACTTTGAATGATAGTCTCGTTCTTTTGAAAGTGTATGAATTTCATGAAATGCTTTTGTGAGAAACACAGACGTGTTTCTGTGAAACGAAGATTCGTTGTTTGGGATGTATCAAAGTATTGTTAGAATTGAGAACAGTGTTACTCTTCCGTTTAAAAGCTTTACTTTGAAAGATATTCACATTCATCTGAAAGTGTATGAATTTCATGAAATGCTTTTGTAAGAAACGGAGACATGATTGTTTGAAAAGAAGATTCGTTGTGTGGGTTGTTTCACAGTATTGTTAGAATTGAGAACAGTATTCTTCTTACGATTTGAAGCTTTACTTTGAAAGATAATCACGTTCATTTGAAAGTGTATGAATTTCATGAAATGCTTTTGTGAGAAACACAGACGTGTTTCTGTGAAAAGAAGATTCGTTGTTTGGGATGTATCAAAGTGTTGTTAGAATTGAGAACAGTGTTCCTCTTTTGTTTAGAAGCTTTACTTTGAAAGATATTCACATTCATCTGAAATTGTATGAATTTCATGAAATGCTTTTGCAAGAAACACAGACGTGTTTCTTTGAAAAGAAGATTCGTTGTTTGGGATGTATCAAAGTATTGTTTGAATTGAGAACAGTGTTCCTCTTCCCCTTAGAAGCTTTACTTTGAGAGATATTTACATTCATATGAAAGTGTATGAATTTCATGAAATGCTTTTGTAAGAAACGTAGACGTGATTGTTTGAAAAGAAGATTCGTTGTGTGGGATATTTCACAGTATTGTTAGAATTGAGAGCAGTGTTGCTCTTCCCCTTAGAAGCTTTAATTTGAAAGATAATCACGTTCTTTTGAAAGAGTATGAATTTTATGAAATGCTTTTGTGAGAAAAACAGACGCGTTTCGGTAAAAAGAAGATTCGTTGTTTGGGATGTATCAAACTATTGTTAGAATTGAGAACAGTTTTCCTCTTCCCCTTAGAAGCTTTACTTTGAAAGATAATCTCGTTCTTTTGAAAGTGTATGAATTTCATGAAATGATGTTTTAAAAACACAGACGTGTTTCTATGAAAAGAAGATTCGTTGTTTGGGATGTATCAAAGTATTGTTAGAATTGAGAATAGTGTTCCTCTTCCCCTTAGAAGCTTTGCTTTGAATGATAGTCTCGTTCTTTTGAAAGTGTATGAATTTCATGAAATGCTTTTGTAAGAAACGTAGACGTGATTGTTTGAAAAGAAGATTCGTTGTGTGGGTTGTTTCACATTATTGTTAGAATTGAGAACAGTATTCTTCTTACAATTTGAAGCTTTACTTTGAAAGACAATCTCGTTCTTTTGAAAGTGTATGAATTTCATGAAATGCTTTTGTGAGAAACACAGACGTGTTTCTGTGAAAAGAAGATTCCTTGTTTGGGATGTATCAAAGTATTGTTAGAATTGAGAACAGTGTTACTCTTCCGTTTAAAAGCTTTACTTTGAAAGATATTCACATTCATCTGAAAGTGTATGAATTTCATGAAATGCTTTTGTAAGAAACGGAGACGTGATTGTTTGAAAAGAAGATTCGTTGTGTGGGTTGTTTCACATTATTGTTAGAATTGAGAACAGTATTCTTCTTACAATTTGAAGCTTTACTTTGAAAGACAATCTCGTTCTTTTGAAAGTGTATGAATTTCATGAAATGCTTTTGTGAGAAACACAGACATGTTTCTGTGAAAAGAAGATTCCTTGTTTGGGATGTATCAAAGTATTGTTAGAATTGAGAACAGTGTTACTCTTCCGTTTAAAAGCTTTACTTTGAAAGATATTCACATTCATCTGAAAGTGTATGAATTTCATGAAATGCTTTTGTAAGAAACGGAGACGTGATTGTTTGAAAAGAAGATTCGTTGTGTGGGTTGTTTCACAGTATTGTTAGAATTGAGAACAGTATTCTTCTTACGATTTGAAGCTTTACTTTGAAAGATAATCACGTTCATTTGAAAGTGTATGAATTTCATGAAATGCTTTTGTGAGAAACACAGACGTGTTTCTGTGAAACGAAGATTCGTTGTTTGGGATGTATCAAAGTGTTGTTAGAATTGAGAACAGTGTTCCTCTTTTGTTTAGAAGCTTTACTTTGAAAGATATTCACATTCATCTGAAATTGTATGAATTTCATGAAATGCTTTTGCAAGAAACACAGACGTGTTTCTTTGAAAAGATTTGTTGTTTGGGATGTATCAAAGTATTGTTTGAATTGAGAACAGTGTTGCTCTTCCCCTTAGAAGCTTTACTTTGAGAGATATTTACATTCATATGAAAGTGTATGAATTTCATGAAATGCTTTTCTGAGAAACGTAGACGTGATTGTTGAAAAGAAGATTCATTGTGTGGGATATTTCACAGTATTGTTAGAATTGAGAACAGTGTTGCTCTTCCCCTTAGAAGCTTTAATTTGAAAGATAATCTCGTTCTTTTGAAAGTGTATGAATTTTATGAAATGCTTTTGTGAGAAAAAAAAACGCGTTTCGGTAAAAAGAAGATTCGTTGTTTGGGATGTAACAAACTATTGTTAGAATTGAGAACAGTTTTCCTCTTCCCCTTAGAAGCTTTACTTTGAAAGATAATCTCGTTCTTTTGAAAGTGTATGAATTTCATGAAATGATGTTGTAAAAACACAGACGTGTTTCTATGAAAAGAAGATTCGTTGTTTGGGATGTATCAAAGTATTGTTAGAATTGAGAATAGTGTTCCTCTTCGCCTTAGAAGCTTTACTTTGAATGATAGTCTCGTTCTTTTGAAAGTGTATGAATTTCATGAAATGCTTTTGTGAGAAACACAGACGTGTTTCTGTGAAAAGAAGATTCCTTGTTTGGGATGTATCAAAGTATTGTTAGAATTGAGAACAGTGTTACTCTTCCGTTTAAAAGCTTTACTTTGAAAGATATTCACATTCATCTGAAAGTGTATGAATTTCATGAAATGCTTTTGTAAGAAACGGAGACGTGATTGTTTGAAAAGAAGATTCGTTGTGTGGGTTGTTTCACAGTATTGTTAGAATTGAGAACAGTATTCTTCTTACGATTTGAAGCTTTACTTTGAAAGATAATCACGTTCATTTGAAAGTGTATGAATTTCATGAAATGCTTTTGTGAGAAACACAGACGTGTTTCTGTGAAAAGAAGATTCGTTGTTTGGGATGTATCAAAGTGTTGTTAGAATTGAGAACAGTGTTCCTCTTTTGTTTAGAAGCTTTACTTTGAAAGATATTCACATTCATCTGAAATTGTATGAATTTCATGAAATGCTTTTGCAAGAAACACAGACGTGTTTCTTTGAAAAGAAGATTCGTTGTTTGGGATGTATCAAAGTATTGTTTGAATTGAGAACAGTGTTCCTCTTCCCCTTAGAAGCTTTACTTTGAGAGATATTTACATTCATATGAAAGTGTATGAATTTCATGAAATGCTTTTGTAAGAAACGTAGACGTGATTGTTTGAAAAGAAGATTCGTTGTGTGGGATATTTCACAGTATTGTTAGAATTGAGAGCAGTGTTGCTCTTCCCCTTAGAAGCTTTAATTTGAAAGATAATCACGTTCTTTTGAAAGAGTATGAATTTTATGAAATGCTTTTGTGAGAAAAACAGACGCGTTTCGGTAAAAAGAAGATTCGTTGTTTGGGATGTATCAAACTATTGTTAGAATTGAGAACAGTTTTCCTCTTCCCCTTAGAAGCTTTACTTTGAAAGATAATCTCGTTCTTTTGAAAGTGTATGAATTTCATGAAATGATGTTTTAAAAACACAGACGTGTTTCTATGAAAAGAAGATTCGTTGTTTGGGATGTATCAAAGTATTGTTAGAATTGAGAATAGTGTTCCTCTTCCCCTTAGAAGCTTTGCTTTGAATGATAGTCTCGTTCTTTTGAAAGTGTATGAATTTCATGAAATGCTTTTGTAAGAAACGTAGACGTGATTGTTTGAAAAGAAGATTCGTTGTGTGGGTTGTTTCACATTATTGTTAGAATTGAGAACAGTATTCTTCTTACAATTTGAAGCTTTACTTTGAAAGACAATCTCGTTCTTTTGAAAGTGTATGAATTTCATGAAATGCTTTTGTGAGAAACACAGACGTGTTTCTGTGAAAAGAAGATTCCTTGTTTGGGATGTATCAAAGTATTGTTAGAATTGAGAACAGTGTTACTCTTCCGTTTAAAAGCTTTACTTTGAAAGATATTCACATTCATCTGAAAGTGTATGAATTTCATGAAATGCTTTTGTAAGAAACGGAGACGTGATTGTTTGAAAAGAAGATTCGTTGTGTGGGTTGTTTCACATTATTGTTAGAATTGAGAACAGTATTCTTCTTACAATTTGAAGCTTTACTTTGAAAGACAATCTCGTTCTTTTGAAAGTGTATGAATTTCATGAAATGCTTTTGTGAGAAACACAGACATGTTTCTGTGAAAAGAAGATTCCTTGTTTGGGATGTATCAAAGTATTGTTAGAATTGAGAACAGTGTTACTCTTCCGTTTAAAAGCTTTACTTTGAAAGATATTCACATTCATCTGAAAGTGTATGAATTTCATGAAATGCTTTTGTAAGAAACGGAGACGTGATTGTTTGAAAAGAAGATTCGTTGTGTGGGTTGTTTCACAGTATTGTTAGAATTGAGAACAGTATTCTTCTTACGATTTGAAGCTTTACTTTGAAAGATAATCACGTTCATTTGAAAGTGTATGAATTTCATGAAATGCTTTTGTGAGAAACACAGACGTGTTTCTGTGAAACGAAGATTCGTTGTTTGGGATGTATCAAAGTGTTGTTAGAATTGAGAACAGTGTTCCTCTTTTGTTTAGAAGCTTTACTTTGAAAGATATTCACATTCATCTGAAATTGTATGAATTTCATGAAATGCTTTTGCAAGAAACACAGACGTGTTTCTTTGAAAAGATTTGTTGTTTGGGATGTATCAAAGTATTGTTTGAATTGAGAACAGTGTTGCTCTTCCCCTTAGAAGCTTTACTTTGAGAGATATTTACATTCATATGAAAGTGTATGAATTTCATGAAATGCTTTTCTGAGAAACGTAGACGTGATTGTTGAAAAGAAGATTCATTGTGTGGGATATTTCACAGTATTGTTAGAATTGAGAACAGTGTTGCTCTTCCCCTTAGAAGCTTTAATTTGAAAGATAATCTCGTTCTTTTGAAAGTGTATGAATTTTATGAAATGCTTTTGTGAGAAAAAAAAACGCGTTTCGGTAAAAAGAAGATTCGTTGTTTGGGATGTAACAAACTATTGTTAGAATTGAGAACAGTTTTCCTCTTCCCCTTAGAAGCTTTACTTTGAAAGATAATCTCGTTCTTTTGAAAGTGTATGAATTTCATGAAATGATGTTGTAAAAACACAGACGTGTTTCTATGAAAAGAAGATTCGTTGTTTGGGATGTATCAAAGTATTGTTAGAATTGAGAATAGTGTTCCTCTTCGCCTTAGAAGCTTTACTTTGAATGATAGTCTCGTTCTTTTGAAAGTGTATGAATTTCATGAAATGCTTTTGTGAGAAACACAGACGTGTTTCTGTGAAAAGAAGATTCCTTGTTTGGGATGTATCAAAGTATTGTTAGAATTGAGAACAGTGTTACTCTTCCGTTTAAAAGCTTTACTTTGAAAGATATTCACATTCATCTGAAAGTGTATGAATTTCATGAAATGCTTTTGTAAGAAACGGAGACGTGATTGTTTGAAAAGAAGATTCGTTGTGTGGGTTGTTTCACAGTATTGTTAGAATTGAGAACAGTATTCTTCTTACGATTTGAAGCTTTACTTTGAAAGATAATCACGTTCATTTGAAAGTGTATGAATTTCATGAAATGCTTTTGTGAGAAACACAGACGTGTTTCTGTGAAAAGAAGATTCGTTGTTTGGGATGTATCAAAGTGTTGTTAGAATTGAGAACAGTGTTCCTCTTTTGTTTAGAAGCTTTACTTTGAAAGATATTCACATTCATCTGAAATTGTATGAATTTCATGAAATGCTTTTGCAAGAAACACAGACGTGTTTCTTTGAAAAGAAGATTCGTTGTTTGGGATGTATCAAAGTATTGTTTGAATTGAGAACAGTGTTCCTCTTCCCCTTAGAAGCTTTACTTTGAGAGATATTTACATTCATATGAAAGTGTATGAATTTCATGAAATGCTTTTGTAAGAAACGTAGACGTGATTGTTTGAAAAGAAGATTCGTTGTGTGGGATATTTCACAGTATTGTTAGAATTGAGAGCAGTGTTGCTCTTCCCCTTAGAAGCTTTAATTTGAAAGATAATCTCGTTCTTTTGAAAGTGTATGAATTTTATGAAATGCTTTTGTGAGAAAAACAGACGCATTTCGGTAAAAAGAAGATTCGTTGTTTGGGATGTATCAAACTATTGTTAGAATTGAGAACAGTTTTCCTCTTCCCCTTAGAAGCTTTACTTTGAAAGATAATCTCGTTCTTTTGAAAGTGTATGAATTTCATGAAATGATGTTGTAAAAACACAGACGTGTTTCTATGAAAAGAAGATTCGTTGTTTGGGATGTATCAAAGTATTGTTAGAATTGAGAATAGTGTTCCTCTTCCCCTTAGAAGCTTTGCTTTGAATGATAGTCTCGTTCTTTTGAAAGTGTATGAATTTCATGAAATGCTTTTTTGAGAAACACAGACGTGTTTCTGTGAAACGAAGATTCGTTGTTTGGGATGTATGAAAGTATTGTTAGAATTGAGAACAGTGTTACTCTTCCGTTTAAAAGCTTTACTTTGAAAGATATTCACATTCATCTGAAAGTGTATGAATTTCATGAAATGCTTTTGTAAGAAACGGAGACGTGATTGTTTGAAAAGAAGATTCGTTGTGTGGGTTGTTTCACAGTATTGTTAGAATTGAGAACAGTATTCTTCTTACGATTTGAAGCTTTACTTTGAAAGATAATCACGTTCATTTGAAAGTGTATGAATTTCATGAAATCCTTTTGTGAGAAACACAGACGTGTTTCTGTGAAACGAAGATTCGTTGTTTGGGATGTATCAAAGTGTTGTTAGAATTGAGAACAGTGTTCCTCTTTTGTTTAGAAGCTTTACTTTGAAAGATATTCACATTCATCTGAAATTGTATGAATTTCATGAAATGCTTTTGCAAGAAACACAGACGTGTTTCTTTGAAAAGATTTGTTGTTTGGGATGTATCAAAGTATTGTTTGAATTGAGAACAGTGTTGCTCTTCCCCTTAGAAGCTTTACTTTGAGAGATATTTACATTCATATGAAAGTGTATGAATTTCATGAAATGCTTTTCTAAGAAACGTAGACGTGATTGTTTGAAAAGAAGATTCATTGTGTGGGATATTTCACAGTATTGTTAGAATTGAGAACAGTGTTGCTCTTCCCCTTAGAAGCTTTAATTTGAAAGATAATCTCGTTCTTTTGAAAGTGTATGAATTTTATGAAATGCTTTTGTGAGAAAAAAAAACGCGTTTCGGTAAAAAGAAGATTCGTTGTTTGGGATGTAACAAACTATTGTTAGAATTGAGAACAGTTTTCCTCTTCCCCTTAGAAGCTTTACTTTGAAAGATAATCTCGTTCTTTTGAAAGTGTATGAATTTCATGAAATGATGTTGTAAAAACACAGACGTGTTTCTATGAAAAGAAGATTCGTTGTTTGGGATGTATCAAAGTATTGTTAGAATTGAGAATAGTGTTCCTCTTCCCCTTAGAAGCTTTGCTTTGAATGATATTCTCGTTCTTTTGAAAGTGTATGAATTTCATGAAATGCTTTTGTGAGAAACAAAGAGGTGTTTCTGTGAAAAGAAGATTCCTTGTTTGGGATGTATCAAAGTATTGTTAGAATTGAGAACAGTGTTACTCTTCCGTTTAAAAGCTTTACTTTGAAAGATATTCACATTCATCTGAAAGTGTATGAATTTCATGAAATGCTTTTGTAAGAAACGGAGACGTGATTGTTTGAAAAGAAGATTCGTTGTGTGGGTTGTTTCACAGTATTGTTAGAATTGAGAACAGTATTCTTCTTACGATTTGAAGCTTTACTTTGAAAGATAATCACGTTCATTTGAAAGTGTATGAATTTCATGAAATGCTTTTGTGAGAAACACAGACGTGTTTCTGTGAAAAGATGATTCGTAGTTTGGGATGTATCAAAGTATTGTTAGAAATGAGAACAGAGTTCCTCTTCCACTTAGAAGCTTTACTTTGAAAGATAATCTCGTTCTTTTGAAAGTGTATGAATTTCATGAAATGCTTTTGTGAGAAACACAGACGTGTTTCTGTGAAAAGAAGATTCGTTGTTTGGGATGTATGAAAGTGTTTTTAGAATTGAGAACAGTGTTCCTCTTCCGTTTAAAAGCTTTACTTTGAAAGATATTCACATTCATCTGAAAGTGTATGAATTTCATGAAATGCTTTTGTAAGAAATGGAGACGTGATTGTTTGAAAAGAAGATTCGTTGTGTGGGTTGTTTCACAGTATTGTTAGAATTGAGAACAGTATTCGTCTTACGATTTGAAGCTTTACTTTGAAAGACAATCTCGTTCTTTTGAAAGTGTATGAATTTCATGAAATGCTTTTGTGAGAAACACAGACGTGTTTCTGTGAAAAGAAGATTCGTTGTTTGGGATGTATCAAAGTGTTGTTAGAATTGAGAACAGTGTTCCTCTTTTGTTTAGAAGCTTTACTTTGAAAGATATTCACATTCATCTGAAATTGTATGAATTTCATGAAATGCTTTTGCAAGAAACACAGACGTGTTTCTTGAAAAGATTTGTTGTTTGGGATGTATCAAAGTATTGTTTGAATTGAGAACAGTGTTGCTCTTCCCCTTAGAAGCTTTACTTTGAGAGATATTTACATTCATATGAAAGTGTATGAATTTCATGAAATGCTTTTCTAAGAAACGTAGACGTGATTGTTAAAAGAAGATTCATTGTGTGGGATATTTCACAGTATTGTTAGAATTGAGAACAGTGTTGCTCTTCCCCTTAGAAGCTTTAATTTGAAAGATAATCTCGTTCTTTTGAAAGTGTATGAATTTTATGAAATGCTTTTGTGAGAAAAAAAAACGCGTTTCGGTAAAAAGAAGATTCGTTGTTTGGGATGTAACAAACTATTGTTAGAATTGAGAACAGTTTTCCTCTTCCCCTTAGAAGCTTTACTTTGAAAGATAATCTCGTTCTTTTGAAAGTGTATGAATTTCATGAAATGATGTTGTAAAAACACAGACGTGTTTCTATGAAAAGAAGATTCGTTGTTTGGGATGTATCAAAGTATTGTTAGAATTGAGAATAGTGTTCCTCTTCCCCTTAGAAGCTTTGCTTTGAATGATATTCTCGTTCTTTTGAAAGTGTATGAATTTCATGAAATGCTTTTGTGAGAAACACAGAGGTGTTTCTGTGAAAAGAAGATTCCTTGTTTGGGATGTATCAAAGTATTGTTAGAATTGAGAACAGTGTTACTCTTCCGTTTAAAAGCTTTACTTTGAAAGATATTCACATTCATCTGAAAGTGTATGAATTTCATGAAATGCTTTTGTAAGAAACGGAGACGTGATTGTTTGAAAAGAAGATTCGTTGTGTGGGTTGTTTCACAGTATTGTTAGAATTGAGAACAGTATTCTTCTTACGATTTGAAGCTTTACTTTGAAAGATAATCACGTTCATTTGAAAGTGTATGAATTTCATGAAATGCTTTTGTGAGAAACACAGACGTGTTTCTGTGAAAAGATGATTCGTAGTTTGGGATGTATCAAAGTATTGTTAGAAATGAGAACAGAGTTCCTCTTCCACTTAGAAGCTTTACTTTGAAAGATAATCTCGTTCTTTTGAAAGTGTATGAATTTCATGAAATGCTTTTGTGAGAAACACAGACGTGTTTCTGTGAAAAGAAGATTCGTTGTTTGGGATGTATGAAAGTGTTTTTAGAATTGAGAACAGTGTTCCTCTTCCGTTTAAAAGCTTTACTTTGAAAGATATTCACATTCATCTGAAAGTGTATGAATTTCATGAAATGCTTTTGTAAGAAATGGAGACGTGATTGTTTGAAAAGAAGATTCGTTGTGTGGGTTGTTTCACAGTATTGTTAGAATTGAGAACAGTATTCGTCTTACGATTTGAAGCTTTACTTTGAAAGACAATCTCGTTCTTTTGAAAGTGTATGAATTTCATGAAATGCTTTTGTGAGAAACACAGACGTGTTTCTGTGAAAAGAAGATTCGTTGTTTGGGATGTATCAAAGTGTTGTTAGAATTGAGAACAGTGTTCCTCTTTTGTTTAGAAGCTTTACTTTGAAAGATATTCACATTCATCTGAAATTGTATGAATTTCATGAAATGCTTTTGCAAGAAACACAGACGTGTTTCTTGAAAAGATTTGTTGTTTGGGATGTATCAAAGTATTGTTTGAATTGAGAACAGTGTTGCTCTTCCCCTTAGAAGCTTTACTTTGAGAGATATTTACATTCATATGAAAGTGTATGAATTTCATGAAATGCTTTTCTAAGAAACGTAGACGTGATTGTTAAAAGAAGATTCATTGTGTGGGATATTTCACAGTATTGTTAGAATTGAGAACAGTGTTGCTCTTCCCCTTAGAAGCTTTAATTTGAAAGATAATCTCGTTCTTTTGAAAGTGTATGAATTTTATGAAATGCTTTTGTGAGAAAAAAAAACGCGTTTCGGTAAAAAGAAGATTCGTTGTTTGGGATGTAACAAACTATTGTTAGAATTGAGAACAGTTTTCCTCTTCCCCTTAGAAGCTTTACTTTGAAAGATAATCTCGTTCTTTTGAAAGTGTATGAATTTCATGAAATGATGTTGTAAAAACACAGACGTGTTTCTATGAAAAGAAGATTCGTTGTTTGGGATGTATCAAAGTATTGTTAGAATTGAGAATAGTGTTCCTCTTCCCCTTAGAAGCTTTGCTTTGAATGATAGTCTCGTTCTTTTGAAAGTGTATGAATTTCATGAAATGCTTTTGTGAGAAACACAGAGGTGTTTCTGTGAAAAGAAGATTCCTTGTTTGGGATGTATCAAAGTATTGTTAGAATTGAGAACAGTGTTACTCTTCCGTTTAAAAGCTTTACTTTGAAAGATATTCACATTCATCTGAAAGTGTATGAATTTCATGAAATGCTTTTGTAAGAAACGGAGACGTGATTGTTTGAAAAGAAGATTCGTTGTGTGGGTTGTTTCACAGTATTGTTAGAATTGAGAACAGTATTCTTCTTACGATTTGAAGCTTTACTTTGAAAGATAATCACGTTCATTTGAAAGTGTATGAATTTCATGAAATGCTTTTGTGAGAAACACAGACGTGTTTCTGTGAAAAGAAGATTCGTTGTTTGGGATGTATCAAAGTGTTGTTAGAATTGAGAACAGTGTTCCTCTTTTGTTTAGAAGCTTTACTTTGAAAGATATTCACATTCATCTGAAATTGTATGAATTTCATGAAATGCTTTTGCAAGAAACACAGACGTGTTTCTTTGAAAAGAAGATTCGTTGTTTGGGATGTATCAAAGTATTGTTTGAATTGAGAACAGTGTTTCTTCCCCTTAGAAGCTTTACTTTGAGAGATATTTACATTCATATGAAAGTGTATGAATTTCATGAAATGCTTTTGTAAGAAACGTAGACGTGATTGTTTGAAAAGAAGATTCGTTGTGTGGGATATTTCACAGTATTGTTAGAATTGAGAACAGTGTTGCTCTTCCCCTTAGAAGCTTTAATTTGAAAGATAATCTCGTTCTTTTGAAAGTGTATGAATTTTATGAAATGCTTTTGTGAGAAAAACAACGCGTTTCGGTAAAAAGAAGATTCGTTGTTTGGGATGTAACAAACTATTGTTAGAATTGAGAACAGTTTTCCTCTTCCCCTTAGAAGCTTTACTTTGAAAGATAATCTCGTTCTTTTGAAAGTGTATGAATTTCATGAAATGATGTTGTAAAAACACAGACGTGTTTCTATGAAAAGAAGATTCGTTGTTTGGGATGTATCAAAGTATTGTTAGAATTGAGAATAGTGTTCCTCTTCCCCTTAGAAGCTTTGCTTTGAATGATAGTCTCGTTCTTTTGAAAGTGTATGAATTTCATGAAATGCTTTTTTGAGAAACACAGACGTGTTTCTGTGAAACGAAGATTCGTTGTTTGGGATGTATGAAAGTATTGTTAGAATTGAGAACAGTGTTACTCTTCCGTTTAAAAGCTTTACTTTGAAAGATATTCACATTCATCTGAAAGTGTATGAATTTCATGAAATGCTTTTGTAAGAAACGGAGACGTGATTGTTTGAAAAGAAGATTCGTTGTGTGGGTTGTTTCACAGTATTGTTAGAATTGAGAACAGTATTCTTCTTACGATTTGAAGCTTTACTTTGAAAGATAATCACGTTCATTTGAAAGTGTATGAATTTCATGAAATCCTTTTGTGAGAAACACAGACGTGTTTCTGTGAAACGAAGATTCGTTGTTTGGGATGTATCAAAGTGTTGTTAGAATTGAGAACAGTGTTCCTCTTTTGTTTAGAAGCTTTACTTTGAAAGATATTCACATTCATCTGAAATTGTATGAATTTCATGAAATGCTTTTGCAAGAAACACAGACGTGTTTCTTTGAAAAGATTTGTTGTTTGGGATGTATCAAAGTATTGTTTGAATTGAGAACAGTGTTGCTCTTCCCCTTAGAAGCTTTACTTTGAGAGATATTTACATTCATATGAAAGTGTATGAATTTCATGAAATGCTTTTCTAAGAAACGTAGACGTGATTGTTTGAAAAGAAGATTCATTGTGTGGGATATTTCACAGTATTGTTAGAATTGAGAACAGTGTTGCTCTTCCCCTTAGAAGCTTTAATTTGAAAGATAATCTCGTTCTTTTGAAAGTGTATGAATTTTATGAAATGCTTTTGTGAGAAAAAAAAACGCGTTTCGGTAAAAAGAAGATTCGTTGTTTGGGATGTAACAAACTATGGTTAGAATTGAGAACAGTTTTCCTCTTCCCCTTAGAAGCTTTACTTTGAAAGATAATCTCGTTCTTTTGAAAGTGTATGAATTTCATGAAATGATGTTGTAAAAACACAGACGTGTTTCTATGAAAAGAAGATTCGTTGTTTGGGATGTATCAAAGTATTGTTAGAATTGAGAATAGTGTTCCTCTTCCCCTTAGAAGCTTTGCTTTGAATGATATTCTCGTTCTTTTGAAAGTGTATGAATTTCATGAAATGCTTTTGTGAGAAACACAGAGGTGTTTCTGTGAAAAGAAGATTCCTTGTTTGGGATGTATCAAAGTATTGTTAGAATTGAGAACAGTGTTACTCTTCCGTTTAAAAGCTTTACTTTGAAAGATATTCACATTCATCTGAAAGTGTATGAATTTCATGAAATGCTTTTGTAAGAAACGGAGACGTGATTGTTTGAAAAGAAGATTCGTTGTGTGGGTTGTTTCACAGTATTGTTAGAATTGAGAACAGTATTCTTCTTACGATTTGAAGCTTTACTTTGAAAGATAATCACGTTCATTTGAAAGTGTATGAATTTCATGAAATGCTTTTGTGAGAAACACAGACGTGTTTCTGTGAAAAGATGATTCGTAGTTTGGGATGTATCAAAGTATTGTTAGAAATGAGAACAGAGTTCCTCTTCCACTTAGAAGCTTTACTTTGAAAGATAATCTCGTTCTTTTGAAAGTGTATGAATTTCATGAAATGCTTTTGTGAGAAACACAGACGTGTTTCTGTGAAAAGAAGATTCGTTGTTTGGGATGTATGAAAGTGTTTTTAGAATTGAGAACAGTGTTCCTCTTCCGTTTAAAAGCTTTACTTTGAAAGATATTCACATTCATCTGAAAGTGTATGAATTTCATGAAATGCTTTTGTAAGAAATGGAGACGTGATTGTTTGAAAAGAAGATTCGTTGTGTGGGTTGTTTCACAGTATTGTTAGAATTGAGAACAGTATTCGTCTTACGATTTGAAGCTTTACTTTGAAAGACAATCTCGTTCTTTTGAAAGTGTATGAATTTCATGAAATGCTTTTGTGAGAAACACAGACGTGTTTCTGTGAAAAGAAGATTCGTTGTTTGGGATGTATCAAAGTGTTGTTAGAATTGAGAACAGTGTTCCTCTTTTGTTTAGAAGCTTTACTTTGAAAGATATTCACATTCATCTGAAATTGTATGAATTTCATGAAATGCTTTTGCAAGAAACACAGACGTGTTTCTTGAAAAGATTTGTTGTTTGGGATGTATCAAAGTATTGTTTGAATTGAGAACAGTGTTGCTCTTCCCCTTAGAAGCTTTACTTTGAGAGATATTTACATTCATATGAAAGTGTATGAATTTCATGAAATGCTTTTCTAAGAAACGTAGACGTGATTGTTAAAAGAAGATTCATTGTGTGGGATATTTCACAGTATTGTTAGAATTGAGAACAGTGTTGCTCTTCCCCTTAGAAGCTTTAATTTGAAAGATAATCTCGTTCTTTTGAAAGTGTATGAATTTTATGAAATGCTTTTGTGAGAAAAAAAAACGCGTTTCGGTAAAAAGAAGATTCGTTGTTTGGGATGTAACAAACTATTGTTAGAATTGAGAACAGTTTTCCTCTTCCCCTTAGAAGCTTTACTTTGAAAGATAATCTCGTTCTTTTGAAAGTGTATGAATTTCATGAAATGATGTTGTAAAAACACAGACGTGTTTCTATGAAAAGAAGATTCGTTGTTTGGGATGTATCAAAGTATTGTTAGAATTGAGAATAGTGTTCCTCTTCCCCTTAGAAGCTTTGCTTTGAATGATAGTCTCGTTCTTTTGAAAGTGTATGAATTTCATGAAATGCTTTTGTGAGAAACACAGAGGTGTTTCTGTGAAAAGAAGATTCCTTGTTTGGGATGTATCAAAGTATTGTTAGAATTGAGAACAGTGTTACTCTTCCGTTTAAAAGCTTTACTTTGAAAGATATTCACATTCATCTGAAAGTGTATGAATTTCATGAAATGCTTTTGTAAGAAACGGAGACGTGATTGTTTGAAAAGAAGATTCGTTGTGTGGGTTGTTTCACAGTATTGTTAGAATTGAGAACAGTATTCTTCTTACGATTTGAAGCTTTACTTTGAAAGATAATCACGTTCATTTGAAAGTGTATGAATTTCATGAAATGCTTTTGTGAGAAACACAGACGTGTTTCTGTGAAAAGAAGATTCGTTGTTTGGGATGTATCAAAGTGTTGTTAGAATTGAGAACAGTGTTCCTCTTTTGTTTAGAAGCTTTACTTTGAAAGATATTCACATTCATCTGAAATTGTATGAATTTCATGAAATGCTTTTGCAAGAAACACAGACGTGTTTCTTTGAAAAGAAGATTCGTTGTTTGGGATGTATCAAAGTATTGTTTGAATTGAGAACAGTGTTTCTTCCCCTTAGAAGCTTTACTTTGAGAGATATTTACATTCATATGAAAGTGTATGAATTTCATGAAATGCTTTTGTAAGAAACGTAGACGTGATTGTTTGAAAAGAAGATTCGTTGTGTGGGATATTTCACAGTATTGTTAGAATTGAGAACAGTGTTGCTCTTCCCCTTAGAAGCTTTAATTTGAAAGATAATCTCGTTCTTTTGAAAGTGTATGAATTTTATGAAATGCTTTTGTGAGAAAAAAAAATGCGTTTCGGTAAAAAGAAGATTCGTTGTTTGGGATGTAACAAACTATTGTTAGAATTGAGAACAGTTTTCCTCTTCCCCTTAGAATCTTTACTTTGAAAGATAATCTCGTTCTTTTGAAAGTGTATGAATTTCATGAAATGATGTTGTAAAAACACAGACGTGTTTCTATGAAAAGAAGATTCGTTGTTTGGGATGTATCAAAGTATTGTTAGAATTGAGAACAGTGTTCCTCTTACGTTTTGAAGCTTTACTTTGAAAGGTAATCATATTCATTTGAAAGTGTATGAATTTCATGAAATGCTTCTTGTGAGAAACACAGACGTGTTTCTGTGAAAAGAAGATTCGTTGTTTGGGATGTATCAAAGTATTGTTAGAATTGAGAATCGTGTTCCTCTTCCCCTTAGAAGCTTTGCTTTGAATGATAGTCTCGTTCTTTTGAAAGTGTATGAATTTCATGAAATGCTTTTGTGAGAAACACAGACGTGTTTCTGTGAAAAGAAGATTCGTTGTTTGGGATGTATCAAAGTATTGTTAGAATTGAGAACAGAGTTCCTCTTCCCCTTAGAAGCTTTACTTTGAAAGATAATCTCGTTCTTTTGAAAGTGTATGAATTTCATGAAATGCTTTTGTGAGAAACACAGACGTGTTTCTGTGAAAAGAAGATTCGTTGTTTGGGATGTATGAAAGTGTTTTTAGAATTGAGAACAGTGTTCCTCTTACGTTTAGAAGCTTTACTTTGAGCGATATTCACATTCATCTGAAAGTGTATGAATTTCATGAAATGCTTTTGTAAGAAACGTAGACGTGATTGTGTGAAAAGAAGATTCGTTGTTTGGGATGTTTCACAGTATTGATAGAATTGAGAACAGTGTTCCTCTTACGTTTTGAAGCTTTACTTTGAAAGGTAATCATATTCATTTGAAAGTGTATGAATTTCATGAAATGCTTCTTGTGAGAAACACAGACGTGTTTCTGTGAAAAGAAGATTCGTTGTTTGGGATGTATCAAAGTATTGTTAGAATTGAGAATCGTGTTCCTCTTCCCCTTAGAAGCTTTGCTTTGAATGATAGTCTCGTTCTTTTGAAAGTGTATGAATTTCATGAAATGCTTTTGTGAGAAACACAGACGTGTTTCTGTGAAAAGAAGATTCGTTGTTTGGGATGTATGAAAGTGTTTTTAGAATTGAGAACAGTGTTCCTCTTCCGTTTAAAAGCTTTACTTTGAAAGATATTCACATTCATCTGAAAGTGTATGAATTTCATGAAATGCTTTTGTGAGAAACACAGACGTGTTTCTGTGAAAAGAAGATTCGTTGTTTGGGATGTATCAAAGTGTTGTTAGAATTGAGAACAGTGTTCCTCTTTTGTTTAGAAGCTTTACTTTGAAAGATATTCACATTCATCTGAAATTGTATGAATTTCATGAAATGCTTTTGCAAGAAACACAGACGTGTTTCTTGAAAAGATTTGTTGTTTGGGATGTATCAAAGTATTGTTTGAATTGAGAACAGTGTTGCTCTTCCCCTTAGAAGCTTTACTTTGAGAGATATTTACATTCATATGAAAGTGTATGAATTTCATGAAATGCTTTTCTAAGAAACGTAGACGTGATTGTTAAAAGAAGATTCATTGTGTGGGATATTTCACAGTATTGTTAGAATTGAGAACAGTGTTGCTCTTCCCCTTAGAAGCTTTAATTTGAAAGATAATCTCGTTCTTTTGAAAGTGTATGAATTTTATGAAATGCTTTTGTGAGAAAAAAAAACGCGTTTCGGTAAAAAGAAGATTCGTTGTTTGGGATGTAACAAACTATTGTTAGAATTGAGAACAGTTTTCCTCTTCCCCTTAGAAGCTTTACTTTGAAAGATAATCTCGTTCTTTTGAAAGTGTATGAATTTCATGAAATGATGTTGTAAAAACACAGACGTGTTTCTATGAAAAGAAGATTCGTTGTTTGGGATGTATCAAAGTATTGTTAGAATTGAGAATAGTGTTCCTCTTCCCCTTAGAAGCTTTGCTTTGAATGATAGTCTCGTTCTTTTGAAAGTGTATGAATTTCATGAAATGCTTTTGTGAGAAACACAGAGGTGTTTCTGTGAAAAGAAGATTCCTTGTTTGGGATGTATCAAAGTATTGTTAGAATTGAGAACAGTGTTACTCTTCCGTTTAAAAGCTTTACTTTGAAAGATATTCACATTCATCTGAAAGTGTATGAATTTCATGAAATGCTTTTGTAAGAAACGGAGACGTGATTGTTTGAAAAGAAGATTCGTTGTGTGGGTTGTTTCACAGTATTGTTAGAATTGAGAACAGTATTCTTCTTACGATTTGAAGCTTTACTTTGAAAGATAATCACGTTCATTTGAAAGTGTATGAATTTCATGAAATGCTTTTGTGAGAAACACAGACGTGTTTCTGTGAAAAGAAGATTCGTTGTTTGGGATGTATCAAAGTGTTGTTAGAATTGAGAACAGTGTTCCTCTTTTGTTTAGAAGCTTTACTTTGAAAGATATTCACATTCATCTGAAATTGTATGAATTTCATGAAATGCTTTTGCAAGAAACACAGACGTGTTTCTTTGAAAAGAAGATTCGTTGTTTGGGATGTATCAAAGTATTGTTTGAATTGAGAACAGTGTTTCTTCCCCTTAGAAGCTTTACTTTGAGAGATATTTACATTCATATGAAAGTGTATGAATTTCATGAAATGCTTTTGTAAGAAACGTAGACGTGATTGTTTGAAAAGAAGATTCGTTGTGTGGGATATTTCACAGTATTGTTAGAATTGAGAACAGTGTTGCTCTTCCCCTTAGAAGCTTTAATTTGAAAGATAATCTCGTTCTTTTGAAAGTGTATGAATTTTATGAAATGCTTTTGTGAGAAAAAAAAATGCGTTTCGGTAAAAAGAAGATTCGTTGTTTGGGATGTAACAAACTATTGTTAGAATTGAGAACAGTTTTCCTCTTCCCCTTAGAATCTTTACTTTGAAAGATAATCTCGTTCTTTTGAAAGTGTATGAATTTCATGAAATGATGTTGTAAAAACACAGACGTGTTTCTATGAAAAGAAGATTCGTTGTTTGGGATGTATCAAAGTATTGTTAGAATTGAGAATAGTGTTCCTCTTCCCCTTAGAAGCTTTGCTTTGAATGATAGTCTTGTTCTTTTGAAAGTGTATGAATTTCATGAAATGCTTTTGTGAGAAACACAGACGTGTTTCTGTGAAAAGAAGATTCCTTGTTTGGGATGTATCAAAGTATTGTTAGAATTGAGAACAGTGTTCCTCTTCCGTTTAAAAGCTTTACTTTGAAAGATATTCACATTCATCTGAAAGTGTATGTATTTCATGAAATGCTTTTGTAAGAAACGGAGACGTGATTATTTGAAAAGAAGATTCATTGTGTGGGTTGTTTCACAGTATTGTTAGAATTGAGAACAGTATTCTTCTTACGATTTGAAGCTTTACTTTGAAAGATAATCATGTTCATTTGAAAGTGTATGAATTTCATGAAATGCTTTTGTGAGAAACACAGACGTGTTTCTGTGAAAAGAAGATTCGTTGTTTGGGATGTATCAAAGTATTGTTAGAATTGAGAATCGTGTTCCTCTTCCCCTTAGAAGCTTTGCTTTGAATGATAGTCTCGTTCTTTTGAAAGTGTATGAATTTCATGAAATGCTTTTGTGAGAAACACAGACGTGTTTCTGTGAAAAGAAGATTCGTTGTTTGGGATGTATCAAAGTATTGTTAGAATTGAGAACAGAGTTCCTCTTCCCCTTAGAAGCTTTACTTTGAAAGATAATCTCGTTCTTTTGAAAGTGTATGAATTTCATGAAATGCTTTTGTGAGAAACACAGACGTGTTTCTGTGAAAAGAAGATTCGTTGTTTGGGATGTATGAAAGTGTTTTTAGAATTGAGAACAGTGTTCCTCTTACGTTTAGAAGCTTTACTTTGAGCGATATTCACATTCATCTGAAAGTGTATGAATTTCATGAAATGCTTTTGTAAGAAACGTAGACGTGATTGTGTGAAAAGAAGATTCGTTGTTTGGGATGTTTCACAGTATTGATAGAATTGAGAACAGTGTTCCTCTTACGTTTTGAAGCTTTACTTTGAAAGGTAATCATATTCATTTGAAAGTGTATGAATTTCATGAAATGCTTCTTGTGAGAAACACAGACGTGTTTCTGTGAAAAGAAGATTCGTTGTTTGGGATGTATCAAAGTATTGTTAGAATTGAGAATCGTGTTCCTCTTCCCCTTAGAAGCTTTGCTTTGAATGATAGTCTCGTTCTTTTGAAAGTGTATGAATTTCATGAAATGCTTTTGTGAGAAACACAGACGTGTTTCTGTGAAAAGAAGATTCGTTGTTTGGGATGTATGAAAGTATTGTTAGAATTGAGAACAGTGTTCCTCTTCCCCTTAGAAGCTTTACTTTGAAAGATAATCTCGTTCTTTTGAAAGTGTATGAATTTCATGAAATGCTTTTGTGAGAAACACAGACGTGTTTCTGTGAAACGAAGATTCGTTGTTTGGGATGTATGAAAGTATTGTTAGAATTGAGAACAGTGTTCCTCTTCCGTTTAAAAGCTTTACTTTGAAAGATATTCACATTCATCTGAAAGTGTATGAATTTCATGAAATGATGTTGTAAAAACACAGACGTGTTTCTATGAAAAGAAGATTCGTTGTTTGGGATGTATCAAAGTATTGTTAGAATTGAGAATAGTGTTCCTCTTCCCCTTAGAAGCTTTGCTTTGAATGATAGTCTCGTTCTTTTGAAAGTGTATGAATTTCATGAAATGCTTTTGTAAGAAACGTAGACGTGATTGTTTGAAAAGAAGATTCGTTGTGTGGGATATTTCACAGTATTGTTAGAATTGAGAACAGTGTTGCTCTTCCCCTTAGAAGCTTTACTTTGAAAGATAATCTCGTTCTTTTGAAAGTGTATGAATTTCATGAAATGATGTTGTAAAAACACAGACGTGTTTCTTTGAAAAGAAGATTCGTTGTTTGGGATGTATCAAAGTATTGTTAGAATTGAGAATAGTGTTCCTCTTCCCCTTAGAAGCTTTGCTTTGAATGATAGTCTCGTTCTTTTGAAAGTGTATGAATTTCATGAAATGCTTTTGTGAGAAACACAGACGTGTTTCTGTGAAAAGAAGATTCCTTGTTTGGGATGTATCAAAGTATTGTTAGAATTGAGAACAGTGTTCCTCTTCCGTTTAAAAGCTTTATTTTGAAAGATATTCACATTCATCTGAAAGTGTATGAATTTCATGAAATGCTTTTGTAAGAAACGGAGACGTGATTGTTTGAAAAGAAGATTCGTTGTGTGGGTTGTTTCACAGTATTGTTAGAATTGAGAACAGTATTCTTCTTACGATTTGAAGCTTTACTTTGAAAGATAATCACGTTCATTTGAAAGTGTATGAATTTCATGAAATGCTTTTGTGAGAAACACAGACGTGTTTCTGTGAAAAGAAGATTCGTTGTTTGGGATGTATCAAAGTATTGTTAGAATTGAGAACAGTGTTCCTCTTACCCTTAGAAGCTTTACTTTGAAAGATAATCTCGTTCTTTTGAAAGTGTATGAATTTCATGAAATGCTTTTGTGAGAAACACAGACGTGTTTCTTTGAAAAGAAGATTCGTTGTTTGGGATGTATCAAAGTATTGTTAGAATTGAGAACAGTGTTCCTCTTCCCCTTAGAAGCTTTACTTTGAAAGATAATCTCGTTCTTTTGAAAGTGTATGAATTTCATGAAATGCTTTTGTGAGAAACACAGACGTGTTTCTGTGAAACGAAGATTCGTTGTTTGGGATGTATGAAAGTATTGTTAGAATTGAGAACAGTGTTCCTCTTCCGTTTAAAAGCTTTACTTTGAAAGATATTCACATTCATCTGAAAGTGTATGAATTTCATGAAATGCTTTTGTAAGAAACGGAGACGTGATTGTTTGAAAAGAAGATTCGTTGTGTGGGTTGTTTCACAGTATTGTTAGAATTGAGAACAGTATTATTCTTTCGATTTGAAGCTTTACTTTGAAAGATAATCACGTTCATTTGAAAGTGTATGAATTTCATGAAATGCTTTTGTGAGAAACACAGACGTGTTTCTGTGAAAAGAAGATTCGTTGTTTGGGATGTATCAAAGTGTTGTTAGAATTGAGAACAGTGTTCCTCTTTTGTTTAGAAGCTTTACTTTGAAAGATATTCACATTCATCTGAAATTGTATGAATTTCATGAAATGCTTTTGCAAGAAACACAGACGTGTTTCTTTGAAAAGAAGATTCGTTGTTTGGGATGTATCAAAGTATTGTTTGAATTGAGAACAGTGTTCCTCTTCCCCTTAGAAGCTTTACTTTGAGAGATATTTACATTCATATGAAAGTGTATGAATTTCATGAAATGCTTTTGTAAGAAACGTAGACGTGATTGTTTGAAAAGAAGATTCGTTGTGTGGGATATTTCACAGTATTGTTAGAATTGAGAGCAGTGTTGCTCTTCCCCTTAGTAGCTTTAATTTGAAAGATAATCTCGTTCTTTTGAAAGTGTATGAATTTTATGAAATGCTTATGTGAGAAAAACAGACGCTTTTCGGTAAAAAGAAGATTCGTTGTTTGGGATGTATCAAACTATTGTTAGAATTGAGAACAGTTTTCCTCTTCCCCTTAGAAGCTTTACTTTGAAAGATAATCTCGTTCTTTTGAAAGTGTATGAATTTCATGAAATGATGTTGTAAAAACACAGACGTGTTTCTATGAAAAGAAGATTCGTTGTTTGGGATGTATCAAAGTATTGTTAGAATTGAGAATAGTGTTCCTCTTCCCCTTAGAAGCTTTGCTTTGAATGATAGTCTCGTTCTTTTGAAAGTGTATGAATTTCATGAAATGCTTTTGTGAGAAACACAGACGTGTTTCTGTGAAACGAAGATTCGTTGTTTGGGATGTATCAAAGTGTTGTTAGAATTGAGAACAGTGTTCCTCTTTTGTTTAGAAGCTTTACTTTGAAAGATATTCACATTCATCTGAAATTGTATGAATTTCATGAAATGCTTTTGCAAGAAACACAGACGTGTTTCTTTGAAAAGAAGATTTGTTGTTTGGGATGTATCAAAATATTGTTTGAATTGAGAACAGTGTTCCTCTTCCCCTTAGAAGCTTTACTTTGAGAGATATTTACATTCATATGAAAGTGTATGAATTTCATGAAATGCTTTTGTAAGAAACGTAGACGTGATTGTTTGAAAAGAAGATTCGTTGTGTGGGATATTTCACAGTATTGTTAGAATTGAGAACAGTGTTGCTCTTCCCCTTAGAAGCTTTACTTTGAAAGATAATCTCGTTCTTTTGAAAGTGTATGAATTTCATGAAATGATGTTGTAAAAACACAGACGTGTTTCTATGAAAAGAAGATTCGTTGTTTGGGATGTATCAAAGTATTGTTAGAATTGAGAATAGTGTTCCTCTTCCCCTTAGAAGCTTTGCTTTGAATGATAGTCTCGTTCTTTTGAAAGTGTATGAATTTCATGAAATGCTTTTGTGAGAAACACAGACGTGTTTCTGTGAAAAGAAGATTCCTTGTTTGGGATGTATCAAAGTATTGTTAGAATTGAGAACAGTGTTCCTCTTCCGTTTAAAAGCTTTACTTTGAAAGATATTCACATTCATCTGAAAGTGTATGTATTTCATGAAATGCTTTTGTAAGAAACGTAGACGTGATTGTTTGAAAAGAAGATTCGTTGTGTGGGTTGTTTCACAGTATTGTTAGAATTGAGAACAGTATTCTTCTTACGATTTGAAGCTTTACTTTGAAAGATAATCACGTTCATTTGAAAGTGTATGAATTTCATGAAATGCTTTTGTGAGAAACACAGACGTGTTTCTGTGAAAAGAAGATTCGTTGTTTGGGATGTATCAAAGTATTGTTAGAATTGAGAACAGAGTTCCTCTTCCCCTTAGAAGCTTTACTTTGAAAGATAATCTCGTTCTTTTGAAAGTGTATGAATTTCATGAAATGCTTTTGTGAGAAACACAGACGTGTTTCTGTGAAAAGAAGATTCGTTGTTTGGGATGTATGAAAGTGTTTTTAGAATTGAGAACAGTGTTCCTCTTCCGTTTAGAAGCTTTACTTTGAGAGATATTCACATTCATCTGAAAGTGTATGAATTTCATGAAATGCTTTTGTAAGAAACGTAGACGTGATTGTGTGAAAAGAAGATTCGTTGTTTGGGATGTTTCACAGTATTGATAGAATTGAGAACAGTGTTCCTCTTACGTTTTGAAGCTTTACTTTGAAAGGTAATCACATTCATTTGAAAGTGTATGAATTTCATGAAATGCTTCTTGTGAGAAACACAGACGTGTTTCTGTGAAAAGAAGATTCGTTGTTTGGGATGTATCAAAGTATTGTTAGAATTGAGAATCGTGTTCCTCTTCCCCTTAGAAGCTTTGCTTTGAATGATAGTCTCGTTCTTTTGAAAGTGTATGAATTTCATGAAATGCTTTTGTGAGAAACACAGACGTGTTTCTGTGAAAAGAAGATTCGTTGTTTGGGATGTATCAAAGTATTGTTAGAATTGAGAACAGTGTTCCTCTTCCCCTTAGAAGCTTTACTTTGAAAGATAATCTCGTTCTTTTGAAAGTGTATGAATTTCATGAAATGCTTTTGTGAGAAACACAGACGTGTTTCTGTGAAACGAAGATTCGTTGTTTGGGATGTATGAAAGTATTGTTAGAATTGAGAACAGTGTTCCTCTTCCGTTTAAAAGCTTTACTTTGAAAGATATTCACATTCATCTGAAAGTGTATGAATTTCATGAAATGCTTTTGTAAGAAACGGAGACGTGATTGTTTGAAAAGAAGATTCGTTGTGTGGGTTGTTTCACAGTATTGTTAGAATTGAGAACAGTATTCTTCTTTCGATTTGAAGCTTTACTTTGAAAGATAATCACGTTCATTTGAAAGTGTATGAATTTCATGAAATGCTTTTGTGAGAAACAGAGAAGTGTTTCTGTGAAACGAAGATTCGTTGTTTGGGATGTATCAAAGTGTTGTTAGAATTGAGAACAGTGTTCCTCTTTTGTTTAGAAGCTTTACTTTGAAAGATATTCACATTCATCTGAAATTGTATGAATTTCATGAAATGCTTTTGCAAGAAACACAGACGTGTTTCTTTGAAAAGAAGATTTGTTGTTTGGGATGTATCAAAGTATTGTTTGAATTGAGAAAGTGTTCCTCTTCCCCTTAGAAGCTTTACTTTGAGAGATATTTACATTCATATGAAAGTGTATGAATTTCATGTAATGCTTTTGTAAGAAACGTAGACGTGATTGTTTGAAAAGAAGATTCGTTGTGTGGGATATTTCACAGTATTGTTAGAATTGAGAACAGTGTTGCTCTTCCCCTTAGAAGCTTTAATTTGAAAGATAATCTCGTTCTTTTGAAAGTGTATGAATTTTATGAAATGCTTTTGTGAGAAAAACAGACGCGTTTCAGTAAAAAGAAGATTCGTTGTTTGGGATGTATCAAAGTATTGTTAGAATTGAGAACAGTGTTCCTCTTCCCCTTAGAAGCTTTGCTTTGAATGATAGTCTTGTTCTTTTGAAAGTGTATGAATTTCATGAAATGCTTTTGTGAGAAACACAGACGTGTTTCTGTGAAAAGAAGATTCGTTGTTTGGGATGTATCAAAGAATTGTTAGAATTCAGAATCGTGTTCCTCTTCCCCTTAGAAGCTTTGCTTTGAATGATAGTCTCGTTCTTTTGAAAGTGTATGAATTTCATGAAATGCTTTTGTAAGAAACGTAGACGTGATTGTTTGAAAAGAAGTTTCGTTGTGTGGGTTGTTTCACAGTATTGTTAGAATTGAGAACAGTATTCTTCTTACGATTTGAAGCTTTACTTTGAAAGATAATCTCGTTCTTTTGAAAGTGTATGAATTTCATGAAATGCTTTTGTGAGAAACACAGACGTGTTTCTGTGAAAAGAAGATTCGTTGTTTGGGATGTATGAAAGTGTTTTTAGAATTGAGAACAGTGTTCCTCTTCCGTTTAGAAGCTTTACTTTGAGAGATATTCACATTCATCTGAAAGTGTATGAATTTCATGAAATGCTTTTGTAAGAAACGTAGACGTGATTGTGTGAAAAGAAGATTCGTTGTTTGGGATGTTTCACAGTATTGATAGAATTGAGAACAGTGTTCCTCTTACGTTTTGAAGCTTTACTTTGAAAGGTAATCACGTTCATTTGAAAGTGTATGAATTTCATGAAATGCTTTTGTGAGAAACACAGACGTGTTTCTGTGAAAAGAAGATTCGTTGTTTGAGATGTATCAAAGTATTGTTAGAATTGAGAACAGTGTTCCTCTTCCCCTTAGAAGCTTTACTTTGAAAGATAATCTCATTCTTTTGAAAGTGTATGAATTTCATGAAATGCTTTTGTGAGAAACACAGACGTGTTTCTGTGAAAAGAAGATTCGTTGTTTGTGATGTATCAAAGTATTGTTAGAATTGAGAACAGTGTTCCTCTTCCCCTTAGAAGCTTTACTTTGAAAGATAATCTCGTTCTTTTGAAAGTGTATGAATTTCATGAAATGCTTTTGTGAGAAACACAGACGTGTTTCTGTGAAACGAAGATTCGTTGTTTGGGATGTATGAAAGTATTGTTAGAATTGAGAACAGTGTTCCTCTTCCGTTTAAAAGCTTTACTTTGAGAGATATTTACATTCATATGAAAGTGTATGAATTTCATGAAATGCTTTTGTAAGAAACGTAGACGTGATTGTTTGAAAAGAAGATTCGTTGTGTGGGATATTTCACAGTATTGTTAGAATTGAGAACAGTGTTGCTCTTCCCCTTAGAAGCTTTAATTTGAAAGATAATCTCGTTCTTTTGAAAGTGTATGAATTTTATGAAATGCTTTTGTGAGAAAAACAGACGCGTTTCGGTAAAAAGAAGATTCGTTGTTTGGGATGTATCAAAGTATTGTTAGAATTGAGAACAGTTTTCCTCTTCCCCTTAGAAGCTTTACTTTGAAAGATAATCTCGTTCTTTTGAAAGTGTATGAATTTCATGAAATGATGTTGTAAAAACACAGACGTGTTTCTATGAAAAGAAGATTCGTTGTTTGGGATGTATCAAAGTATTGTTAGAATTGAGAATAGTGTTCCTCTTCCCCTTAGAAGCTTTGCTTTGAATGATAGTCTCGTTCTTTTGAAAGTGTATGAATTTCATGAAATGCTTTTGTGAGAAACACAGACGTGTTTCTGTGAAACGAAGATTCGTTGTTTGGGATGTATCAAAGTGTTGTTAGAATTGAGAACAGTGTTCCTCTTTTGTTTAGAAGCTTTACTTTGAAAGATATTCACATTCATCTGAAATTGTATGAATTTCATGAAATGCTTTTGCAAGAAACACAGACGTGTTTCTTTGAAAAGAAGATTTGTTGTTTGGGATGTATCAAAATATTGTTTGAATTGAGAACAGTGTTCCTCTTCCCCTTAGAAGCTTTACTTTGAGAGATATTTACATTCATATGAAAGTGTATGAATTTCATGAAATGCTTTTGTAAGAAACGTAGACGTGATTGTTTGAAAAGAAGATTCGTTGTGTGGGATATTTCACAGTATTGTTAGAATTGAGAACAGTGTTGCTCTTCCCCTTAGAAGCTTTACTTTGAAAGATAATCTCGTTCTTTTGAAAGTGTATGAATTTCATGAAATGATGTTGTAAAAACACAGACGTGTTTCTATGAAAAGAAGATTCGTTGTTTGGGATGTATCAAAGTATTGTTAGAATTGAGAATAGTGTTCCTCTTCCCATTAGAAGCTTTGCTTTGAATGATAGTCTCGTTCTTTTGAAAGTGTATGAATTTCATGAAATGCTTTTGTGAGAAACACAGACGTGTTTCTGTGAAAAGAAGATTCCTTGTTTGGGATGTATCAAAGTATTGTTAGAATTGAGAACAGTGTTCCTCTTCCGTTTAAAAGCTTTACTTTGAAAGATATTCACATTCATCTGAAAGTGTATGTATTTCATGAAATGCTTTTGTAAGAAACGTAGACGTGATTGTTTGAAAAGAAGATTCGTTGTGTGGGTTGTTTCACAGTATTGTTAGAATTGAGAACAGTATTCTTCTTACGATTTGAAGCTTTACTTTGAAAGATAATCACGTTCATTTGAAAGTGTATGAATTTCATGAAATGCTTTTGTGAGAAACACAGACGTGTTTCTGTGAAAAGAAGATTCGTTGTTTGGGATGTATCAAAGTATTGTTAGAATTGAGAACAGAGTTCCTCTTCCCCTTAGAAGCTTTACTTTGAAAGATAATCTCGTTCTTTTGAAAGTGTATGAATTTCATGAAATGCTTTTGTGAGAAACACAGACGTGTTTCTGTGAAAAGAAGATTCGTTGTTTGGGATGTATGAAAGTGTTTTTAGAATTGAGAACAGTGTTCCTTTTCCGTTTAGAAGCTTTACTTTGAGAGATATTCACATTCATCTGAAAGTGTATGAATTTCATGAAATGCTTTTGTAAGAAACGTAGACGTGATTGTGTGAAAAGAAGATTCGTTGTTTGGGATGTTTCACAGTATTGACAGAATTGAGAACAGTGTTCCTCTTACGTTTTGAAGCTTTACTTTGAAAGGTAATCACATTCATTTGAAAGTGTATGAATTTCATGAAATGCTTCTTGTGAGAAACACAGACGTGTTTCTGTGAAAAGAAGATTCGTTGTTTGGGATGTATCAAAGTATTGTTAGAATTGAGAATCGTGTTCCTCTTCCCCTTAGAAGCTTTGCTTTGAATGATAGTCTCGTTCTTTTGAAAGTGTATGAATTTCATGAAATGCTTTTGTGAGAAACACAGACGTGTTTCTGTGAAAAGAAGATTCGTTGTTTGGGATGTATCAAAGTATTGTTAGAATTGAGAACAGTGTTCCTCTTCCCCTTAGAAGCTTTACTTTGAAAGATAATCTCGTTCTTTTGAAAGTGTATGAATTTCATGAAATGCTTTTGTGAGAAACACAGACGTGTTTCTGTGAAACGAAGATTCGTTGTTTGTGATGTATCAAAGTATTGTTAGAATTGAGAATCGTGTTCCTCTTCCCCTTAGAAGCTTTGCTTTGAATGATAGTCTCGTTCTTTTGAAAGTGTATGAATTTCATGAAATGCTTTTGTAAGAAACGGAGACGTGATTGTTTGAAAAGAAGATTCGTTGTGTGGGTTGTTTCACAGTATTGTTAGAATTGAGAACAGTATTCTTCTTACGATTTGAAGCTTTACTTTGAAAGATAATCACGTTCATTTGAAAGTGTATGAATTTCATGAAATGCTTTTGTGAGAAACACAGACATGTTTCTGTGAAAAGAAGATTCGTTGTTTGGGATGTATCAAAGTATTGTTAGAATTGAGAACAGTGTTCCTCTTACCCTTAGAAGCTTTACTTTGAAAGACAATCTCGTTCTTTTGAAAGTGTATGAATTTCATGAAATGCTTTTGTGAGAAACACAGACGTGTTTCTTTGAAAAGAAGATTCGTTGTTTGGGATGTATCAAAGTATTGTTAGAATTGAGAACAGTGTTCCTCTTCCCCTTAGAAGCTTTACTTTGAAAGATAATCTCGTTCTTTTGAAAGTGTATGAATTTCATGAAATGCTTTTGTGAGAAACACAGACGTGTTTCTGTGAAACGAAGATTGGTTGTTTGGGATGTATGAATGTATTGTTAGAATTGAGAACAGTGTTCCTCTTCCGTTTAAAAGCTTTACTTTGAAAGATATTCACATTCATCTGAAAGTGTATGAATTTCATGAAATGCTTTTGTAAGAAACGGAGACGTGATTGTTTGAAAAGAAGATTCGTTGTGTGGGTTGTTTCACAGTATTGTTAGAATTGAGAACAGTATTATTCTTTCGATTTGAAGCTTTACTTTGAAAGATAATCACGTTCATTTGAAAGTGTTTGACTTTCATGAAATGCTTTTGTGAGAAACAGAGACTTGTTTCTGTGAAACGAAGATTCGTTGTTTGGGATGTATCAAAGTGTTGTTAGAATTGAGAACAGTGTTCCTCTTTTGTTTAGAAGCTTTACTTTGAAAGATAATCTCGTTCTTTTGAAAGTGTATGAATTTCATGAAATGCTTTTGTGAGAAACACAGACGTGTTTCTGTGAAAAGAAGATTCGTTGTTTGGGATGTATGAAAGTGTTTTTAGAATTGAGAACAGTGTTCCTCTTCCGTTTAGAAGCTTTACTTTGAGAGATATTCACATTCATCTGAAAGTGTATGAGTTTCATGAAATGCTTTTGTAAGAAACGTAGACGTGATTGTGTGAAAAGAAGATTCGTTGTTTGGGATGTTTCACAGTATTGATAGAATTGAGAACAGTGTTCCTCTTACGTTTTGAAGCTTTACTTTGAAAGGTAATCACGTTCATTTGAAAGTGTATGAATTTCATGAAATGCTTTTTTGAGAAACACAGACGTGTTTCTGTGAAAAGAAGATTCGTTGTTTGTGATGTATCAAAGTATTGTTAGAAAAGAGAACAGAGTTCCTCTTCCCCTTAGAAGCTTTACTTTGAAAGATAATCTCGTTCTTTTGAAAGTGTATGAATTTCATGAAATGCTTTTGTGAGAAACACAGACGTGTTTCTGTGAAACGAAGATTCGTTGTTTGGGATGTATGAAAGTATTGTTAGAATTGAGAACAGTGTTCCTCTTCCGTTTAAAAGCTTTACTTTGAAAGATATTCACATTCATCTGAAAGTGTATGAATTTCATGAAATGCTTTTGTAAGAAACTGAGACGTGATTGTTTGAAAAGAAGATTCGTTGTGTGGGTTGTTTCACAGTATTGTTAGAATTGAGAACAGTATTCTTCTTTCGATTTGAAGCTTTACTTTGAAAGATAATCACGTTCATTTGAAAGTGTATGAATTTCATGAAATGCTTTTGTGAGAAACAGAGAAGTGTTTCTGTGAAACGAAGATTCGTTGTTTGGGATGTATCAAAGTGTTGTTAGAATTGAGAACAGTGTTCCTCTTTTGTTTAGAAGCTTTACTTTGAAAGATATTCACATTCATCTGAAATTGTATGAATTTCATGAAATGCTTTTGCAAGAAACACAGACGTGTTTCTTTGAAAAGAAGATTTGTTGTTTGGGATGTATCAAAGTATTGTTTGAATTGAGAAAGTGTTCCTCTTCCCCTTAGAAGCTTTACTTTGAGAGATATTTACATTCATATGAAAGTGTATGAATTTCATGAAATGCTTTTGTAAGAAACGTAGACGTGATTGTTTGTAAAGAAGATTCGTTGTGTGGGATATTTCACAGTATTGTTAGAATTGAGAACAGTGTTGCTCTTCCCCTTAGAAGCTTTAATTTGAAAGATAATCTCGTTCTTTTGAAAGTGTATGAATTTTATGAAATGCTTTTGTGAGAAAAACAGACGCGTTTCGGTAAAAAGAAGATTCGTTGTTTGGGATGTATCAAAGTATTGTTAGAATTGAGAACAGTTTTCCTCTTCACCTTAGAAGCTTTACTTTGAAAGATAATCTCGTTCTTTTGAAAGTGTATGAATTTCATGAAATGATGTTGTAAAATCACAGACGTGTTTCTATGAAAAGAAGATTCGTTGTTTGGGATGTATCAAAGTATTGTTAGAATTGAGAATAGTGTTCCTCTTCCCCTTAGAAGCTTTGCTTTGAATGATCGTCTCGTTCTTTTGAAAGTGTATGAATTTCATGAAAAGCTTTTGTAAGAAACGTAGACGTGATTGTTTGAAAAGAAGATTCGTTGTTTGGGATGTATCAAAGTATTGTTAGAATTGAGAACAGTGTTCCTCTTCCCCTTAGAAGCTTTACTTTGAAAGATAATCTCGTTCTTTTGAAAGTGTATGAATTTCATGAAATGCTTTTGTGAGAAACACAGACGTGTTTCTGTGAAACGAAGATTCGTTGTTTGGGATGTATGAAAGTATTGTTAGAATTGAGAACAGTGTTCCTCTTCCGTTTAAAAGCTTTACTTTGAAAGATATTCACATTCATCTGAAAGTGTATGAATTTCATGAAATGCTTTTGTAAGAAACGGAGACGTGATTGTTTGAAAAGAAGATTCGTTGTGTGGGTTGTTTCACAGTATTTTTAGAATTGAGAACAGTATTCTTCTTTCGATTTGAAGCTTTACTTTGAAAGATAATCACGTTCATTTGAAAGTGTATGAATTTCATGAAATGCTTTTGTGAGAAACAGAGAAGTGTTTCTGTGAAACGAAGATTCGTTGTTTGGGATGTATCAAAGTGTTGTTAGAATTGAGAACAGTGTTCCTCTTTTGTTTAGAAGCTTTACTTTGAAAGATATTCACATTCATCTGAAATTGTATGAATTTCATGAAATGCTTTTGCAAGAAACACAGACGTGTTTCTTTGAAAAGAAGATTTGTTGTTTGGGATGTATCAAAGTATTGTTTGAATTGAGAAAGTGTTCCTCTTCCCCTTAGAAGCTTTACTTTGAGAGATATTTACATTCATATGAAAGTGTATGAATTTCATGAAATGCTTTTGTAAGAAACGTAGACGTGATTGTTTGAAAAGAAGATTCGTTGTGTGGGATATTTCACAGTATTGTTAGAATTGAGAACAGTGTTGCTCTTCCCCTTAGAAGCTTTAATTTGAAAGATAATCTCGTTCTTTTGAAAGTGTATGAATTTTATGAAATGCTTTTGTGAGAAAAACAGACGCGTTTCGGTAAAAAGAAGATTCGTTGTTTGGGATGTATCAAAGTATTGTTAGAATTGAGAACAGTTTTCCTCTTCCCCTTAGAAGCTTTACTTTGAAAGATAATCTCGTTCTTTTGAAAGTGTATGAATTTCATGAAATGATGTTGTAAAATCACAGACGTGTTTCTATGAAAAGAAGATTCGTTGTTTGGGATGTATCAAAGTATTGTTAGAATTGAGAATAGTGTTCCTCTTCCCCTTAGAAGCTTTGCTTTGAATGATCGTCTCGTTCTTTTGAAAGTGTATGAATTTCATGAAAAGCTTTTGTAAGAAACGTAGACGTGATTGTTTGAAAAGAAGATTCGTTGTTTGGGATGTATCAAAGTATTGTTAGAATTGAGAACAGTGTTCCTCTTCCCCTTAGAAGCTTTACTTTGAAAGATAATCTCGTTCTTTTGAAAGTGTATGAATTTCATGAAATGCTTTTGTGAGAAACACAGACGTGTTTCTGTGAAACGAAGATTCGTTGTTTGGGATGTATGAAAGTATTGTTAGAATTGAGAACAGTGTTCCTCTTCCGTTTAAAAGCTTTACTTTGAAAGATATTCACATTCATCTGAAAGTGTATGAATTTCATGAAATGCTTTTGTAAGAAACGGAGACGTGATTGTTTGAAAAGAAGATTCGTTGTGTGGGTTGTTTCACAGTATTGTTAGAATTGAGAACAGTATTATTCTTTCGATTTGAAGCTTTACTTTGAAAGATAATCACGTTCATTTGAAAGTGTTTGACTTTCATGAAATGCTTTTGTGAGAAACAGAGACGTGTTTCTGTGAAACGAAGATTCGTTTGGGATGTATCAAAGTGTTGTTAGAATTGAGAACAGTGTTCCTCTTTTGTTTAGAAGCTTTACTTTGAAAGATATTCACATTCATCTGAAATTGTATGAATTTCATGAAATGCTTTTGCAAGAAACACAGACGTGTTTCTTTGAAAAGAAGATTTGTTGTTTGGGATGTATCAAAGTATTGTTTGAATTGAGAAAGTGTTCCTCTTCCCCTTAGAAGCTTTGCTTTGAATGATAGTCTCGTTCTTTTGAAAGTGTATGAATTTCATGAAATGCTTTTTTGAGAAACACAGACGTGTTTCTGTGAAAAGAAGATTCGTTGTTTGTGATGTATCAAAGTATTGTTAGAAAAGAGAACAGTGTTCCTCTTCCCCTTAGAAGCTTTACTTTGAAAGATAATCTCGTTCTTTTGAAAGTGTATGAATTTCATGAAATGCTTTTGTGAGAAACACAGACGTGTTTCTGTGAAACGAAGATTCGTTGTTTGGGATGTATGAAAGTATTGTTAGAATTGAGAACAGTGTTCCTCTTCCGTTTAAAAGCTTTACTTTGAAAGATATTCACATTCATCTGAAAGTGTATGAATTTCATGAAATGCTTTTGTAAGAAACTGAGACGTGATTGTTTGAAAAGAAGATTCGTTGTGTGGGTTGTTTCACAGTATTGTTAGAATTGAGAACAGTATTCTTCTTTCGATTTGAAGCTTTACTTTGAAAGATAATCACGTTCATTTGAAAGTGTATGAATTTCATGAAATGCTTTTGTGAGAAACAGAGAAGTGTTTCTGTGAAACGAAGATTCGTTGTTTGGGATGTATCAAAGTGTTGTTAGAATTGAGAACAGTGTTCCTCTTTTGTTTAGAAGCTTTACTTTGAAAGATATTCACATTCATATGAAATTGTATGAATTTCATGAAATGCTTTTGCAAGAAACACAGACGTGTTTCTTTGAAAAGAAGATTTGTTGTTTGGGATGTATCAAAGTATTGTTTGAATTGAGAAAGTGTTCCTCTTCCCCTTAGAAGCTTTACTTTGAGAGATATTTACATTCATATGAAAGTGTATGAATTTCATGAAATGCTTTTGTAAGAAACGTAGACGTGATTGTTTGTAAAGAAGATTCGTTGTGTGGGATATTTCACAGTATTGTTAGAATTGAGAACAGTGTTGCTCTTCCCCTTAGAAGCTTTAATTTGAAAGATAATCTCGTTCTTTTGAAAGTGTATGAATTTTATGAAATGCTTTTGTGAGAAAAACAGACGCGTTTCGGTAAAAAGAAGATTCGTTGTTTGGGATGTATCAAAGTATTGTTAGAATTGAGAACAGTTTTCCTCTTCCCCTTAGAAGCTTTACTTTGAAAGATAATCTCGTTCTTTTGAAAGTGTATGAATTTCATGAAATGATGTTGTAAAATCACAGACGTGTTTCTATGAAAAGAAGATTCGTTGTTTGGGATGTATCAAAGTATTGTTAGAATTGAGAATAGTGTTCCTCTTCTCCTTAGAAGCTTTGCTTTGAATGATCGTCTCGTTCTTTTGAAAGTGTATGAATTTCATGCAAAGCTTTTGTAAGAAACGTAGACGTGATTGTTTGAAAAGTAGATTCGTTGTTTGGGATGTATCAAAGTATTGTTAGAATTGAGAACAGTGTTCCTCTTCCCCTTAGAAGCTTTACTTTGAAAGATAATCTCGTTCTTTTGAAAGTGTATGAATTTCATGAAATGCTTTTGTGAGAAACACAGACGTGTTTCTGTGAAACGAAGATTCGTTGTTTGGGATGTATGAAAGTATTGTTAGAATTGAGAACAGTGTTCCTCTTCCGTTTAAAAGCTTTACTTTGAAAGATATTCACATTCATCTGAAAGTGTATGAATTTCATGAAATGCTTTTGTAAGAAACGGAGACGTGATTGTTTGAAAAGAAGATTCGTTGTGTGGGTTGTTTCACAGTATTTTTAGAATTGAGAACAGTATTCTTCTTTCGATTTGAAGCTTTACTTTGAAAGATAATCACGTTCATTTGAAAGTGTATGAATTTCATGAAATGCTTTTGTGAGAAACAGAGAAGTGTTTCTGTGAAACGAAGATTCGTTGTTTGGGATGTATCAAAGTGTTGTTAGAATTGAGAACAGTGTTCCTCTTTTGTTTAGAAGCTTTACTTTGAAAGATATTCACATTCATCTGAAATTGTATGAATTTCATGAAATGCTTTTGCAAGAAACACAGACGTGTTTCTTTGAAAAGAAGATTTGTTGTTTGGGATGTATCAAAGTATTGTTTGAATTGAGAAAGTGTTCCTCTTCCCCTTAGAAGCTTTACTTTGAGAGATATTTACATTCATATGAAAGTGTATGAATTTCATGAAATGCTTTTGTAAGAAACGTAGACGTGATTGTTTGAAAAGAAGATTCGTTGTGTGGGATATTTCACAGTATTGTTAGAATTGAGAACAGTGTTGCTCTTCCCCTTAGAAGCTTTAATTTGAAAGATAATCTCGTTCTTTTGAAAGTGTATGAATTTTATGAAATGCTTTTGTGAGAAAAACAGACGCGTTTCGGTAAAAAGAAGATTCGTTGTTTGGGATGTATCAAAGTATTGTTAGAATTGAGAACAGTTTTCCTCTTCCCCTTAGAAGCTTTACTTTGAAAGATAATCTCGTTCTTTTGAAAGTGTATGAATTTCATGAAATGATGTTGTAAAAACACAGACGTGTTTCTATGAAAAGAAGATTCGTTGTTTGGGATGTATCAAAGTATTGTTAGAATTGAGAATAGTGTTCCTCTTCCCCTTAGAAGCTTTGCTTTGAATGATAGTCTCGTTCTTTTGAAAGTGTATGAATTTCATGAAAAGCTTTTGTAAGAAACGTAGACGTGATTGTTTGAAAAGAAGATTCGTTGTTTGGGATGTATCAAAGTATTGTTAGAATTGAGAACAGTGTTCCTCTTCCCCTTAGAAGCTTTACTTTGAAAGATAATCTCGTTCTTTTGAAAGTGTATGAATTTCATGAAATGCTTTTGTGAGAAACACAGACGTGTTTCTGTGAAACGAAGATTCGTTGTTTGGGATGTATCAAAGTATTGTTAGAATTGAGAACAGTGTTCCTCTTCCGTTTAAAAGCTTTACTTTGAAAGATATTCACATTCATCTGAAAGTGTATGAATTTCATGAAATGCTTTTGTAAGAAACGGAGACGTGATTGTTTGAAAAGAAGATTCGTTGTGTGGGTTGTTTCACAGTATTGTTAGAATTGAGAACAGTATTATTCTTTCGATTTGAAGCTTTACTTTGAAAGATAATCACGTTCATTTGAAAGTGTTTGACTTTCATGAAATGCTTTTGTGAGAAACAGAGACGTGTTTCTGTGAAACGAAGATTCGTTTGGGATGTATCAAAGTGTTGTTAGAATTGAGAACAGTGTTCCTCTTTTGTTTAGAAGCTTTACTTTGAAAGATATTCACATTCATCTGAAATTGTATGAATTTCATGAAATGCTTTTGCAAGAAACACAGACGTGTTTCTTTGAAAAGATTTGTTGTTTGGGATGTATCAAAGTATTGTTTGAATTGAGAAAGTGTTCCTCTTCCCCTTAGAAGCTTTACTTTGAGAGATATTTACATTCATATGAAAGTGTATGAATTTCATGAAATGCTTTTGTAAGAAACGTAGACGTGATTGTAAAGAAGATTCGTTGTGTGGGATATTTCACAGTATTGTTAGAATTGAGAACAGTGTTGCTCTTCCCCTTAGAAGCTTTAATTTGAAAGATAATCTCGTTCTTTTGAAAGTGTATGAATTTTATGAAATGCTTTTGTGAGAAAAACAGACGCGTTTCGGTAAAAAGAAGATTCGTTGTTTGGGATGTATCAAAGTATTGTTAGAATTGAGAACAGTTTTCCTCTTCCCCTTAGAAGCTTTACTTTGAAAGATAATCTCGTTCTTTTGAAAGTGTATGAATTTCATGAAATGATGTTGTAAAATCACAGACGTGTTTCTATGAAAAGAAGATTCGTTGTTTGGGATGTATCAAAGTATTGTTAGAATTGAGAATAGTGTTCCTCTTCCCCTTAGAAGCTTTGCTTTGAATGATCGTCTCGTTCTTTTGAAAGTGTATGAATTTCATGAAAAGCTTTTGTAAGAAACGTAGACGTGATTGTTTGAAAAGAAGATTCGTTGTTTGGGATGTATCAAAGTATTGTTAGAATTGAGAACAGTGTTCCTCTTCCCCTTAGAAGCTTTACTTTGAAAGATAATCTCGTTCTTTTGAAAGTGTATGAATTTCATGAAATGCTTTTGTGAGAAACACAGACGTGTTTCTGTGAAACGAAGATTCGTTGTTTGGGATGTATGAAAGTATTGTTAGAATTGAGAACAGTGTTCCTCTTCCGTTTAAAAGCTTTACTTTGAAAGATATTCACATTCATCTGAAAGTGTATGAATTTCATGAAATGCTTTTGTAAGAAACGGAGACGTGATTGTTTGAAAAGAAGATTCGTTGTGTGGGTTGTTTCACAGTATTTTTAGAATTGAGAACAGTATTCTTTCGATTTGAAGCTTTACTTTGAAAGATAATCACGTTCATTTGAAAGTGTATGAATTTCATGAAATGCTTTTGTGAGAAACAGAGAAGTGTTTCTGTGAAACGAAGATTCGTTGTTTGGGATGTATCAAAGTGTTGTTAGAATTGAGAACAGTGTTCCTCTTTTGTTTAGAAGCTTTACTTTGAAAGATATTCACATTCATCTGAAATTGTATAAATTTCATGAAATGCTTTTGCAAGAAACACAGACGTGTTTCTTTGAAAAGAAGATTTGTTGTTTGGGATGTATCAAAGTATTGTTTGAATTGAGAAAGTGTTCCTCTTCCCCTTAGAAGCTTTACTTTGAGAGATATTTACATTCATATGAAAGTGTATGAATTTCATGAAATGCTTTTGTAAGAAACGTAGACGTGATTGTTTGAAAAGAAGATTCGTTGTGTGGGATATTTCACAGTATTGTTAGAATTGAGAACAGTGTTGCTCTTCCCCTTAGAAGCTTTAATTTGAAAGATAATCTCGTTCTTTTGAAAGTGTATGAATTTTATGAAATGCTTTTGTGAGAAAAACAGACGCGTTTCGGTAAAAAGAAGATTCGTTGTTTGGGATGTATCAAAGTATTGTTAGAATTGAGAACAGTTTTCCTCTTCCCCTTAGAAGCTTTACTTTGAAAGATAATCTCGTTCTTTTGAAAGTGTATGAATTTCATGAAATGATGTTGTAAAAACACAGACGTGTTTCTATGAAAAGAAGATTCGTTGTTTGGGATGTATCAAAGTATTGTTAGAATTGAGAATAGTGTTCCTCTTCCCCTTAGAAGCTTTGCTTTGAATGATAGTCTCGTTCTTTTGAAAGTGTATGAATTTCATGAAAAGCTTTTGTAAGAAACGTAGACGTGATTGTTTGAAAAGAAGATTCGTTGTTTGGGATGTATCAAAGTATTGTTAGAATTGAGAACAGTGTTCCTCTTCCCCTTAGAAGCTTTACTTTGAAAGATAATCTCGTTCTTTTGAAAGTGTATGAATTTCATGAAATGCTTTTGTGAGAAACACAGACGTGTTTCTGTGAAACGAAGATTCGTTGTTTGGGATGTATGAAAGTATTGTTAGAATTGAGAACAGTGTTCCTCTTCCGTTTAAAAGCTTTACTTTGAAAGATATTCACATTCATCTGAAAGTGTATGAATTTCATGAAATGCTTTTGTAAGAAACGGAGACGTGATTGTTTGAAAAGAAGATTCGTTGTGTGGGTTGTTTCACAGTATTGTTAGAATTGAGAACAGTATTATTCTTTCGATTTGAAGCTTTACTTTGAAAGATAATCACGTTCATTTGAAAGTGTTTGACTTTCATGAAATGCTTTTGTGAGAAACAGAGACGTGTTTCTGTGAAACGAAGATTCGTTTGGGATGTATCAAAGTGTTGTTAGAATTGAGAACAGTGTTCCTCTTTTGTTTAGAAGCTTTACTTTGAAAGATATTCACATTCATCTGAAATTGTATGAATTTCATGAAATGCTTTTGCAAGAAACACAGACGTGTTTCTTTGAAAAGAAGATTTGTTGTTTGGGATGTATCAAAGTATTGTTTGAATTGAGAAAGTGTTCCTCTTCCCCTTAGAAGCTTTACTTTGAGAGATATTTACATTCATATGAAAGTGTATGAATTTCATGAAATGCTTTTGTAAGAAACGTAGACGTGATTGTTTGAAAAGAAGATTCGTTGTGTGGGATATTTCACAGTATTGTTAGAATTGAGAACAGTGTTGCTCTTCCCCTTAGAAGCTTTAATTTGAAAGATAATCTCGTTCTTTTGAAAGTGTATGAATTTTATGAAATGCTTTTGTGAGAAAAACAGACGCGTTTCGGTAAAAAGAAGATTCGTTGTTTGGGATGTATCAAAGTATTGTTAGAATTGAGAACAGTGTTACTCTTCCGTTTAAAAGCTTTACTTTGAAAGATATTCACATTCATCTGAAAGTGTATGAATTTCATGAAATGCTTTTGTGAGAAACACAGACTTGTTTCTGTGAAAAGAAGATTCGTTGTTTGGGATGTATCAAAGTATTGTTAGAATTTAGAACAGAGTTCCTCTTCCCCTTAGAAGCTTTACTTTGAAAGATAATCTCGTTCTTTTGAAAGTATGATTTCATGAAATGCTTTTGTGAGAAACACAGACGTGTTTCTGTGAAAAGAAGATTCGTTGTTTGGGATGTATGAAAGTGTTTTTAGAATTGAGAACAGTGTTACTCTTCCGTTTAAAAGCTTTACTTTGAAAGATATTCACATTCATCTGAAAGTGTATGAATTTCATGAAATGCTTTTGTAAGAAACGTAGACGTGATTGTGTGAAAAGAAGATTCGTTGTTTGGGATGTTTCACAGTATTGATAGAATTGAAAACAGTGTTCCTCTTACGTTTTGAAGCTTTACTTTGAAAGGTAATCACGTTCATTTGAAAGTGTATGAATTTCATGAAATGCTTCTTGTGAGATACACAGACGTGTTTCTGTGAAAAGAAGATTCGTTTTTTGGGATGTATCAAAGTATTGTTAGAATTGAGAATCGTGTTCCTCTTTCCCTTAGAAGCTTTGCTTTGAATGATAGTCTCGTTCTTTTGAAAGTGTATGAATTTCATGAAATGCTTTTGTGAGAAACACAGACGTGTTTCTGTGAAAAGAAGATTCGTTGTTTGGGATGTATCAAAGTATTTTTAGAATTGAGAACAGTGTTCCTCTTCCGTTTAAAAGCTTTACTTTGAAAGATAATCTCGTTCTTTTGAAAGTGTATGAATTTCAAGAAATGCTTTTGTGAGAAACACAGACGTGTTTCTGTGAAACGAAGATTCGTTGTTTGAGATGTATCAAAGTGTTGTTATAATTGAGAACAGTGTTCCTCTTTTGTTTAGAAGCTTTACTTTGAAAGATATTCACATTCATCTGAAATTTTATGAATTTCATGAAATGCTTTTGCAAGAAACACAGCCGTGTTTCTTTGAAAAGAAGATTTGTTGTTTGGGATGTATGAAAGTATTGTTAGAATTGAGAACAGTGTTCCTCTACCCCTTAGAAGCTTTACTTTGAGAGATATTTACATTCATATGAAAGTGTATGAATTTCATGAAATGCTTTTGTAAGAAACGTAGACGTGATTGTTTGAAAAGAAGATTCGTTGTGTGGGATATTTCACAGTATTGTTAGAATTGAGAACAGTGTTGCTCTTCCCCTTAGAAGCTTTACTTTGAAAGATAATCTCGTTCTTTTGAAAGTGTATGAATTTCATGAAATGCTTTTGTGAGAAACAGAGACGTGTTTCTGTGAAACGAAGATTCGTTGTTTGGGATGTATCAAAGTGTTGTTAGAATTGAGAACAGTGTTCCTCTTTTGTTTAGAAGCTTTACTTTGAAAGATATTCACATTCATCTGAAATTGTATGAATTTCATGAAATGCTTTTGCAAGAAACACAGATGTGTTTCTTTGTAAAGAAGATTTGTTGTTTGGGATGTATCAAAGTATTGTTTGAATTGAGAAAGTGTTCCTCTTCCCCTTAGAAGCTTTGCTTTGAATGATAGTCTCGTTCTTTTGAAAGTGTATGAATTTCATGAAATGCTTTTGTAAGAAATGTAGACGTGATTGTTTGAAAAGAAGATTCGTTGTGTGGGATATTTCAAAGTATTGTTAGAATTGAGAACAGTGTTGCTCTTCCCCTTAGAAGCTTTACTTTGAAAGATAATCTCGTTCTTTTGAAAGTGTATGAATTTCATGAAATGATGTTGTAAAAACACAGACGTGTTTCTATGAAAAGAAGATTCGTTGTTTGGGATGTATCAAAGTATTGTTAGAATTGAGAATAGTGTTCCTCTTCCCCTTAGAAGCTTTGCTTTGAATGATAGTCTTGTTCTTTTGAAAGTGTATGAATTTCATGAAATGCTTTTGTGAGAAACACAGACGTGTTTCTGTGAAAAGAAGATTCCTTGTTTGGGATGTATCAAAGTATTGTTAGAATTGAGAATAGTGTTCCTCTTCCCCTTAGAAGCTTTGCTTTGAATGATAGTCTCGTTCTTTTGAAAGTGTATGAATTTCATGAAATGCTTTTGTAAGAAACGTAGACGTGATTGTTTGAAAAGAAGATTCGTTGTGTGGGATATTTCACAGTATTGTTAGAATTGAGAACAGTGTTGCTCTTCCCCTTAGAAGCTTTACTTTGAAAGATAATCTCGTTCTTTTGAAAGTGTATGAATTTCATGAAATGATGTTGTAAAAACACAGACGTGTTTCTATGAAAAGAAGATTCGTTGTTTGGGATGTATCAAAGTATTGTTTGAATTGAGAATAGTGTTCCTCTTCCCCTTAGAAGCTTTGCTTTGAATGATAGTCTCGTTCTTTTGAAAGTGTATGAATTTCATGTAATGCTTTTGTGAGAAACACAGACGTGTTTCTGTGAAAAGAAGATTCCTTGTTTGGGATGTATGAAAGTATTGTTAGAATTGAGAACAGTGTTCCTCTTCCGTTTAAAAGCTTTACTTTGAAAGATATTCACATTCATCTGAAAGTGTATGAATTTCATGAAATGCTTTTGTAAGAAACGGAGACGTGATTGTTTGAAAAGAAGATTCGTTGTGTGGGTTGTTTCACAGTATTGTTAGAATTGAGAACAGTATTCTTCTTTCGATTTGAAGCTTTACTTTGAAAGATAATCACGTTCATTTGAAAGTGTATGAATTTCATGAAATGCTTTTGTGAGAAACAGAGACGTGTTTCTGTGAAACGAAGATTCGTTGTTTGGGATGTATCAAAGTGTTGTTAGAATTGAGAACAGTGTTCCTCTTTTGTTTAGAAGCTTTACTTTGAAAGATATTCACATTCATCTGAAATTGTATGAATTTCATGAAATGCTTTTGCAAGAAACACAGACGTGTTTCTTTGAAAAGAAGATTTGTTGTTTGGGATGTATCAAAGTATTGTTTGAATTGAGAAAGTGTTCCTCTTCCCCTTAGAAGCTTTGCTTTGAATGATAGCTTCGTTCTTTTGAAAGTGTATGAATTTCATGAAATGCTTTTGTAAGAAATGTAGACGTGATTGTTTGAAAAGAACATTCGTTGTGTGGGATATTTCAAAGTATTGTTAGAATTGAGAACAGTGTTGCTCTTCCCCTTAGAAGCTTTACTTTGAAAGATAATCTCGTTCTTTTGAAAGTGTATGAATTTCATGAAATGATGTTGTAAAAACACAGACGTGTTTCTATGAAAAGAAGATTCGTTGTTTGGGATGTATCAAAGTATTGTTAGAATTGAGAATAGTGTTCCTCTTCCCCTTAGAAGCTTTGCTTTGAATGATAGTCTTGTTCTTTTGAAAGTGTATGAATTTCATGAAATGCTTTTGTGAGAAACACAGACGTGTTTCTGTGAAAAGAAGATTCCTTGTTTGGGATGTATCAAAGTATTGTTAGAATTGAGAACAGTGTTCCTCTTTCGTTTAAAAGCTTTACTTTGAAAGATATTCACATTCATCTGAAAGTGTATGTATTTCATGAAATGCTTTTGTAAGAAACGGAGACGTGATTGTTTGAAAAGAAGATTCATTGTGTGGGTTGTTTCACAGTATTGTTAGAATTGAGAACAGTATTCTTCTTACGATTTGAAGCTTTACTTTGAAAGATAATCACGTTCATTTGAAAGTGTATGAATTTCATGAAATGCTTTTGTGAGAAACACAGACTTGTTTCTGTGAAAAGAAGATTCGTTGTTTGGGATGTATCAAAGTATTGTTAGAATTGAGAACAGAGTTCATCTTCCCCTTAAAAGCTTTACTTTGAAAGATAATCTCGTTCTTTTGAAAGTGTATGAATTTCATGAAATGCTTTTGTGAGAAACACAGACGTGTTTCTGTGAAAAGAAGATTCGTTGTTTGGGATGTATGAAAGTGTTTTTAGAATTGAGAACAGTGTTCCTCTTCCGTTTAGAAGCTTTAATTTGAGAGATATTCACATTCATCTGAAAGTGTATGAATTTCATGAAATGCTTTTGTAAGAAACGTAGACGTGATTGTGTGAAAGGAAGATTCGTTGTTTGGGATGTTTCACAGTATTGATAGAAATGAGAACAGTGTTCCTCTTACGTTTTGAAGCTTTACTTTGAAAGGTAATCACGTTCATTTGAAAGTGTATGAATTTCATGAAATGCTTTTGTGAGAAACACAGACGTGTTTCTGTGAAAAGAAGATTCGTTGTTTGTGATGTATCAAAGTGTTGTTAGAATTGAGAACAGTGTTCCTCTTTTGTTTAGAAGCTTTACTTTGAAAGATATTCACATTCATCTGAAATTGTATGAATTTCATGAAATGCTTTTGCAAGAAACACAGACGTGTTTCTTTGAAAAGAAGATTTGTTGTTTGGGATGTATCAAAGTATTGTTTGAATTGAGAAAGTGTTCCTCTTCCCCTTAGAAGCTTTACTTTGAGAGATATTTACATTCATATGAAAGTGTATGAATTTCATGAAATGCTTTTGTAAGAAACGTAGACGTGATTGTTTGAAAAGAAGATTCGTTGTGTGGGATATTTCACAGTATTGTTAGAATTGAGAACAGTGTTGCTCTTCCCCTTAGAAGCTTTAATTTGAAAGATAATCTCGTTCTTTTGAAAGTGTATGAATTTTATGAAATGCTTTTGTGAGAAAAACAGACGCGTTTCGGTAAAAAGAAGATTCGTTGTTTGGGATGTATCAAAGTATTGTTAGAATTGAGAACAGTGTTACTCTTCCGTTTAAAAGCTTTACTTTGAAAGATATTCACATTCATCTGAAAGTGTATGAATTTCATGAAATGCTTTTGTGAGAAACACAGACTTGTTTCTGTGAAAAGAAGATTCGTTGTTTGGGATGTATCAAAGTATTGTTAGAATTTAGAACAGAGTTCCTCTTCCCCTTAGAAGCTTTACTTTGAAAGATAATCTCGTTCTTTTGAAAGTATGATTTCATGAAATGCTTTTGTGAGAAACACAGACGTGTTTCTGTGAAACGAAGATTCGTTGTTTGGGATGTATGAAAGTATTGTTAGAATTGAGAACAGTGTTCCTCTTCCGTTTAAAAGCTTTACTTTGAAAGATATTCACATTCATCTGAAAGTGTATGAATTTCATGAAATGCTTTTGTAAGAAACGGAGACGTGATTGTTTGAAAAGAAGATTCGTTGTGTGGGTTGTTTCACAGTATTTTTAGAATTGAGAACAGTATTCTTCTTTCGATTTGAAGCTTTACTTTGAAAGATAATCACGTTCATTTGAAAGTGTATGAATTTCATGAAATGCTTTTGTGAGAAACAGAGAAGTGTTTCTGTGAAACGAAGATTCGTTGTTTGGGATGTATCAAAGTGTTGTTAGAATTGAGAACAGTGTTCCTCTTTTGTTTAGAAGCTTTACTTTGAAAGATATTCACATTCATCTGAAATTGTATGAATTTCATGAAATGCTTTTGCAAGAAACACAGACGTGTTTCTTTGAAAAGAAGATTTGTTGTTTGGGATGTATCAAAGTATTGTTTGAATTGAGAAAGTGTTCCTCTTCCCCTTAGAAGCTTTACTTTGAGAGATATTTACATTCATATGAAAGTGTATGAATTTCATGAAATGCTTTTGTAAGAAACGTAGACGTGATTGTTTGAAAAGAAGATTCGTTGTGTGGGATATTTCACAGTATTGTTAGAATTGAGAACAGTGTTGCTCTTCCCCTTAGAAGCTTTAATTTGAAAGATAATCTCGTTCTTTTGAAAGTGTATGAATTTTATGAAATGCTTTTGTGAGAAAAACAGACGCGTTTCGGTAAAAAGAAGATTCGTTGTTTGGGATGTATCAAAGTATTGTTAGAATTGAGAACAGTTTTCCTCTTCACCTTAGAAGCTTTACTTTGAAAGATAATCTCGTTCTTTTGAAAGTGTATGAATTTCATGAAATGATGTTGTAAAATCACAGACGTGTTTCTATGAAAAGAAGATTCGTTGTTTGGGATGTATCAAAGTATTGTTAGAATTGAGAATAGTGTTCCTCTTCCCCTTAGAAGCTTTGCTTTGAATGATCGTCTCGTTCTTTTGAAAGTGTATGAATTTCATGAAAAGCTTTTGTAAGAAACGTAGACGTGATTGTTTGAAAAGAAGATTCGTTGTTTGGGATGTATCAAAGTATTGTTAGAATTGAGAACAGTGTTCCTCTTCCCCTTAGAAGCTTTACTTTGAAAGATAATCTCGTTCTTTTGAAAGTGTATGAATTTCATGAAATGCTTTTGTGAGAAACACAGACGTGTTTCTGTGAAACGAAGATTCGTTGTTTGGGATGTATGAAAGTATTGTTAGAATTGAGAACAGTGTTCCTCTTCCGTTTAAAAGCTTTACTTTGAAAGATATTCACATTCATCTGAAAGTGTATGAATTTCATGAAATGCTTTTGTAAGAAACGGAGACGTGATTGTTTGAAAAGAAGATTCGTTGTGTGGGTTGTTTCACAGTATTTTTAGAATTGAGAACAGTATTCTTCTTTCGATTTGAAGCTTTACTTTGAAAGATAATCACGTTCATTTGAAAGTGTATGAATTTCATGAAATGCTTTTGTGAGAAACAGAGAAGTGTTTCTGTGAAACGAAGATTCGTTGTTTGGGATGTATCAAAGTGTTGTTAGAATTGAGAACAGTGTTCCTCTTTTGTTTAGAAGCTTTACTTTGAAAGATATTCACATTCATCTGAAATTGTATGAATTTCATGAAATGCTTTTGCAAGAAACACAGACGTGTTTCTTTGAAAAGAAGATTTGTTGTTTGGGATGTATCAAAGTATTGTTTGAATTGAGAAAGTGTTCCTCTTCCCCTTAGAAGCTTTACTTTGAGAGATATTTACATTCATATGAAAGTGTATGAATTTCATGAAATGCTTTTGTAAGAAACGTAGACGTGATTGTTTGAAAAGAAGATTCGTTGTGTGGGATATTTCACAGTATTGTTAGAATTGAGAACAGTGTTGCTCTTCCCCTTAGAAGCTTTAATTTGAAAGATAATCTCGTTCTTTTGAAAGTGTATGAATTTTATGAAATGCTTTTGTGAGAAAAACAGACGCGTTTCGGTAAAAAGAAGATTCGTTGTTTGGGATGTATCAAAGTATTGTTAGAATTGAGAACAGTTTTCCTCTTCCCCTTAGAAGCTTTACTTTGAAAGATAATCTCGTTCTTTTGAAAGTGTATGAATTTCATGAAATGATGTTGTAAAATCACAGACGTGTTTCTATGAAAAGAAGATTCGTTGTTTGGGATGTATCAAAGTATTGTTAGAATTGAGAATAGTGTTCCTCTTCCCCTTAGAAGCTTTGCTTTGAATGATCGTCTCGTTCTTTTGAAAGTGTATGAATTTCATGAAAAGCTTTTGTAAGAAACGTAGACGTGATTGTTTGAAAAGAAGATTCGTTGTTTGGGATGTATCAAAGTATTGTTAGAATTGAGAACAGTGTTCCTCTTCCCCTTAGAAGCTTTACTTTGAAAGATAATCTCGTTCTTTTGAAAGTGTATGAATTTCATGAAATGCTTTTGTGAGAAACACAGACGTGTTTCTGTGAAACGAAGATTCGTTGTTTGGGATGTATGAAAGTATTGTTAGAATTGAGAACAGTGTTCCTCTTCCGTTTAAAAGCTTTACTTTGAAAGATATTCACATTCATCTGAAAGTGTATGAATTTCATGAAATGCTTTTGTAAGAAACGGAGACGTGATTGTTTGAAAAGAAGATTCGTTGTGTGGGTTGTTTCACAGTATTGTTAGAATTGAGAACAGTATTATTCTTTCGATTTGAAGCTTTACTTTGAAAGATAATCACGTTCATTTGAAAGTGTTTGACTTTCATGAAATGCTTTTGTGAGAAACAGAGACGTGTTTCTGTGAAACGAAGATTCGTTTGGGATGTATCAAAGTGTTGTTAGAATTGAGAACAGTGTTCCTCTTTTGTTTAGAAGCTTTACTTTGAAAGATATTCACATTCATCTGAAATTGTATGAATTTCATGAAATGCTTTTGCAAGAAACACAGACGTGTTTCTTTGAAAAGAAGATTTGTTGTTTGGGATGTATCAAAGTATTGTTTGAATTGAGAAAGTGTTCCTCTTCCCCTTAGAAGCTTTGCTTTGAATGATAGTCTCGTTCTTTTGAAAGTGTATGAATTTCATGAAATGCTTTTTTGAGAAACACAGACGTGTTTCTGTGAAAAGAAGATTCGTTGTTTGTGATGTATCAAAGTATTGTTAGAAAAGAGAACAGTGTTCCTCTTCCCCTTAGAAGCTTTACTTTGAAAGATAATCTCGTTCTTTTGAAAGTGTATGAATTTCATGAAATGCTTTTGTGAGAAACACAGACGTGTTTCTGTGAAACGAAGATTCGTTGTTTGGGATGTATGAAAGTATTGTTAGAATTGAGAACAGTGTTCCTCTTCCGTTTAAAAGCTTTACTTTGAAAGATATTCACATTCATCTGAAAGTGTATGAATTTCATGAAATGCTTTTGTAAGAAACTGAGACGTGATTGTTTGAAAAGAAGATTCGTTGTGTGGGTTGTTTCACAGTATTGTTAGAATTGAGAACAGTATTCTTCTTTCGATTTGAAGCTTTACTTTGAAAGATAATCACGTTCATTTGAAAGTGTATGAATTTCATGAAATGCTTTTGTGAGAAACAGAGAAGTGTTTCTGTGAAACGAAGATTCGTTGTTTGGGATGTATCAAAGTGTTGTTAGAATTGAGAACAGTGTTCCTCTTTTGTTTAGAAGCTTTACTTTGAAAGATATTCACATTCATATGAAATTGTATGAATTTCATGAAATGCTTTTGCAAGAAACACAGACGTGTTTCTTTGAAAAGAAGATTTGTTGTTTGGGATGTATCAAAGTATTGTTTGAATTGAGAAAGTGTTCCTCTTCCCCTTAGAAGCTTTACTTTGAGAGATATTTACATTCATATGAAAGTGTATGAATTTCATGAAATGCTTTTGTAAGAAACGTAGACGTGATTGTTTGTAAAGAAGATTCGTTGTGTGGGATATTTCACAGTATTGTTAGAATTGAGAACAGTGTTGCTCTTCCCCTTAGAAGCTTTAATTTGAAAGATAATCTCGTTCTTTTGAAAGTGTATGAATTTTATGAAATGCTTTTGTGAGAAAAACAGACGCGTTTCGGTAAAAAGAAGATTCGTTGTTTGGGATGTATCAAAGTATTGTTAGAATTGAGAACAGTTTTCCTCTTCCCCTTAGAAGCTTTACTTTGAAAGATAATCTCGTTCTTTTGAAAGTGTATGAATTTCATGAAATGATGTTGTAAAATCACAGACGTGTTTCTATGAAAAGAAGATTCGTTGTTTGGGATGTATCAAAGTATTGTTAGAATTGAGAATAGTGTTCCTCTTCTCCTTAGAAGCTTTGCTTTGAATGATCGTCTCGTTCTTTTGAAAGTGTATGAATTTCATGCAAAGCTTTTGTAAGAAACGTAGACGTGATTGTTTGAAAAGAAGATTCGTTGTTTGGGATGTATCAAAGTATTGTTAGAATTGAGAACAGTGTTCCTCTTCCCCTTAGAAGCTTTACTTTGAAAGGTAATCACGTTCATTTGAAAGTGTATGAATTTCATGAAATGCTTCTTGTGAGATACACAGACGTGTTTCTGTGAAAAGAAGATTCGTTTTTTGGGATGTATCAAAGTATTGTTAGAATTGAGAATCGTGTTCCTCTTTCCCTTAGAAGCTTTGCTTTGAATGATAGTCTCGTTCTTTTGAAAGTGTATGAATTTCATGAAATGCTTTTGTGAGAAACACAGACGTGTTTCTGTGAAAAGAAGATTCGTTGTTTGGGATGTATCAAAGTATTTTTAGAATTGAGAACAGTGTTCCTCTTCCGTTTAAAAGCTTTACTTTGAAAGATAATCTCGTTCTTTTGAAAGTGTATGAATTTCAAGAAATGCCTTTGTGAGAAACACAGACGTGTTTCTGTGAAACGAAGATTCGTTGTTTGAGATGTATCAAAGTGTTGTTATAATTGAGAACAGTGTTCCTCTTTTGTTTAGAAGCTTTACTTTGAAAGATATTCACATTCATCTGAAATTTTATGAATTTCATGAAATGCTTTTGCAAGAAACACAGCCGTGTTTCTTTGAAAAGAAGATTTGTTGTTTGGGATGTATGAAAGTATTGTTAGAATTGAGAACAGTGTTCCTCTACCCCTTAGAAGCTTTACTTTGAGAGATATTTACATTCATATGAAAGTGTATGAATTTCATGAAATGCTTTTGTAAGAAACGTAGACGTGATTGTTTGAAAAGAAGATTCGTTGTGTGGGATATTTCACAGTATTGTTAGAATTGAGAACAGTGTTGCTCTTCCCCTTAGAAGCTTTACTTTGAAAGATAATCTCGTTCTTTTGAAAGTGTATGAATTTCATGAAATGCTTTTGTGAGAAACAGAGACGTGTTTCTGTGAAACGAAGATTCGTTGTTTGGGATGTATCAAAGTGTTGTTAGAATTGAGAACAGTGTTCCTCTTTTGTTTAGAAGCTTTACTTTGAAAGATATTCACATTCATCTGAAATTGTATGAATTTCATGAAATGCTTTTGCAAGAAACACAGATGTGTTTCTTTGTAAAGAAGATTTGTTGTTTGGGATGTATCAAAGTATTGTTTGAATTGAGAAAGTGTTCCTCTTCCCCTTAGAAGCTTTGCTTTGAATGATAGTCTCGTTCTTTTGAAAGTGTATGAATTTCATGAAATGCTTTTGTAAGAAATGTAGACGTGATTGTTTGAAAAGAAGATTCGTTGTGTGGGATATTTCAAAGTATTGTTAGAATTGAGAACAGTGTTGCTCTTCCCCTTAGAAGCTTTACTTTGAAAGATAATCTCGTTCTTTTGAAAGTGTATGAATTTCATGAAATGATGTTGTAAAAACACAGACGTGTTTCTATGAAAAGAAGATTCGTTGTTTGGGATGTATCAAAGTATTGTTAGAATTGAGAATAGTGTTCCTCTTCCCCTTAGAAGCTTTGCTTTGAATGATAGTCTTGTTCTTTTGAAAGTGTATGAATTTCATGAAATGCTTTTGTGAGAAACACAGACGTGTTTCTGTGAAAAGAAGATTCCTTGTTTGGGATGTATCAAAGTATTGTTAGAATTGAGAATAGTGTTCCTCTTCCCCTTAGAAGCTTTGCTTTGAATGATAGTCTCGTTCTTTTGAAAGTGTATGAATTTCATGAAATGCTTTTGTAAGAAACGTAGACGTGATTGTTTGAAAAGAAGATTCGTTGTGTGGGATATTTCACAGTATTGTTAGAATTGAGAACAGTGTTGCTCTTCCCCTTAGAAGCTTTACTTTGAAAGATAATCTCGTTCTTTTGAAAGTGTATGAATTTCATGAAATGATGTTGTAAAAACACAGACGTGTTTCTATGAAAAGAAGATTCGTTGTTTGGGATGTATCAAAGTATTGTTGGAATTGAGAATAGTGTTCCTCTTCCCCTTAGAAGCTTTGCTTTGAATGATAGTCTCGTTCTTTTGAAAGTGTATGAATTTCATGTAATGCTTTTGTGAGAAACACAGACGTGTTTCTGTGAAAAGAAGATTCCTTGTTTGGGATGTATGAAAGTATTGTTAGAATTGAGAACAGTGTTCCTCTTCCGTTTAAAAGCTTTACTTTGAAAGATATTCACATTCATCTGAAAGTGTATGAATTTCATGAAATGCTTTTGTAAGAAACGGAGACGTGATTGTTTGAAAAGAAGATTCGTTGTGTGGGTTGTTTCACAGTATTGTTAGAATTGAGAACAGTATTCTTCTTTCGATTTGAAGCTTTACTTTGAAAGATAATCACGTTCATTTGAAAGTGTATGAATTTCATGAAATGCTTTTGTGAGAAACAGAGACGTGTTTCTGTGAAACGAAGATTCGTTGTTTGGGATGTATCAAAGTGTTGTTAGAATTGAGAACAGTGTTCCTCTTTTGTTTAGAAGCTTTACTTTGAAAGATATTCACATTCATCTGAAATTGTATGAATTTCATGAAATGCTTTTGCAAGAAACACAGACGTGTTTCTTTGAAAAGAAGATTTGTTGTTTGGGATGTATCAAAGTATTGTTTGAATTGAGAAAGTGTTCCTCTTCCCCTTAGAAGCTTTGCTTTGAATGATAGCTTCGTTCTTTTGAAAGTGTATGAATTTCATGAAATGCTTTTGTAAGAAATGTAGACGTGATTGTTTGAAAAGAACATTCGTTGTGTGGGATATTTCAAAGTATTGTTAGAATTGAGAACAGTGTTGCTCTTCCCCTTAGAAGCTTTACTTTGAAAGATAATCTCGTTCTTTTGAAAGTGTATGAATTTCATGAAATGATGTTGTAAAAACACAGACGTGTTTCTATGAAAAGAAGATTCGTTGTTTGGGATGTATCAAAGTATTGTTAGAATTGAGAATAGTGTTCCTCTTCCCCTTAGAAGCTTTGCTTTGAATGATAGTCTTGTTCTTTTGAAAGTGTATGAATTTCATGAAATGCTTTTGTGAGAAACACAGACGTGTTTCTGTGAAAAGAAGATTCCTTGTTTGGGATGTATCAAAGTATTGTTAGAATTGAGAACAGTGTTCCTCTTTCGTTTAAAAGCTTTACTTTGAAAGATATTCACATTCATCTGAAAGTGTATGTATTTCATGAAATGCTTTTGTAAGAAACGGAGACGTGATTGTTTGAAAAGAAGATTCATTGTGTGGGTTGTTTCACAGTATTGTTAGAATTGAGAACAGTATTCTTCTTACGATTTGAAGCTTTACTTTGAAAGATAATCACGTTCATTTGAAAGTGTATGAATTTCATGAAATGCTTTTGTGAGAAACACAGACTTGTTTCTGTGAAAAGAAGATTCGTTGTTTGGGATGTATCAAAGTATTGTTAGAATTGAGAACAGAGTTCATCTTCCCCTTAAAAGCTTTACTTTGAAAGATAATCTCGTTCTTTTGAAAGTGTATGAATTTCATGAAATGCTTTTGTGAGAAACACAGACGTGTTTCTGTGAAAAGAAGATTCGTTGTTTGGGATGTATGAAAGTGTTTTTAGAATTGAGAACAGTGTTCCTCTTCCGTTTAGAAGCTTTAATTTGAGAGATATTCACATTCATCTGAAAGTGTATGAATTTCATGAAATGCTTTTGTAAGAAACGTAGACGTGATTGTGTGAAAGGAAGATTCGTTGTTTGGGATGTTTCACAGTATTGATAGAATTGAGAACAGTGTTCCTCTTACGTTTTGAAGCTTTACTTTGAAAGGTAATCACGTTCATTTGAAAGTGTATGAATTTCATGAAATGCTTTTGTGAGAAACACAGACGTGTTTCTGTGAAAAGAAGATTCGTTGTTTGTGATGTATCAAAGTGTTGTTAGAATTGAGAACAGTGTTCCTCTTTTGTTTAGAAGCTTTACTTTGAAAGATATTCACATTCATCTGAAATTGTATGAATTTCATGAAATGCTTTTGCAAGAAACACAGACGTGTTTCTTTGAAAAGAAGATTTGTTGTTTGGGATGTATCAAAGTATTGTTTGAATTGAGAAAGTGTTCCTCTTCCCCTTAGAAGCTTTACTTTGAGAGATATTTACATTCATATGAAAGTGTATGAATTTCATGAAATGCTTTTGTAAGAAACGTAGACGTGATTGTTTGAAAAGAAGATTCGTTGTGTGGGATATTTCACAGTATTGTTAGAATTGAGAACAGTGTTGCTCTTCCCCTTAGAAGCTTTAATTTGAAAGATAATCTCGTTCTTTTGAAAGTGTATGAATTTTATGAAATGCTTTTGTGAGAAAAACAGACGCGTTTCGGTAAAAAGAAGATTCGTTGTTTGGGATGTATCAAAGTATTGTTAGAATTGAGAACAGTGTTACTCTTCCGTTTAAAAGCTTTACTTTGAAAGATATTCACATTCATCTGAAAGTGTATGAATTTCATGAAATGCTTTTGTGAGAAACACAGACTTGTTTCTGTGAAAAGAAGATTCGTTGTTTGGGATGTATCAAAGTATTGTTAGAATTGAGAACAGAGTTCCTCTTCCCCTTAGAAGCTTTACTTTGAAAGATAATCTCGTTCTTTTGAAAGTATGAATTTCATGAAATGCTTTTGTGAGAAACACAGACGTGTTTCAGTGAAAAGAAGATTCGTTGTTTGGGATGTATGAAAGTGTTTTTAGAATTGAGAACAGTGTTACTCTTCCGTTTAAAAGCTTTACTTTGAAAGATATTCACATTCATCTGAAAGTGTATGAATTTCATGAAATGCTTTTGTAAGAAACGTAGACGTGATTGTGTGAAAAGAAGATTCGTTGTTTGGGATGTTTCACAGTATTGATAGAATTGAAAACAGTGTTCCTCTTACGTTTTGAAGCTTTACTTTGAAAGGTAATCACGTTCATTTGAAAGTGTATGAATTTCATGAAATGCTTCTTGTGAGAAACACAGACGTGTTTCTGTGAAAAGAAGATTCGTTTTTTGGGATATATCAAAGTATTGTTAGAATTGAGAATCGTGTTCCTCTTTCCCTTAGAAGCTTTGCTTTGAATGATAGTCTCGTTCTTTTGAAAGTGTATGAATTTCATGAAATGCTTTTGTGAGAAACACAGACGTGTTTCTGTGAAAAGAAGATTCGTTGTTTGGGATGTATGAAAGTATTGTTAGAATTGAGAACAGTGTTCCTCTTCCCCTTAGAAGCTTTACTTTGAAAGATAATCTCGTTCTTTTGAAAGTGTATGAATTTCAAGAAATGCTTTTGTGAGAAACACAGACGTGTTTCTGTGAAACGAAGATTCGTTGTTTGGGATGTATCAAAGTGTTGTTATAATTGAGAACAGTGTTCCTCTTTTGTTTAGAAGCTTTACTTTGAAAGATATTCACATTCATCTGAAATTGTATGAATTTCATGAAATGCTTTTGCAAGAAACACAGACGTGTTTCTTTGAAAAGAAGATTTGTTGTTTGGGATGTATGAAAGTATTGTTAGAATTGAGAACAGTGTTCCTCTACCCCTTAGAAGCTTTACTTTGAGAGATATTTACATTCATATGAAAGTGTATGAATTTCATGAAATGCTTTTGTAAGAAACGTAGACGTGATTGTTTGAAAAGAAGATTCGTTGTGTGGGATATTTCACAGTATTGTTAGAATTGAGAACAGTGTTGCTCTTTTCCTTAGAAGCTTTAATTTGAAAGATAATCTCGTTCTTTTGAAAGTGTATGAATTTTATGAAATGCTTTTGTGAGAAAAACAGACGCGTTTCGGTAAAAAGAAGATTCGTTGTTTGGGATGTATCAAAGTATTGTTAGAATTGAGAACAGTGTTACTCTTCCGTTTAAAAGCTTTACTTTGAAAGATATTCACATTCATCTGAAAGTGTATGAATTTCATGAAATGCTTTTGTAAGAAACGGAGACGTGATTGTTTGAAAAGAAGATTCGTTGTGTGGGTTGTTTCACAGTATTGTTAGAATTGAGAACAGTATTCTTCTAAGATTTGAAGCTTTACTTTGAAAGATAATCACGTTCATTTGAATGTGTATGAATTTCATGAAATGCTTTTGTGAGAAACACAGACGTGTTTCTGTGAAAAGAAGATTCGTTGTTTGGGATGTATCAAAGTATTGTTAGAATTGAGAACAGTGTTACTCTTCCCCTTAGAAGCTTTACTTTGAAAGATAATCTCGTTCTTTTGAAAGTGTATGAATTTCATGAAATTCTTTTGTGAGAAACTAGACGTGTTTCTGTGAAAAGAAGATTCGTTGTTTGGGATGTATGAAAGTGTTTTTAGAATTGAGAACAGTGTTCCTCTTCCGTTTAGAAGCTTTACTTTGAGAGATATTCACATTCATCTGAAAGTGTATGAATTTCATGAAATGCTTTTGTAAGAAACGTAGACGTGATTGTGTGAAAAGAAGATTCGTTGTTTGGTATGTTTCACAGTATTGATAGAATTGAGAACAGTGTTCCTCTTACGTTTTGAAGCTTTACTTTGAAAGGTAATCACGTTCATTTGAAAGTGTATGAATTTCATGAAATGCTTTTGTGAGAAACACAGACGTGTTTCTGTGAAAAGAAGATTCGTTGTTTGGGATGTATCAAAGTATTGTTAGAATTGAGAATCGTGTTCCTCTTCCCCTTAGAAGCTTTGCTTTGAATGATAGTCTCGTTCTTTTGAAAGTGTATGAATTTCATGAAATGCTTTTGTGAGAAACACAGACGTGTTTCTGTGAAAAGAAGATTCGTTGTTTGGGATGTATCAAAGTATTGTTAGAATTGAGAACAGTGTTCCTCTTCCCCTTAGAAGCTTTACTTTGAAAGATAATCTCGTTCTTTTGAAAGTGTATGAATTTCATGAAATGCTTTTGTGAGAAACAAAGACGTGTTTCTGTGAAAAGAAGATTCGTTGTTTGGGATGTATGAAAGTATTGTTAGAATTGAGAACAGTGTTCCTCTTCCGTTTAAAAGCTTTACTGTGAAAGATATTCACATTCATCTGAAAGTGTATGAATTTCATGAAATGCTTTTGTAAGAAACGGAGACGTGATTGTTTGAAAAGAAGATTCGTTGTGTTTGTTGTTTCACAGTATTGTTAGAATTGAGAACAGTATTCTTCTTACGATTTGAAGCTTTACTTTGAAAGATAATCACGTTCATTTGAAAGTGTATGAATTTCATGAAATGCTTTTGTGAGAAACACAGACGTCTTTCTGTGAAAAGAAGATTCGTTGTTTGGGATGTATCAAAGTATTGTTAGAATTGAGAACAGAGTTCCTATTCCCCTTAGAAGCTTTACTTTGAAAGATAATCTCGTTCTTTTGAAAGTGTATGAATTTCATTTAATTCTTTTGTGAGAAACACAGACCTGTTTCTGTGAAAAGAAGATTCGTTGTTTGGGATGTATGAAAGTGTTTTTAGAATTGAGAACAGTGTTACTCTTCCGTTTAGAAGCTTTACTTTGAGAGATATTCACATTCATCTGAAAGTGTATGAATTTCATGAAATGCTTTTGTAAGAAACGTAGACGTGATTGTGTGAAAAGAAGATTCGTTGTTTGGGATGTTTCACAGTATTGATAGAATTGAGAACAGTGTTCCTCTTACGTTTTGAAGCTTTACTTTGAAAGGTAATCACGTTCATTTGAAAGTGTATGAATTTCATGAAATGCTTCTTGTGAGAAACACAGACGTGTTTCTGTGAAAAGAAGATTCATTGTTTGGGATGTATCAAAGTATTGTTAGAATTGAGAATCGTGTTCCTCTTCCCCTTAGAAGCTTTGCTTTGAATGATAGTCTCGTTCTTTTGAAAGTGTATGAATTTCATGAAATGCTTTTGTGAGAAACACAGACGTGTTTCTGTGAAAAGAAGATTCGTTGTTTGGGATGTATCAAAGTATTGTTAGAATTAGGAACAGTGTTCCTCCTCCGTTTAAAAGCTTTACTTTGAAAGATATTCACATTCATCTGAAAGTGTATGAATTTCATGAAATGCTTTTGTAAGAAACGGAGACGTGATTGTTTGAAAAGAAGATTCGTTGTGTGGGTTGTTTCACAGTATTGTTAGAATTGAGAACAGTATTCTTCTTTCGATTTGAAGCTTTACTTTGAAAGATAATCACGTTCATTTGAAAGTGTATGAATTTCATGAAATGCTTTTGTGAGAAACACAGACGTGTTTCTGTGAAAAGAAGATTCGTTGTTTGGGATGTATCAAAGTATTGTTAGAATTGAGAACAGTGTTCCTCTTTTGTTTAGAAGCTTTACTTTGAAAGATATTCACATTCATCTGAAATTGTATGAATTTCATGAAATGCTTTTGCAAGAAACACAGACGTGTTTCTTTGAAAAGAAGATTTGTTGTTTGGGATGTATCAAAGTATTGTTTGAATTGTGAACAGTGTTACTCTTCCGTTTAAAAGCTTTACTTTGAAAGATATTCACATTCATCTGAAAGTGTATGAATTTCATGAAATGCTTTTGTAAGAAACGGAGACATGATTGTTTGAAAAGAAGATTCGTTGTGTGGGTTGTTTCACAGTATTGTTATAATTGAGAACAGTATTCTTCTTACGATTTGAAGCTTTACTTTGAAAGATAATCACGTTCATTTGAAAGTGTATGAATTTCATGAAATGCTTTTGTGAGAAACACAGACGTGTTTCTGTGAAAAGAAGATTCGTTGTTTGGGATGTATCAAAGTATTGTTAGAATTGAGAACAGAGTTCCTATTCCCCTTAGAAGCTTTACTTTGAAAGATAATCTCGTTCTTTTGAAAGTGTATGAATTTCATGGAATTCTTTTGTGAGAAACACAGACGTGTTTATGTGAAAAGAAGATTCGTTGTTTGGGATGTATCAAAGTATTGTTAGAATTGAGAATAGTGTTCCTCTTCCCCTTAGAAGCTTTGCTTTGAATGATAGTCTCGTTCTTTTGAAAGTGTATGAATTTCATGAAATGCTTTTGTGAGAAACACAGACGTGTTTCTGTGAAAAGAAGATTCGTTGTTTGGGATGTATGAAAGTATTGTTAGAATTGAGAACAGTGTTACTCTTCCGTTTAAAAGCTTTACTTTGAAAGATATTCACATTCATCTGAAAGTGTATGAATTTCATGAAATGCTTTTGTAAGAAACGGAGACGTGATTGTTTGAAAAGAAGATTCGTTGTGTGGGTTGTTTCACAGTATTGTTAGAATTGAGAACAGTATTCTTCTTACGATTTGAAGCTTTACTTTGAAAGATAATCACGTTCATTTGAAAGTGTATGAATTTCATGAAATGCTTTTGTGAGAAACACAGACGTGTTTCTGTGAAAAGAAGATTCGTTGTTTGGGATGTATCAAAGTATTGATAGAATTGAGAACAGAGTTCCTCTTCCCCTTAGAAGCTTTACTTTGAAAGATAATCTCGTTCTTTTGAAAGTGTATGAATTTCATGAAATGCTTTTGTGAGAAACACAGACGTGTTTCTGTGAAACGAAGATTCGTTGTTTGGGATGTATGAAAGTATTGTTAGAATTGAGAACAGTGTTCCTCTTCCGTTTAAAAGCTTTACTTTGAAAGATATTCACATTCATCTGAAAGTGTATGAATTTCATGAAATGCTTTTGTAAGAAACGGAGACGTGATTGTTTGAAAAGAAGATTCGTTGTGTGGGTTGTTTCACAGTATTGTTAGAATTGAGAACAGTATTCTTCTTTCGATTTGAAGCTTTACTTTGAAAGATAATCACGTTCATTTGAAAGTGTATGAATTTCATGAAATGCTTTTGTGAGAAACACAGACGTGTTTCTGTGAAAAGAAGATTCGTTGTTTGGGATGTATCAAAGTGTTGTTAGAATTGAGAACAGTGTTCCTCTTTTGTTTAGAAGCTTTACTTTGAAAGATATTCACATTCATCTGAAATTGTATGAATTTCATGAAATGCTTTTGCAAGAAACACAGACGTGTTTCTTTGAAAAGAAGATTTGTTGTTTGGGATGTATCAAAGTATTGTTTGAATTGAGAACAGTGTTCCTCTTCCCCTTAGAAGCTTTACTTTGAGAGATATTTACATTCATATGAAAGTGTATGAATTTCATGAAATGCTTTTTTAAGAAACGTAGACGTGATTGTTTGAAAAGAAGATTCGTTGTGTGGGATATTTCACAGTATTGTTAGAATTGAGAACAGTGTTGCTCTTCCCCTTAGAAGCATTAATTTGAAAGATAATCTCGTTCTTTTGAAAGTGTATGAATTTTATGAAATGCTTTTGTGAGAAAAACAGACGCGTTTCGGTAAAAAGAAGATTCGTTGTTTGGGATGTATCAAAGTATTGTTAGAATTGAGAACAGTGTTCCTCTTCCCCTTAGAAGCTTTACTTTGAAAGATAATCTCCTTCTTTTGAAAGTGTATGAATTTCATGAAATGCTTTTGTGAGAAACACAGACGTGTTTCTGTGAAAAGAAGATTCGTTGTTTGGGATGTATCAAAGTATTGTTAGAATTGAGAACAGTGTTCCTCTTCCCCTTAGAAGCTTTACTTTGAAAGATAATCTCGTTCTTTTGAAAGTGTATGAATTTCATGAAATGCTTTTGTGAGAAACACAGACGTGTTTCTGTGAAACGAAGATTCGTTGTTTGGGATGTATGAAAGTATTGTTAGAATTGAGAACAGTGTTCCTCTTCCGTTTAAAAGCTTTACTTTGAAAGATATTCACATTCATCTGAAAGTGTATGAATTTCATGAAATGCTTTTGTAAGAAACGGAGACGTGATTGTTTGAAAAGAAGATTCGTTGTGTGGGTTGTTTCAGAGTATTGTTAGAATTGAGAACAGTATTCTTCTTTCGATTTGAAGCTTTACTTTGAAAGATAATCACGTTCATTTGAAAGTGTATGAATTTCATGAAATGCTTTTGTGAGAAACACAGACGTGTTTCTGTGAAACGAAGATTCGTTGTTTGGGATGTATCAAAGTGTTGTTAGAATTGAGAACAGTGTTCCTCTTTTGTTTAGAAGCTTTACTTTGAAAGATATTCACATTCATCTGAAATTGTATGAATTTCATGAAATGCTTTTGCAAGAAACACAGACGTGTTTTTTTGAAAAGAATATTTGTTGTTTGGGATGTATCAAAGTATTGTTTGAATTGAGAACAGTGTTCCTCTTCCCCTTAGAAGCTTTACTTTGAGAGATATTTACATTCATATGAAAGTGTATGAATTTCATGAAATGCTTTTGTAAGAAACGTAGACGTGATTGTTTGAAAAGAAGATTCGTTGTGTGGGATATTTCACAGTATTGTTAGAATTGAGAACAGTGTTGCTCTTCCCCTTAGAAGCTTTAATTTGAAAGATAATCTCGTTCTTTTGAAAGTGTATGAATTTTATGAAATGCTTTTGTGAGAAAAACAGACGCGTTTCGGTAAAAAGAAGATTCGTTGTTTGGGATGTATCAAAGTATTGTTAGAATTGAGAACAGTGTTACTCTTCCGTTTAAAAGCTTTACTTTGAAAGATATTCACATTCATCTGAAAGTGTATGATTTTCATGAAATGCTTTTGTAAGAAACGGAGACGTGATTGTTTGAAAAGAAGATTCGTTGTGTGGGTTGTTTCACAGTATTTTTAGAATTGAGAACAGTATTCTTCTTACGATTTGAAGCTTTACTTTGAAAGATAATCACGTTCATTTGAAAGTGTATGAATTTCATGAAATGCTTTTGTGAGAAACACAGACGTGTTTCTGTGAAAAGAAGATTCCTTGTTTGGGATGTATCAAAGTATTGTTAGAATTGAGAACAGTGTTACTCTTCCGTTTAAAAGCTTTACTTTGAAAGATATTCACATTCATCTGAAAGTGTATGAATTTCATGAAATGCTTTTGTAAGAAACGGAGACGTGATTGTTTGAAAAGAAGATTCGTTGTTTGGGATGTATCAAAGTATTGATAGAATTGAGAACAGAGTTCCTCTTCCCCTTAGAAGCTTTACTTTGAAAGATAATCTCGTTCTTTTGAAAGTGTATGAATTTCATGAAATGCTTTTGTGAGAAACACAGACGTGTTTCTGTGAAACGAAGATTCGTTGTTTGGGATGTATGAAAGTATTGTTAGAATTGAGAACAGTGTTCCTCTTCCGTTTAAAAGCTTTACTTTGAAAGATATTCACATTCATCTGAAAGTGTATGAATTTCATGAAATGCTTTTGTAAGAAACGGAGACGTGATTGTTTGAAAAGAAGATTCGTTGTGTGGGTTGTTTGACAGTATTGTTAGAATTGAGAACAGTATTCTTCTTTCGATTTGAAGCTTTACTTTGAAAGATAATCACGTTCATTTGAAAGTGTATGAATTTCATGAAATGCTTTTGTGAGAAACACAGACGTGTTTCTGTGAAAAGAAGATTCGTTGTTTGGGATGTATCAAAGTGTTGTTAGAATTGAGAACAGTGTTCCTCTTTTGTTTAGAAGCTTTACTTTGAAAGATATTCACATTCATCTGAAATTGTATGAATTTCATGAAATGCTTTTGCAAGAAACACAGACGTGTTTTTTTGAAAAGAATATTTGTTGTTTGGGATGTATCAAAGTATTGTTTGAATTGAGAACAGTGTTCCTCTTCCTCTTAGAAGCTTTACTTTAAGAGATATTTACATTCATATGAAAGTGTATGAATTTCATGAAATGCTTTTGTAAGAAACGTAGACGTGATTGTTTGAAAAGAAGATTCGTTGTGTGGGATATTTCACAGTATTGTTAGAATTGAGAACAGTGTTGCTCTTCCCCTTAGAAGCTTTAATTTGAAAGATAATCTCGTTCTTTTGAAAGTGTATGAATTTTATGAAATGCTTTTGTGAGAAAAACAGACGCGTTTCGGTAAAAAGACGATTCGTTGTTTGTAATGTATCAAAGTATTGTTAGAATTGAGAACAGTTTTCCTCTTCCCCTTAGAAGCTTTACTTTGAAAGATAATCTCGTTCTTTTGAAAGTGTATGAATTTCATGAAATGATGTTGTAAAAACACAGACTTGTTTCTATGAAAAAAGATTCGTTGTTTGGGATGTATCAAAGTATTGTTAGAATTGAGAATAGTGTTCCTCTTCCCCTTAGAACCTTTGCTTTGAATGATAGTCTCGTTCTTTTGAAAGAGTATGAATTTCATGAAATGCTTTTGTGAGAAACACAGACGTGTTTCTGTGAAAAGAAGATTCCTTGTTTGGGATGTATCAAAGTATTGTTAGAATTGAGAACAGTGTTACTCTTCCGTTTAAAAGCTTTACTTTGAAAGATATTCACATTCATCTGAAAGTGTATGAATTTCATGAAATGCTTTTGTAAGAAACGGAGACGTGATTGTTTGAAAAGAAGATTCGTTGTGTGGGTTGTTTCACAGTATTGTTAGAATTGAGAACAGTATTCTTCTTACGATTTGAAGCTTTACTTTGAAAGATAATCACGTTCATTGGAAAGTGTATGAATTTCATGAAATGCTTTTGTGAGAAACACAGACGTGTTTCTGTGAAATGAAGATTCGTTGTTTGGGATGTATCAAAGTATTGTTAGAATTGAGAACAGTGTTACTCTTCCGTTTAAAAGCTTTACTTTGAAAGATATTCACATTCATCTGAAAGTGTATGAATTTCATGAAATGCTTTTGTAAGAAACGGAGACGTGATTGTTTGAAAAGAAGATTCGTTGTGTGGGTTGTTTCTCAGTATTGTTAGAATTGAGAACAGTATTCTTCTTACGATTTGAAGCTTTACATTGAAAGATAATCACGTCCATTTGAAAGTGTATGAATTTCATGAAATGCTTTTGTGAGAAACACAGACGTGTTTCTGTGAAAAGAAGATTCATTGTTTGGGATGTATCAAAGTATTGTTAGAATTGAGAACAGAGTTCCTCTTCCCCTTAGAAGCTTTACTTTGAAAGATAATCTCGTTCTTTTGAAAGTGTATGAATTTCATGAAATTCTTTTGTGAGAAAAACAGACGTGTTTCTGTGAAAAGAAGATTCGTTGTTTGGGATGTATGAAAGTGTTTTTAGAATTGAGAACAGTGTTCCTCTTCCGTTTAGAAGATTTACTTTGAGAGATATTCACATTCATCTGAAAGTGTATGAATTTCATGAAATGCTTTTGTAAGAAACGTAGACGTGATTGTTGAAAAGAAGATTCGTTGTTTGGGATGTTTCACAGTATTGATAGAATTGAGAACAGTGTTCCTCTTACGTTTTGAAGCTTTACTTTGAAAGGTAATCACGTTCATTTGAAAGTGTATGAATTTCATGAAATGCTTCTTGTGAGAAACACAGACGTGTTTCTGTGAAAAGAAGATTCGTTGTTTGGGATGTATCAAAGTATTGTTAGAATTGAGAACAGTGTTACTCTTCCGTTTAAAAGCTTTACTTTGAAAGATATTCACATTCATCTGAAAGTGTATAAATTTGATGAAATGCTTTTGTAAGAAACGGAGACGTGATTGTTTGAAAAGAAGATTCATTGTGTGGGTTGTTTCACAGTATTGTTAGAATTGAGAACAGTATTCTTCTTACGATTTGAAGCTTTACTTTGAAAGATAATCACGTTCATTTGAAAGTGTATGAATTTCATGAAATGCTTTTGTGAGAAACACAGACGTGTTTCTGTGAAAAGAAGATTCGTTGTTTGGGATGTATCAAAGTATTGTTAGAATTGAGAACAGAGTTCCTATTCCCCTTAGAAGCTTTACTTTGAAAGATAATCTCGTTCTTTTGAAAGTGTATGAATTTCATGAAATTCTTTTGTGAGAAACACAGACGTGTTTCTGTGAAAAAAAGATTCGTTGTTTGGGATGTATGAAAGTGTTTTTAGAATTGAGAACAGTGTTCCTCTTCCGTTTAGAAGCTTTAGTTTGAGAGATATTCACATTCATCTGAAAGTGTATGAATTTTATGAAATGCTTTTGTGAGAAAAACAGACGCGTTTCGGTAAAAAGAGAATTCGTTGTTTGGGATGTATCAAAGTATTGTTAGAATTGAGAACAGTTTTCCTCTTCCCCTTAGAAGCTTTACTTTGAAAGATAATCTCGTTCTTTTGAAAGTGTATGAATTTCATGAAATGATGTTGTAAAAACACAGACGTGTTTCTATGAAAAGAAGATTCGTTGTTTGGGATGTATCAAAGTATTGTTAGAATTGAGAATAGTGTTCCTCTTCCCCTTAGAAGCTTTGCTTTGAATGATAGTCTCGTTCTTTTGAAAGTGTATGAATTTCATGAATTGCTTTTGTGAGAAACACAGACGTGTTTCTGTGAAAAGAAGATTCCTTGTTTGGGATGTATCAAAGTATTGTTAGAATTGAGAACAGTGTTACTCTTCCGTTTAAAAGCTTTACTTTGAAAGATATTCACATTCATCTGAAAGTGTATGAATTTCATGAAATGCTTTTGTAAGAAACGGAGACGTGATTGTTTGAAAAGAAGATTCGTTGTGTGGGTTGTTTCACAGTATTGTTAGAATTGAGAACAGTATTCTTCTTACGATTTGAAGCTTTACTTTGAAAGATAATCACGTTCATTTGAAAGTGTATGAATTTCATGAAATGCTTTTGTGAGAAACACAGCCGTGTTTCTGTGAAAAGAAGATTCGTTGTTTGGGATGTATCAAAGCATTGATAGAATTGAGAACAGAGTTCCTCTTCCCCTTAGAAGCTTTACTTTGAAAGATAATCTCGTTCTTTTGAAAGTGTATGAATTTCATGAAATGCTTTTGTGAGAAACACAGACGTGTTTCTGTGAATCGAAGATTCGTTGTTTGGGATGTAGGAAAGTATTGTTAGATTTGAGAACAGTGTTCCTCTTCCGTTTAAAAGCTTTACTTTGAAAGATATTCACATTCATCTGAAAGTGTATGAATTTCATGAAATGCTTTTGTAAGAAACGGAGACGTGATTGTTTGAAAAGAAGATTCGTTGTGTGGGTTGTTTCACAGTATTGTTAGAATTGAGAACAGTATTCTTCTTTCGATTTGAAGCTTTACTTTGAAAGATAATCACGTTCATTTGAAAGTGTATGAATTTCATGAAATGCTTTTGTGAGAAACACAGACGTGTTTCTTTGAAAAGAAGATTTGTTGTTTGGGATGTATCAAAGTATTGGTTGAATTGAGAACAGTGTTCCTCTTCCCCTTAGAAGCTTTACTTTGAGAGATATTTACATTCATATGAAAGTGTATGAATTTCATGAAATGCTTTTTTAAGAAACGTAGACGTGATTGTTTGAAAAGAAGATTCGTTGTGTGGGATATTTCACAGTATTGTTAGAATTGAGAACAGTGTTGATCTTCCCCTTAGAAGCTTTAATTTGAAAGATAATCTCGTTCTTTTGAAAGTGTATGAATTTTATGAAATGCTTTTGTGAGAAAAACAGACGCGTATCGGTAAAAAGAAGATTCGTTGTTTGGGATGTATCAAAGTATTGTTAGAATTGAGAATAGTGTTCCTCTTACCCTTAGAAGCTTTACTTTGAAAGATAATCTCCTTCTTTTGAAAGTGTATGAATTTCATGAAATGCTTTTGTGAGAAACGTAGACGTGATTGTGTGAAAAGAAGATTCGTTGTTTGGGATGTTTCACAGTATTGATAGAATTGAGAACAGTGTTCCTCTTACGTTTTGAAGCTTTACTTTGAAAGGTAATCACGTTCATTTGAAAGTGTATGAATTTCATGAAATGCATCTTGTGAGAAACACAGACGTGTTTCTGTGAAAAGAAGATTCGTTGTTTGGGATGTATCAAAGTATTGTTAGAATTGAGAACAGTGTTACTCTTCCGTTTAAAAGCTTTACTTTGAAAGATATTCACATTCATCTGAAAGTGTATGAATTTCATGAAATGCTTTTGTAAGAAACGGAGACATGATTGTTTGAAAAGAAGATTCGTTGTGTGGGTTGTTTCACAGTATTGTTAGAATTGAGAACAGTATTCTTCTTACGATTTGAAGCTTTACTTTGAAAGATAATCACGTTCATTTGAAAGTGTATGAATTTCATGAAATGCTTTTGTGAGAAACACAGGCGTATTTCTGTGAAAAGAAGATTCGTTGTTTGGGATGTATCAAAGTATTGTTAGAATTGAGAACAGAGTTCCTATTCCCCTTAGAAGCTTTACTTTGAAAGATAATCTCGTTCTTTTGAAAGTGTATGAATTTCATGAAATTCTTTTGTGAGAAACACAGACGTGTTTCTGTGAAAAGAAGATTCGTTGTTTGGGATGTATGAAAGTGTTTTTAGAATTGAGAACAGTGTTCCTCTTCCGTTTAGAAGCTTTACTTTGAGAGATATTCACATTCATCTGAAAGTGTATGAATTTTATGAAATGCCTTTGTGAGAAAAACAGACGGGTTTCGGTAAAAAGAAGATTCGTTGTTTGGGATGTATCAAAGTATTGTTAGAATTGAGAACAGTTTTCCTCTTCCCCTTAGAAGCTTTACTTTGAAAGATAATCTCGTTCTTTTGAAAGTGTATGAATTTCATGAAATGATGTTGTAAAAACACAGACGTGTTTCTATGAAAAGAAGATTCATTGTTTGGGATGTATCAAAGTATTGTTAGAATTGAGAATAGTGTTCCTCTTCCCCTTAGAAGCTTTGCTTTGAATGATAGTCTCCTTCTTTTGAAAGTGTATGAATTTCATGAAATGCTTTTGTGAGAAACACAGACGTGTTTCTGTGAAAAGAAGATTCCTTGTTTGGGATGTATCAAAGTATTGTTAGAATTGAGAACAGTGTTACTCTTTCGTTTAAAAGCTTTACTTTGAAAGATATTCACATTCATCTGAAAGTGTATGAATTTCATGAAATGCTTTTGTAAGAAACGGAGACGTGATTGTTTGAAAAGAAGATTCGTTGTGTGGGTTGATTCACAGTATTGTTAGAATTGAGAACAGTATTCTTCTTACGATTTGAAGCTTTACTTTGAAAGATAATCACGTTCATTTGAAAGTGTAAGAATTTCATGAAATGCTTTTGTGAGAAACACAGACGTGTTTCTGTGAAATGAAGATTCGTTGCTTGGGATGTATCAAAGTATTGTTAGAATTGAGAACAGTGTTCCTCTTTTGTTTAAAAGCTTTACTTTGAAAGATATTCACATTCATCTGAAAGTGTATGAATTTCATGAAATGCTTTTGTAAGAAACGGAGACGTGATTGTTTGAAAAGAAGATTCGTTGTGTGGGTTGTTTCTCAGTATTGTTAGAATTGAGAACAGTATTCTTCTTACGATTTGAAGCTTTACTTTGAAAGATAATCACGTTCATTTGAAAGTGTATGAATTTCATGAAATGCTTTTGTGAGAAACACAGACGTGTTTCTTTGTAAAAAATATTCGTTGTTTGGGATGTATCAAAGTATTGTTTGAATTGAGAACAGTGTTCCTCTTCCCCTTAGAAGCTTTACTTTGAGAGATATTTACATTCATATGAAAGTGTATGAATTTCATGAAATGCTTTTGTAAGAAACGTAGACGTGATTGTTTGAAAAGAAGATTCGTTGTGTGGGATATTTCACAGTATTGTTAGAATTGAGAGCAGTGTTGCTCTTCCCCTTAGAAGCTTTAATTTGAAAGATAATCTCATTCTTTTGAAAGTGTATGAATTTTATGAAATGCTTTTGTGAGAAAAACAGACGCGTTTCGGTAAAAAGAAGATTCGTTGTTTGGGATGTATCAAACTATTGTTAGAATTGAGAACAGTTTTCCTCTTCCCCTTAGAAGCTTTACTTTGAAAGATAATCTCGTTCTTTTGAAAGTGTATGAATTTCATGAAATGATGTTGTAAAAACACAGACGTGTTTCTATGAAAAGAAGATTCGTTGTTTGGGATGTATCAAAGTATTGTTAGAATTGAGAATAGTGTTCCTCTTCCCCTTAGAAGCTTTGCTTTGAATGATAGTCTCGTTCTTTTGAAAGTGTATGAATTTCATGAAATGCTTTTGTGAGAAACACAGACGTGTTTCTGTGAAAAGAAGATTCCTTGTTTGGGATGTATCAAAGTATTGTTAGAATTGAGAACAGTGTTACTCTTCCGTTTAAAAGCTTTACTTTGAAAGATATTCACATTCATCTGAAAGTGTATGAATTTCATGAAATGCTTTTGTAAGAAATGGAGACGTGATTGTTTGAAAAGAAGATTCGTTGTGTGGGTTGTTTCACAGTATTGTTAGAATTGAGAACAGTATTCTTCTTACGATTTGAAGCTTTACTTTGAAAGATAATCACGTTCATTTGAAAGTGTATGAATTTCATGAAATGCTTTTGTGAGAAACACAGACGTGTTTCTGTGAAAAGATGATTCGTTGTTTGGGATGTATCAAAGTATTGTTAGAATTGAGAACAGAGTTCCTCTTCCCCTTAGAAGCTTTACTTTGAAAGATAATCTCGTTCTTTTGAAAGTGTATGAATTTCATGAAATGCTTTTGTGAGAAACACAGACGTGTTTCTGTGAAAAGAAGATTCGTTGTTTGGGATGTATGAAAGTGGTTTTAGAATTGAGAACAGTGTTCCTCTTCCGTTTAAAAGCTTTACTTTGAAAGATATTCACATTCATCTGAAAGTGTATGAATTTCATGAAATGCTTTTGTAAGAAACGGAGACGTGATTGTTTGAAAAGAAGATTCGTTGTGTGGGTTGTTTCACAGTATTGTTAGAATTGAGAACAGTATTCTTCTTTCGATTTGAAGCTTTACTTTGAAAGATAATCACGTTCATTTGAAAGTGTATGAATTTCATGAAATGCTTTTGTGAGAAACACAGACGTGTTTCTGTGAAACGAAGATTCGTTGTTTGGGATGTATCAAAGTGTTGTTAGAATTGAGAACAGTGTTCCTCTTTTGTTTAGAAGCTTTACTTTGAAAGATATTCACATTCATCTGAAATTGTATGAATTTCATGAAATGCTTTTGCAAGAAACCCAGACGTGTTTCTTTGAAAAGAAGATTTGTTGTTTGGGATGTATCAAAGTATTGTTTGAATTGAGAACAGTGTTCCTTTTCCCCTTAGAAGCTTTACTTTGAGAGATATTTACATTCATATGAAAGTGTATGAATTTCATGAAATGCTTTTGTAAGAAACGTAGACGTGATTGTTTGAAAAGAAGATTCGTTGTGTGGGATATTTCACAGTATTGTTAGAATTGAGAACAGTGTTGCTCTTCCCCTTAGAAGCTTTAATTTGAAAGATAGTCTCGTTCTTTTGAAAGTGTATGAATTTTATGAAATGCTTTTGTGAGAAAAACAGACGCGTTTCGGTAAAAAGAAGATTCGTTGTTTGGGATGTATCAAAGTATTGTTAGAATTGAGAACAGTTTTCCTCTTCCCCTTAGAAGTTTTACTTTGAAAGATAATCTCGTTCTTTTGAAAGTGTATGAATTTCATGAAATGATGTTGTAAAAACACAGACGTGTTTCTATGAAAAGAAGATTCGTTGTTTGGGATGTATCAAAATATTGTTAGAATTGAGAATAGTGTTCCTCTTCCCCTTAGAAGCTTTGCTTTGAATGATAGTCTCGTTGTTTTGAAAGTGTATGAATTTCATGAAATGCTTTTGTGAGAAACACAGACGTGTTTCTGTGAAAAGAAGATTCCTTGTTTGGGATGTATCAAAGTATTGTTAGAATTGAGAACAGTGTTACTCTTCCGTTTGAAAGCTTTACTTTGAAAGATATTCACATTCATCTGAAAGTGTATGAATTTTATGAAATGCTTTTGTAAGAAACGGAGACGTGATTGTTTGAAAAGAAGATTCGTTGTGTGGGTTGTTTCACAGTATTGTTAGAATTGAGAACAGTATTCTTCTTACAATTTGAAGCTTTACTTTGAAAGACAATCTCGTTCTTTTGAAAGTGTATGAATTTCATGAAATGCTTTTGTGAGAAACACAGACGTGTTTCTGTGAAACGAAGATTCGTTGTTTGGGATGTATGAAAGTATTGTTAGAATTGAGAACAGTGTTCCTCTTCCGTTTAAAAGCTTTACTTTGAAAGATATTCACATTCATCTGAAAGTGTATGAATTTCATGAAATGCTTTTGTAAGAAATGGAGACGTGATTGTTTGAAAAGAAGATTCGTTGTGTGGGTTGTTTCACAGTATTTTTAGAATTGAGAACAGTATTCTTCTTACAATTTGAAGCTTTACTTTGAAAGACAATCTCGTTCTTTTGAAAGTGTATGAATTTCATGAAATGCTTTTGTGAGAAACACAGACGTGTTTCTGTGAAACGAAGATTCGTTGTTTGGGATGTATCAAAGTTTTGTTAGAATTGAGAACAGTGTTCCTCTTTTGTTTAGAAGCTTTACTTTGAAAGATATTCACATTCATCTGAAATTGTATGAATTTCATGAAATGCTTTTGCAAGAAACACAGACGTGTTTCTTTGAAAAGAAGATTCGTTGTTTGGGATGTATCAAAGTATTGTTTGAATTGAGAACAGTGTTCCTCTTCCCCTTAGAAGCTTTACTTTGAGAGATATTTACATTCATATGAAAGTGTATGAATTTCATGAAATGCTTTTGTAAGAAACGTAGACGTGATTGTTTGAAAAGAAGATTCGTTGTGTGGGATATTTCACAGTATTGTTAGAATTGAGAGCAGTGTTGCTCTTCCCCTTAGAAGCTTTAATTTGAAAGATAATCTCGTTCTTTTGGAAGTGTATGAATTTTATGAAATGCTTTTGTGAGAAAAACAGACGCGTTTCGGTAAAAAGAAGATTCGTTGTTTGGGATGTATCAAACTATTGTTAGAATTGAGAACAGTTTTCCTCTTCCCCTTAGAAGCTTTACTTTGAAAGATAATCTTGTTCTTTTGAAAGTGTATGAATTTCATGAAATGATGGTGTAAAAACACAGACGTGTTTCTATGAAAAGAAGATTCGTTGTTTGGGATGTATCAAAGTGTTGTTAGAATTGAGAATAGTGTTCATCTTCCCCTTAGAAGCTTTGCTTTGAATGATAGTCTCGTTGTTTTGAAAGTGTATGAATTTCATGAAATGCTTTTGTGAGAAACACAGACGTGTTTCTGTGAAAAGAAGATTCCTTGTTTGGGATGTATCAAAGTATTGTTAGAATTGAGAACAGTGTTACTCTTCCGTTTAAAAGCTTTACTTTGAAAGATATTCACATTCATCTGAAAGTGTATGAATTTCATGAAATGCTTTTGTAAGAAACGGAGACGTGATTGTTTGAAAAGAAGATTCGTTGTGTGGGTTGTTTCACAGTATTGTTAGAATTGAGAACAGTATTCTTCTTACGATTTGAAGCTTTACTTTGAAAGATAATCACGTTCATTTGAAAGTGTATGAATTTCATGAAATTCTTTTGTGAGAAACACAGACGTGTTTCTGTGAAAAGAAGATTCGTTGTTTGGGATGTATCAAAGTATTGATAGAATTGAGAACAGTATTCTTCTTTCGATTTGAAGCTTTACTTTGAAAGATAATCACGTTCATTTGAAAGTGTATGAATTTCATGAAATGCTTTTGTGAGAAACACAGACGTGTTTCTGTGAAACGAAGATTCGTTGTTTGGGATGTATCAAAGTGTTGTTAGAATTGAGAACAGTGTTCCTCTTTTGTTTAGAAGCTTTACTTTGAAAGATATTCACATTCATCTGAAATTGTATGAATTTCATGAAATGCTTTTGCAAGAAACCCAGACGTGTTTCTTTGAAAAGAAGATTTGTTGTTTGGGATGTATCAAAGTATTGTTTGAATTGAGAACAGTGTTCCTTTTCCTTTTAGAAGCTTTACTTTGAGAGATATTTACATTCATATGAAAGTGTATGAATTTCATGAAATGCTTTTGTAAGAAACGTAGACGTGATTGTTTGAAAAGAAGATTCGTTGTGTGGGATATTTCACAGTATTGTTAGAATTGAGAACAGTGTTGCTCTTCCCCTTAGAAGCTTTAATTTGAAAGATAATCTCGTTCTTTTGAAAGTGTATGAATTTTATGAAATGCTTTTGTGAGAAAAACAGACGCGTTTCGGTAAAAAGAAGATTCGTTGTTTGGGATGTATCAAAGTATTGTTAGAATTGAGAACAGTTTTCCTCTTCCCCTTAGAAGTTTTACTTTGAAAGATAATCTCGTTCTTTTGAAAGTGTATGAATTTCATGAAATGATGTTGTAAAAACACAGACGTTTTTCTATGAAAAGAAGATTCGTTGTTTGGGATGTATCAAAATATTGTTAGAATTGAGAATAGTGTTCCTCTTCCCCTTAGAAGCTTTGCTTTGAATGATAGTCTCGTTGTTTTGAAAGTGTATGAATTTCATGAAATGCTTTTGTGAGAAACACAGACGTGTTTCTGTGAAAAGAAGATTCCTTGTTTGGGATGTATCAAAGTATTGTTAGAATTGAGAACAGTGTTACTCTTCCGTTTGAAAGCTTTACTTTGAAAGATATTCACATTCATCTGAAAGTGTATGAATTTCATGAAATGCTTTTGTAAGAAACAGAGACGTGATTGTTTGAAAAGAAGATTCGTTGTGTGGGTTGTTTCACAGTATTGTTAGAATTGAGAACAGTATTCTTCTTACAATTTGAAGCTTTACTTTGAAAGACAATCTCGTTCTTTTGAAAGTGTATGAATTTCATGAAATGCTTTTGTGAGAAACACAGACGTGTTTCTGTGAAACGAAGATTCGTTGTTTGGGATGTATGAAAGTATTGTTAGAATTGAGAACAGTGTTCCTCTTCCGTTTAAAAGCTTTACTTTGAAAGATATTCACATTCATCTGAAAGTGTATGAATTTCATGAAATGCTTTTGTAAGAAATGGAGACGTGATTGTTTGAAAAGAAGATTCGTTGTGTGGGTTGTTTCACAGTATTTTTAGAATTGAGAACAGTATTCTTCTTACAATTTGAAGCTTTACTTTGAAAGACAATCTCGTTCTTTTGAAAGTGTATGAATTTCATGAAATGCTTTTGTGAGAAACACAGACGTGTTTCTGTGAAACGAAGATTCGTTGTTTGGGATGTATCAAAGTGTTGTTAGAATTGAGAACAGTGTTCCTCTTTTGTTTAGAAGCTTTACTTTGAAAGATATTCACATTCATCTGAAATTGTATGAATTTCATGAAATGCTTTTGCAAGAAACACAGACGTGTTTCTTTGAAAAGAAGATTCGTTGTTTGGGATGTATCAAAGTATTGTTTGAATTGAGAACAGTGTTCCTCTTCCCCTTAGAAGCTTTACTTTGAGAGATATTTACATTCATATGAAAGTGTATGAATTTCATGAAATGCTTTTGTAAGAAACGTAGACGTGATTGTTTGAAAAGAAGATTCGTTGTGTGGGATATTTCACAGTATTGTTAGAATTGAGAGCAGTGTTGCTCTTCCCCTTAGAAGCTTTAATTTGAAAGATAATCTCGTTCTTTTGGAAGTGTATGAATTTTATGAAATGCTTTTGTGAGAAAAACAGACGCGTTTCGGTAAAAAGAAGATTCGTTTTTTGGGATGTATCAAACTATTGTTAGAATTGACAACAGTTTTCCTCTTCCCCTTAGAAGCTTTACTTTGAAAGATAATCTTGTTCTTTTGAAAGTGTATGAATTTCATGAAATGATGTTGTAAAAACACAGACGTGTTTCTATGAAAAGAAGATTCGTTGTTTGGGATGTATCAAAGTATTGTTAGAATTGAGAATAGTGTTCATCTTCCCCTTAGAAGCTTTGCTTTGAATGATAGTCTCGTTGTTTTGAAAGTGTATGAATTTCATGAAATGCTTTTGTGAGAAACACAGACGTGTTTCTGTGAAAAGAAGATTCCTTGTTTGGGATGTATCAAAGTATTGTTAGAATTGAGAACAGTGTTACTCTTCCGTTTAAAAGCTTTACTTTGAAAGATATTCACATTCATCTGAAAGTGTATGAATTTCATGAAATGCTTTTGTAAGAAACGGAGACGTGATTGTTTGAAAAGAAGATTCGTTGTGTGGGTTGTTTCACAGTATTGTTAGAATTGAGAACAGTATTCTTCTTACGATTTGAAGCTTTACTTTGAAAGATAATCACGTTCATTTGAAAGTGTATGAATTTCATGAAATTCTTTTGTGAGAAACACAGACGTGTTTCTGTGAAAAGAAGATTCGTTGTTTGGGATGTATCAAAGTATTGATAGAATTGAGAACAGAGTTCCTCTTCCCCTTAGAAGCTTTACTTTGAAAGATAATCTCGTTTTTTTGAAAGTGTATGATTTTCATGAAATGCTTTTGTGAGAAACACAGACGTGTTTCTGTGAAACGAAGATTCGTTGTTTGGGATGTATGAAAGTATTGTTAGAATTGAGAACAGTGTTCCTCTTCCGTTTAAAAGCTTTACTTTGAAAGATATTCACATTCATCTGAAAGTGTATGAATTTCATGAAATGCTTTTGTAAGAAACGGAGACGTGATTGAAAAGAAGATTCGTTGTGTGGGTTGTTTCACAGTATTGTTAGAATTGAGAACAGTATTCTTCTTTCGATTTGAAGCTTTACTTTGAAAGATAATCACGTTCATTTGAAAGTGTATGAATTTCATGAAATGCTTTTGTGAGAAACACAGACGTGTTTCTGTGAAACGAAGATTCGTTGTTTGGGATGTATCAAAGTGTTGTTAGAATTGAGAACAATGTTCCTCTTTTGTTTAGAAGCTTTACTTTGAAAGATATTCACATTCATCTGAAATTGTATGAATTTCATGAAATGCTTTTGCAAGAAACACAGACGTGTTTTTTTGAAAAGAAGATTTGTTGTTTGGGATGTATCAAAGTATTGTTTGAATTGAGAACAGTGTTCCTCTTCCCCTTAGAAGCTTTACTTTGAGAGATATTTACATTCATATGAAAGTGTATGAATTTCATGAAATGCTTTTTTAAGAAACGTAGACGTGATTGTTTGAAAAGAAGATTCGTTGTGTGGGATATTTCACAGTATTGTTAGAATTGAGAACAGTGTTGCTCTTCCCCTTAGAAGCTTTAATTTGAAAGATAATCTCGTTCTTTTGAAAGTGTATGAATTTTATGAAATGCTTTTGTGAGAAAAACAGACGCGTTTCGGTAAAAAGAAGATTCGTTGTTTGGGATGTATCAAAGTATTGTTAGAATTGAGAATAGTGTTCCTCTTACCCTTAGAAGCTTTGCTTTGAATGATAGTCTCGTTCTTTTGAAAGTGTATGAATTTCATGAAATGCTTTTGTGAGAAACACAGACGTGTTTCTGTGAAAAGAAGATTCCTTGTTTGGGATGTATCAAAGTATTGTTAGAATTGAGAACAGTGTTACTCTTCCGTTTAAAAGCTTTACTTTGAAAGATATTCACATTCATCTGAAAGTGTATGAATTTCATGAAATGCTTTTGTAAGAAACGGAGACGTGATTGTTTGAAAAGAAGATTCGTTGTGTGGGTTGTTTCTCAGTATTGTTAGAATTGAGAACAGTATTCTTCTTACGATTTGAAGCTTTACTTTGAAAGATAATCACGTTCATTTGAAAGTGTATGAATTTCATGAAATGCTTTTGTGAGAAACACAGACGTGTTTCTTTGTAAAAAAGATTCGTTGTTTGGGATGTATCAAAGTATTGTTTGAATTGAGAACAGTGTTCCTCTTCCCCTTAGAAGCTTTACTTTGAGAGATATTTACATTCATATGAAAGTGTATGAATTTCATGAAATGCTTTTGTAAGAAACGTAGACGTGATTGTTTGAAAAGAAGATTCGTTGTGTGGGATATTTCACAGTATTGTTAGAATTGAGAGCAGTGTTGCTCTTCCCCTTAGAAGCTTTAATTTGAAAGATAATCTCATTCTTTTGAAAGTGTATGAATTTTATGAAATGCTTTTGTGAGAAAAACAGACGCGTTTCGGTAAAAAGAAGATTCATTGTTTGGGATGTATCAAACTATTGTTAGAATTGAGAACAGTTTTCCTCTTCCCCTTAGAAGTTTTACTTTGAAAGATAATCTCGTTCTTTTGAAAGTGTATGAATTTCATGAAATGCTTTTGTGAGAAACACAGACGTGTTTCTGTGAAAAGAAGATTCCTTGTTTGGGATGTATCAAAGTATTGTTAGAATTGAGAACAGTGTTACTCTTCCGTTTAAAAGCTTTACTTTGAAAGATATTCACATTCATCTGAAAGTGTATGAATTTCATGAAATGCTTTTGTAAGAAACGGAGACGTGATTGTTTGAAAAGAAGATTCGTTGTGTGGGTTGTTTCTCAGTATTGTTAGAATTGAGAACAGTATTCTTCTTACGATTTGAAGCTTTACTTTGAAAGATAATCACGTTCATTTGAAAGTGTATGAATTTCATGAAATGCTTTTGTGAGAAACACAGACGTGTTTCTTTGTAAAAAAGATTCGTTGTTTGGGATGTATCAAAGTATTGTTTGAATTGAGAACAGTGTTCCTCTTCCCCTTAGAAGCTTTACTTTGAGAGATATTTACATTCATATGAAAGTGTATGAATTTCATGAAATGCTTTTGTAAGAAACGTAGACGTGATTGTTTGAAAAGAAGATTCGTTGTGTGGGATATTTCACAGTATTGTTAGAATTGAGAGCAGTGTTGCTCTTCCCCTTAGAAGCTTTAATTTGAAAGATAATCTCATTCTTTTGAAAGTGTATGAATTTTATGAAATGCTTTTGTGAGAAAAACAGACGCGTTTCGGTAAAAAGAAGATTCATTGTTTGGGATGTATCAAACTATTGTTAGAATTGAGAACAGTTTTCCTCTTCCCCTTAGAAGCTTTACTTTGAAAGATAATCTCGTTCTTTTGAAAGTGTATGAATTTCATGAAATGATGTTGTAAAAACACAGACGTGTTTCTATGAAAAGAAGATTCGTTGTTTGGGATGTATCAAAGTAGTGTTAGAATTGAGAATAGTGTTCCTCTTCCCCTTAGAAGCTTTGCTTTGAATGATAGTCTCGTTCTTTTGAAAGTGTATGAATTTCATGAAATGCTTTTGTGAGAAACACAGACGTGTTTCTGTGAAAAGAAGATTCCTTGTTTGGGATGTATCAAAGTATTGTTAGAATTGAGAACAGTGTTACTCTTCCGTTTAAAAGCTTTACTTTGAAAGATATTCACATTCATCTGAAAGTGTATGAATTTCATGAAATGCTTTTGTAAGAAATGGAGACGTGATTGTTTGAAAAGAAGATTCGTTGTGTGGGTTGTTTCACAGTATTGTTAGAATTGAGAACAGTATTCTTCTTACGATTTGAAGCTTTACTTTGAAAGATAATCACGTTCATTTGAAAGTGTATGAATTTCATGAAATGCTTTTGTGAGAAACACAGACGTGTTTCTGTGAAAAGATGATTCGTTGTTTGGGATGTATCAAAGTATTGTTAGAATTGAGAACAGAGTTCCTCTTCCCCTTAGAAGCTTTACTTTGAAAGATAATCTCGTTCTTTTGAAAGTGTATGAATTTCATGAAATGCTTTTGTGAGAAACACAGACGTGTTTCTGTGAAAAGAAGATTCGTTGTTTGGGATGTATGAAAGTGGTTTTAGAATTGAGAACAGTGTTCCTCTTCCGTTTAAAAGCTTTACTTTGAAAGATATTCACATTCATCTGAAAGTGTATGAATTTCATGAAATGCTTTTGTAAGAAACGGAGACGTGATTGTTTGAAAAGAAGATTCGTTGTGTGGGTTGTTTCACAGTATTGTTAGAATTGAGAACAGTATTCTTCTTTCGATTTGAAGCTTTACTTTGAAAGATAATCACGTTCATTTGAAAGTGTATGAATTTCATGAAATGCTTTTGTGAGAAACACAGACGTGTTTCTGTGAAACGAAGATTCGTTGTTTGGGATGTATCAAAGTGTTGTTAGAATTGAGAACAGTGTTCCTCTTTTGTTTAGAAGCTTTACTTTGAAAGATATTCACATTCATCTGAAATTGTATGAATTTCATGAAATGCTTTTGCAAGAAACCCAGACGTGTTTCTTTGAAAAGAAGATTTGTTGTTTGGGATGTATCAAAGTATTGTTTGAATTGAGAACAGTGTTCCTTTTCCCCTTAGAAGCTTTACTTTGAGAGATATTTACATTCATATGAAAGTGTATGAATTTCATGAAATGCTTTTGTAAGAAACGTAGACGTGATTGTTTGAAAAGAAGATTCGTTGTGTGGGATATTTCACAGTATTGTTAGAATTGAGAACAGTGTTGCTCTTCCCCTTAGAAGCTTTAATTTGAAAGATAATCACGTTCTTTTGAAAGTGTATGAATTTTATGAAATGCTTTTGTGAGAAAAACAGACGCGTTTCGGTAAAAAGAAGATTCGTTGTTTGGGATGTATCAAAGTATTGTTAGAATTGAGAACAGTTTTCCTCTTCCCCTTAGAAGTTTTACTTTGAAAGATAATCTCGTTCTTTTGAAAGTGTATGAATTTCATGAAATGATGTTGTAAAAACACAGACGTGTTTCTATGAAAAGAAGATTCGTTGTTTGGGATGTATCAAAATATTGTTAGAATTGAGAATAGTGTTCCTCTTCCCCTTAGAAGCTTTGCTTTGAATGATAGTCTCGTTCTTTTGAAAGTGTATGAATTTCATGAAATGCTTTTGTGAGAAACACAGACGTGTTTCTGTGAAAAGAAGATTCCTTGTTTGGGATGTATCAAAGTATTGTTAGAATTGAGAACAGTTTTCCTCTTCCCCTTAGAAGTTTTACTTTGAAAGATAATCTCGTTCTTTTGAAAGTGTATGAATTTCATGAAATGATGTTGTAAAAACACAGACGTGTTTCTATGAAAAGAAGATTCGTTGTTTGGGATGTATCAAAGTATTGTTAGAATTGAGAATAGTGTTCATCTTCCCCTTAGAAGCTTTGCTTTGAATGATAGTCTCGTTGTTTTGAAAGTGTATGAATTTCATGAAATGCTTTTGTGAGAAACACAGACGTGTTTCTGTGAAAAGAAGATTCCTTGTTTGGGATGTATCAAAGTATTGTTAGAATTGAGAACAGTGTTACTCTTCCGTTTAAAAGCTTTACTTTGAAAGATATTCACATTCATCTGAAAGTGTATGAATTTCATGAAATGCTTTTGTAAGAAACGGAGACGTGATTGTTTGAAAAGAAGATTCGTTGTGTGGGTTGTTTCACAGTATTGTTAGAATTGAGAACAGTATTCTTCTTACGATTTGAAGCTTTACTTTGAAAGATAATCACGTTCATTTGAAAGTGTATGAATTTCATGAAATTCTTTTGTGAGAAACACAGACGTGTTTCTGTGAAAAGAAGATTCGTTGTTTGGGATGTATCAAAGTATTGATAGAATTGAGAACAGAGTTCCTCTTCCCCTTAGAAGCTTTACTTTGAAAGATAATCTCGTTCTTTTGAAAGTGTATGATTTTCATGAAATGCTTTTGTGAGAAACACAGACGTGTTTCTGTGAAACGAAGATTCGTTGTTTGGGATGTATGAAAGTATTGTTAGAATTGAGAACAGTGTTCCTCTTCCGTTTAAAAGCTTTACTTTGAAAGATATTCACATTCATCTGAAAGTGTATGAATTTCATGAAATGCTTTTGTAAGAAACGGAGACGTGATTGAAAAGAAGATTCGTTGTGTGGGTTGTTTCACAGTATTGTTAGAATTGAGAACAGTATTCTTCTTTCGATTTGAAGCTTTACTTTGAAAGATAATCACGTTCATTTGAAAGTGTATGAATTTCATGAAATGCTTTTGTGAGAAACACAGACGTGTTTCTGTGAAACGAAGATTCGTTGTTTGGGATGTATCAAAGTGTTGTTAGAATTGAGAACAGTGTTCCTCTTTTGTTTAGAAGCTTTACTTTGAAAGATATTCACATTCATCTGAAATTGTATGAATTTCATGAAATGCTTTTGCAAGAAACACAGACGTGTTTTTTTGAAAAGAAGATTTGTTGTTTGGGATGTATCAAAGTATTGTTTGAATTGAGAACAGTGTTCCTCTTCCCCTTAGAAGCTTTACTTTGAGAGATATTTACATTCATATGAAAGTGTATGAATTTCATGAAATGCTTTTTTAAGAAACGTAGACGTGATTGTTTGAAAAGAAGATTCGTTGTGTGGGATATTTCACAGTATTGTTAGAATTGAGAACAGTGTTGCTCTTCCCCTTAGAAGCTTTAATTTGAAAGATAATCTCGTTCTTTTGAAAGTGTATGAATTTTATGAAATGCTTTTGTGAGAAAAACAGACGCGTTTCGGTAAAAAGAAGATTCGTTGTTTGGGATGTATCAAAGTATTGTTAGAATTGAGAATAGTGTTCCTCTTACCCTTAGAAGCTTTGCTTTGAATGATAGTCTCGTTCTTTTGAAAGTGTATGAATTTCATGAAATGCTTTTGTGAGAAACACAGACGTGTTTCTGTGAAAAGAAGATTCCTTGTTTGGGATGTATCAAAGTATTGTTAGAATTGAGAACAGTGTTACTTCCGTTTAAAAGCTTTACTTTGAAAGATATTCACATTCATCTGAAAGTGTATGAATTTCATGAAATGCTTTTGTAAGAAACGGAGACGTGATTGTTTGAAAAGAAGATTCGTTGTGTGGGTTGTTTCTCAGTATTGTTAGAATTGAGAACAGTATTCTTCTTACGATTTGAAGCTTTACTTTGAAAGATAATCACGTTCATTTGAAAGTGTATGAATTTCATGAAATGCTTTTGTGAGAAACACAGACGTGTTTCTTTGTAAAAAAGATTCGTTGTTTGGGATGTATCAAAGTATTGTTTGAATTGAGAACAGTGTTCCTCTTCCCCTTAGAAGCTTTACTTTGAGAGATATTTACATTCATATGAAAGTGTATGAATTTCATGAAATGCTTTTGTAAGAAACGTAGACGTGATTGTTTGAAAAGAAGATTCGTTGTGTGGGATATTTCACAGTATTGTTAGAATTGAGAGCAGTGTTGCTCTTCCCCTTAGAAGCTTTAATTTGAAAGATAATCTCATTCTTTTGAAAGTGTATGAATTTTATGAAATGCTTTTGTGAGAAAAACAGACGCGTTTCGGTAAAAAGAAGATTCATTGTTTGGGATGTATCAAACTATTGTTAGAATTGAGAACAGTTTTCCTCTTCCCCTTAGAAGCTTTAATTTGAAAGATAATCTCGTTCTTTTGAAAGTGTATGAATTTCATGAAATGATGTTGTAAAAACACAGACGTGTTTCTATGAAAAGAAGATTCGTTGTTTGGGATGTATCAAAGTAGTGTTAGAATTGAGAATAGTGTTCCTCTTCCCCTTAGAAGCTTTGCTTTGAATGATAGTCTCGTTCTTTTGAAAGTGTATGAATTTCATGAAATGCTTTTGTGAGAAACACAGACGTGTTTCTGTGAAAAGAAGATTCCTTGTTTGGGATGTATCAAAGTATTGTTAGAATTGAGAACAGTGTTACTCTTCCGTTTAAAAGCTTTACTTTGAAAGATATTCACATTCATCTGAAAGTGTATGAATTTCATGAAATGCTTTTGTAAGAAATGGAGACGTGATTGTTTGAAAAGAAGATTCGTTGTGTGGGTTGTTTCACAGTATTGTTAGAATTGAGAACAGTATTCTTCTTACGATTTGAAGCTTTACTTTGAAAGATAATCACGTTCATTTGAAAGTGTATGAATTTCATGAAATGCTTTTGTGAGAAACACAGACGTGTTTCTGTGAAAAGATGATTCGTTGTTTGGGATGTATCAAAGTATTGTTAGAATTGAGAACAGAGTTCCTCTTCCCCTTAGAAGCTTTACTTTGAAAGATAATCTCGTTCTTTTGAAAGTGTATGAATTTCATGAAATGCTTTTGTGAGAAACACAGACGTGTTTCTGTGAAAAGAAGATTCGTTGTTTGGGATGTATGAAAGTGGTTTTAGAATTGAGAACAGTGTTCCTCTTCCGTTTAAAAGCTTTACTTTGAAAGATATTCACATTCATCTGAAAGTGTATGAATTTCATGAAATGCTTTTGTAAGAAACGGAGACGTGATTGTTTGAAAAGAAGATTCGTTGTGTGGGTTGTTTCACAGTATTGTTAGAATTGAGAACAGTATTCTTCTTTCGATTTGAAGCTTTACTTTGAAAGATAATCACGTTCATTTGAAAGTGTATGAATTTCATGAAATGCTTTTGTGAGAAACACAGACGTGTTTCTGTGAAACGAAGATTCGTTGTTTGGGATGTATCAAAGTGTTGTTAGAATTGAGAACAGTGTTCCTCTTTTGTTTAGAAGCTTTACTTTGAAAGATATTCACATTCATCTGAAATTGTATGAATTTCATGAAATGCTTTTGCAAGAAACCCAGACGTGTTTCTTTGAAAAGAAGATTTGTTGTTTGGGATGTATCAAAGTATTGTTTGAATTGAGAACAGTGTTCCTTTTCCCCTTAGAAGCTTTACTTTGAGAGATATTTACATTCATATGAAAGTGTATGAATTTCATGAAATGCTTTTGTAAGAAACGTAGACGTGATTGTTTGAAAAGAAGATTCGTTGTGTGGGATATTTCACAGTATTGTTAGAATTGAGAACAGTGTTGCTCTTCCCCTTAGAAGCTTTAATTTGAAAGATAATCTCGTTCTTTTGAAAGTGTATGAATTTTATGAAATGCTTTTGTGAGAAAAACAGACGCGTTTCGGTAAAAAGAAGATTCGTTGTTTGGGATGTATCAAAGTATTGTTAGAATTGAGAACAGTTTTCCTCTTCCCCTTAGAAGTTTTACTTTGAAAGATAATCTCGTTCTTTTGAAAGTGTATGAATTTCATGAAATGATGTTGTAAAAACACAGACGTGTTTCTATGAAAAGAAGATTCGTTGTTTGGGATGTATCAAAATATTGTTAGAATTGAGAATAGTGTTCCTCTTCCCCTTAGAAGCTTTGCTTTGAATGATAGTCTCGTTCTTTTGAAAGTGTATGAATTTCATGAAATGCTTTTGTGAGAAACACAGACGTGTTTCTGTGAAAAGAAGATTCCTTGTTTGGGATGTATCAAAGTATTGTTAGAATTGAGAACAGTGTTACTCTTCCGTTTGAAAGCTTTACTTTGAAAGATATTCACATTCATCTGAAAGTGTATGAATTTTATGAAATGCTTTTGTAAGAAACGGAGACGTGATTGTTTGAAAAGAAGATTCGTTGTGTGGGTTGTTTCACAGTATTGTTAGAATTGAGAACAGTATTCTTCTTACAATTTGAAGCTTTACTTTGAAAGACAATCTCGTTCTTTTGAAAGTGTATGAATTTCATGAAATGCTTTTGTGAGAAACACAGACGTGTTTCTGTGAAACGAAGATTCGTTGTTTGGGATGTATGAAAGTATTGTTAGAATTGAGAACAGTGTTCCTCTTCCGTTTAAAAGCTTTACTTTGAAAGATATTCACATTCATCTGAAAGTGTATGAATTTCATGAAATGCTTTTGTAAGAAATGGAGACGTGATTGTTTGAAAAGAAGATTCGTTGTGTGGGTTGTTTCACAGTATTTTTAGAATTGAGAACAGTATTCTTCTTACAATTTGAAGCTTTACTTTGAAAGACAATCTCGTTCTTTTGAAAGTGTATGAATTTCATGAAATGCTTTTGTGAGAAACACAGACGTGTTTCTGTGAAACGAAGATTCGTTGTTTGGGATGTATCAAAGTTTTGTTAGAATTGAGAACAGTGTTCCTCTTTTGTTTAGAAGCTTTACTTTGAAAGATATTCACATTCATCTGAAATTGTATGAATTTCATGAAATGCTTTTGCAAGAAACACAGACGTGTTTCTTTGAAAAGAAGATTCGTTGTTTGGGATGTATCAAAGTATTGTTTGAATTGAGAACAGTGTTCCTCTTCCCCTTAATAGCTTTACTTTGAGAGATATTTACATTCATATGAAAGTGTATGAATTTCATGAAATGCTTTTGTAAGAAACGTAGACGTGATTGTTTGAAAAGAAGATTCGTTGTGTGGGATATTTCACAGTATTGTTAGAATTGAGAACAGTGTTGCTCTTCCCCTTAGAAGCTTTAATTTGAAAGATAATCTCGTTCTTTTGGAAGTGTATGAATTTTATGAAATGCTTTTGTGAGAAAAACAGACGCGTTTCGGTAAAAAGAAGATTCGTTGTTTGGGATGTATCAAAGTATTGTTAGAATTGAGAACAGTTTTCCTCTTCCCCTTAGAAGCTTTACTTTGAAAGATAATCTTGTTCTTTTGAAAGTGTATGAATTTCATGAAATGATGTTGTAAAAACACAGACGTGTTTCTATGAAAAGAAGATTCGTTGTTTGGGATGTATCAAAGTATTGTTAGAATTGAGAATAGTGTTCATCTTCCCCTTAGAAGCTTTGCTTTGAATGATAGTCTCGTTGTTTTGAAAGTGTATGAATTTCATGAAATGCTTTTGTGAGAAACACAGACGTGTTTCTGTGAAAAGAAGATTCCTTGTTTGGGATGTATCAAAGTATTGTTAGAATTGAGAACAGTGTTACTCTTCCGTTTAAAAGCTTTACTTTGAAAGATATTCACATTCATCTGAAAGTGTATGAATTTCATGAAATGCTTTTGTAAGAAACGGAGACGTGATTGTTTGAAAAGAAGATTCGTTGTGTGGGTTGTTTCAGAGTATTGTTAGAATTGAGAACAGTATTCTTCTTTCGATTTGAAGCTTTACTTTGAAAGATAATCACGTTCATTTGAAAGTGTATGAATTTCATGAAATGCTTTTGTGAGAAACACAGACGTGTTTCTGTGAAAAGAAGATTCGTTGTTTGGGATGTATCAAAGTATTGATAGAATTGAGAACAGTATTCTTCTTTCGATTTGAAGCTTTACTTTGAAAGATAATCACGTTCATTTGAAAGTGTATGAATTTCATGAAATGCTTTTGTGAGAAACACAGACGTGTTTCTGTGAAACGAAGATTCGTTGTTTGGGATGTATCAAAGTGTTGTTAGAATTGACAACAGTGTTCCTCTTTTGTTTAGAAGCTTTACTTTGAAAGATATTCACATTCATCTGAAATTGTATGAATTTCATGAAATGCTTTTGCAAGAAACCCAGACGTGTTTCTTTGAAAAGAAGATTTGTTGTTTGGGATGTATCAAAGTATTGTTTGAATTGAGAACAGTGTTCCTTTTCCTTTTAGAAGCTTTACTTTGAGAGATATTTACATTCATATGAAAGTGTATGAATTTCATGAAATGCTTTTGTAAGAAACGTAGACGTGATTGTTTGAAAAGAAGATTCGTTGTGTGGGATATTTCACAGTATTGTTAGAATTGAGAACAGTGTTGCTCTTCCCCTTAGAAGCTTTAATTTGAAAGATAATCTCGTTCTTTTGAAAGTGTATGAATTTTATGAAATGCTTTTGTGAGAAAAACAGACGCGTTTCGGTAAAAAGAAGATTCGTTGTTTGGGATGTATCAAAGTATTGTTAGAATTGAGAACAGTTTTCCTCTTCCCCTTAGAAGTTTTACTTTGAAAGATAATCTCGTTCTTTTGAAAGTGTATGAATTTCATGAAATGATGTTGTAAAAACACAGACGTTTTTCTATGAAAAGAAGATTCGTTGTTTGGGATGTATCAAAATATTGTTAGAATTGAGAATAGTGGTCCTCTTCCCCTTAGAAGCTTTGCTTTGAATGATAGTCTCGTTGTTTTGAAAGTGTATGAATTTCATGAAATGCTTTTGTGAGAAACACAGACGTGTTTCTGTGAAAAGAAGATTCCTTGTTTGGGATGTATCAAAGTATTGTTAGAATTGAGAACAGTGTTACTCTTCCGTTTGAAAGCTTTACTTTGAAAGATATTCACATTCATCTGAAAGTGTATGAATTTCATGAAATGCTTTTGTAAGAAACGGAGACGTGATTGTTTGAAAAGAAGATTCGTTGTGTGGGTTGTTTCACAGTATTGTTAGAATTGAGAACAGTATTCTTCTTACAATTTGAAGCTTTACTTTGAAAGACAATCTCGTTCTTTTGAAAGTGTATGAATTTCATGAAATGCTTTTGTGAGAAACACAGACGTGTTTCTGTGAAACGAAGATTCGTTGTTTGGGATGTATGAAAGTATTGTTAGAATTGAGAACAGTGTTCCTCTTCCGTTTAAAAGCTTTACTTTGAAAGATATTCACATTCATCTGAAAGTGTATGAATTTCATGAAATGCTTTTGTAAGAAATGGAGACGTGATTGTTTGAAAAGAAGATTCGTTGTGTGGGTTGTTTCACAGTATTTTTAGAATTGAGAACAGTATTCTTCTTACAATTTGAAGCTTTACTTTGAAAGACAATCTCGTTCTTTTGAAAGTGTATGAATTTCATGAAATGCTTTTGTGAGAAACACAGACGTGTTTCTGTGAAACGAAGATTCGTTGTTTGGGATGTATCAAAGTGTTGTTAGAATTGAGAACAGTGTTCCTCTTTTGTTTAGAAGCTTTACTTTGAAAGATATTCACATTCATCTGAAATTGTATGAATTTCATGAAATGCTTTGCAAGAAACACAGACGTGTTTCTTTGAAAAGAAGATTCGTTGTTTGGGATGTATCAAAGTATTGTTTGAATTGAGAACAGTGTTCCTCTTCCCCTTAGAAGCTTTACTTTGAGAGATATTTACATTCATATGAAAGTGTATGAATTTCATGAAATGCTTTTGTAAGAAACGTAGACGTGATTGTTTGAAAAGAAGATTCGTTGTGTGGGATATTTCACAGTATTGTTAGAATTGAGAGCAGTGTTGCTCTTCCCCTTAGAAGCTTTAATTTGAAAGATAATCTCGTTCTTTTGGAAGTGTATGAATTTTATGAAATGCTTTTGTGAGAAAAACAGACGCGTTTCGGTAAAAAGAAGATTCGTTGTTTGGGATGTATCAAACTATTGTTAGAATTGAGAACAGTTTTCCTCTTCCCCTTAGAAGCTTTACTTTGAAAGATAATCTTGTTCTTTTGAAAGTGTATGAATTTCATGAAATGATGTTGTAAAAACACAGACGTGTTTCTATGAAAAGAAGATTCGTTGTTTGGGATGTATCAAAGTATTGTTAGAATTGAGAATAGTGTTCATCTTCCCCTTAGAAGCTTTGCTTTGAATGATAGTCTCGTTGTTTTGAAAGTGTATGAATTTCATGAAATGCTTTTGTGAGAAACACAGACGTGTTTCTGTGAAAAGAAGATTCCTTGTTTGGGATGTATCAAAGTATTGTTAGAATTGAGAACAGTGTTACTCTTCCGTTTAAAAGCTTTACTTTGAAAGATATTCACATTCATCTGAAAGTGTATGAATTTCATGAAATGCTTTTGTAAGAAACGGAGACGTGATTGTTTGAAAAGAAGATTCGTTGTGTGGGTTGTTTCACAGTATTGTTAGAATTGAGAACAGTATTCTTCTTACGATTTGAAGCTTTACTTTGAAAGATAATCACGTTCATTTGAAAGTGTATGAATTTCATGAAATTCTTTTGTGAGAAACACAGACGTGTTTCTGTGAAAAGAAGATTCGTTGTTTGGGATGTATCAAAGTATTGATAGAATTGAGAACAGAGTTCCTCTTCCCCTTAGAAGCTTTACTTTGAAAGATAATCTCGTTCTTTTGAAAGTGTATGATTTTCATGAAATGCTTTTGTGAGAAACACAGACGTGTTTCTGTGAAACGAAGATTCGTTGTTTGGGATGTATGAAAGTATTGTTAGAATTGAGAACAGTGTTCCTCTTCCGTTTAAAAGCTTTACTTTGAAAGATATTCACATTCATCTGAAAGTGTATGAATTTCATGAAATGCTTTTGTAAGAAACGGAGACGTGATTGAAAAGAAGATTCGTTGTGTGGGTTGTTTCACAGTATTGTTAGAATTGAGAACAGTATTCTTCTTTCGATTTGAAGCTTTACTTTGAAAGATAATCACGTTCATTTGAAAGTGTATGAATTTCATGAAATGCTTTTGTGAGAAACACAGACGTGTTTCTGTGAAACGAAGATTCGTTGTTTGGGATGTATCAAAGTGTTGTTAGAATTGAGAACAGTGTTCCTCTTTTGTTTAGAAGCTTTACTTTGAAAGATATTCACATTCATCTGAAATTGTATGAATTTCATGAAATGCTTTTGCAAGAAACACAGACGTGTTTTTTTGAAAAGAAGATTTGTTGTTTGGGATGTATCAAAGTATTGTTTGAATTGAGAACAGTTTTCCTCTTCCCCTTAGAAGCTTTACTTTGAGAGATATTTACATTCATATGAAAGTGTATGAATTTCATGAAATGCTTTTTTAAGAAACGTAGACGTGATTGTTTGAAAAGAAGATTCGTTGTGTGGGATATTTCACAGTATTGTTAGAATTGAGAACAGTGTTGCTCTTCCCCTTAGAAGCTTTAATTTGAAAGATAATCTCGTTCTTTTGAAAGTGTATGAATTTTATGAAATGCTTTTGTGAGAAAAACAGACGCGTTTCGGTAAAAAGAAGATTCGTTGTTTGGGATGTATCAAAGTATTGTTAGAATTGAGAATAGTGTTCCTCTTCCCCTTAGAAGCTTTGCTTTGAATGATAGTCTCGTTCTTTTGAAAGTGTATGAATTTCATGAAATGCTTTTGTGAGAAACACAGACGTGTTTCTGTGAAAAGAAGATTCCTTGTTTGGGATGTATCAAAGTATTGTTAGAATTGAGAACAGTGTTACTCTTCCGTTTAAAAGCTTTACTTTGAAAGATATTCACATTCATCTGAAAGTGTATGAATTTCATGAAATGCTTTTGTAAGAAACGGAGACGTGATTGTTTGAAAAGAAGATTCGTTGTGTGGGTTGTTTCAGAGTATTGTTAGAATTGAGAACAGTATTCTTCTTTCGATTTGAAGCTTTACTTTGAAAGATAATCACGTTCATTTGAAAGTGTATGAATTTCATGAAATGCTTTTGTGAGAAACACAGACGTGTTTCTGTGAAAAGAAGATTCGTTGTTTGGGATGTATCAAAGTATTGTTAGAATTGAGAACAGAGTTCCTATTCCCCTTAGAAGCTTTACTTTGAAAGATAATCTCGTTCTTTTGAAAGTGTATGAATTTCATGGAATTCTTTTGTGAGAAACACAGACGTGTTTATGTGAAAAGAAGATTCGTTGTTTGGGATGTATCAAAGTATTGTTAGAATTGAGAATAGTGTTCCTCTTCCCCTTAGAAGCTTTGCTTTGAATGATCGTTCTTTTGAAAGTGTATGAATTTCATGAAATGCTTTTGTGAGAAACACAGACGTGTTTCGGTAAAAAGAAGATTCGTTGTTTGGGAAGTATCAAACTATTGTTAGAATTGAGAACAGTTTTCCTCTTCCCCTTAGAAGCTTTAATTTGAAAGATAATCTCGTTCTTTTGAAAGTGTATGAATTTTATGAAATGCTTTTGTGAGAAAAACAGACGCGTTTCGGTAAAAAGAAGATTCGTTGTTTGGGATGTATCAAAGTATTGTTAGAATTGAGAACAGTGTTCCTCTTTCCCTTAGAAGCTTTACTTTGAAAGATAATCTCCTTTTGAAAGAGTATGAATTTCATGAAATGCTTTTGTGAGAAACACAGACGTGTTTCTGTGAAACGAAGATTCGTTGTTTGGGATGTATCAAAGTGTTGTTAGAATTGAGAACAGTGTTCCTCTTTTGTTTAGAAGCTTTACTTTGAAAGATATTCACATTCATCTGAAATTGTATGAATTTCATGAAATGCTTTTGCAAGAAACACAGACGTGTTTTTTTGAAAAGAAGATTTGTTGTTTGGGATGTATCAAAGTATTGTTTGAATTGAGAACAGTGTTCCTCTTCCCCTTAGAAGCTTTACTTTGAGAGATATTTACATTCATATGAAAGTGTATGAATTTCATGAAATGCTTTTTTAAGAAACGTAGACGTGATTGTTTGAAAAGAAGATTCGTTGTGTGGGATATTTCACAGTATTGTTAGAATTGAGAACAGTGTTGCTCTTCCCCTTAGAAGCTTTAATTTGAAAGATAATCTCGTTCTTTTGAAAGTGTATGAATTTTATGAAATGCTTTTGTGAGAAAAACAGACGCGTTTCGGTAAAAAGAAGATTCGTTGTTTGGGATGTATCAAAGTATTGTTAGAATTGAGAACAGTGTTCCTCTTCCCCTTAGAAGCTTTACTTTGAAAGATAATCTCCTTCTTTTGAAAGAGTATGAATTTCATGAAATGCTTTTGTGAGAAACACAGACGTGTTTCTGTGAAAAGAAGATTCGTTGTTTGGGATGTATGAAAGTATTGTTAGAATTGAGAACAGTGTTCCTCTTCCCCTTAGAAGCTTTACTTTGAAAGATAATCTCGTTCTTTTGAAAGTGTATGAATTTCATGAAATGCTTTTGTGAGAAACACAGACGTGTTTCTGTGAAACGAAGATTCGTTGTTTGGGATGTATGAAAGTATTGTTAGAATTGAGAACAGTGTTCCTCTTTCGTTTAAAAGCTTTACTTTGAAAGATATTCACATTCATCTGAAAGTGTATGAATTTCATGAAATGCTTTTGTAAGAAACGGAGACGTGATTGTTTGAAAAGAAGATTCGTTGTGTGGGTTGTTTCAGAGTATTGTTAGAATTGAGAACCGTATTCTTCTTTCGATTTGAAGCTTTACTTTGAAAGATAATCACGTTCATTTGAAAGTGTATGAATTTCATGAAATGCTTTTGTGAGAAACACAGACGTGTTTCTGTGAAACGAAGATTCGTTGTTTGGGATGTATCAAAGTGTTGTTAGAATTGAGAACAGTGTTCCTCTTTTGTTTAGAAGCTTTACTTTGAAAGATATTCACATTCATCTGAAATTGTATGAACTTCATGAAATGCTTTTGCAAGAAACATAGACGTGTTTTTTTGAAAAGAATATTTGTTGTTTGGGATGTATCAAAGTATTGTTTGAATTGAGAACAGTGTTCCTCTTCCCCTTAGAAGCTTTACTTTGAGAGATATTTACATTCATATGAAAGTGTATGAATTTCATGAAATGCTTTTGTAAGAAACGTAGACGTGATTGTTTGAAAAGAAGATTCGTTGTGCGGGATATTTCACAGTATTGTTAGAATTGAGAACAGTGTTGCTCTTCCCCTTAGAAGCTTTAATTTGAAAGATAATCTCGTTCTTTTGAAAGTGTATGAATTTTATGAAATGCTTTTGTGAGAAAAACAGACACGTTTCGGTAAAAAGAAGATTCGTTGTTTGGGATGTATCAAAGTATTGTTAGAATTGAGAACAGTTTTCCTCTTCCGTTTAGAAGATTTACTTTGAGAGATATTCACATTCATCTGAAAGTGTATGAATTTCATGAAATGCTTTTGTAAGAAACGTAGACGTGATTGTGTGAAAAGAAGATTCGTTGTTTGGGATGTTTCACAGTATTGATAGAATTGAGAACAGTGTTCCTCTTACGTTTTGAAGCTTTACTTTGAACGGTAATCACGTTCATTTGAAAGTGTATGAATTTCATGAAATGCTTCTTGTGAGAAACACAGACGTGTTTCTGTGAAAAGAAGATTCGTTGTTTGGGATGTATCAAAGTATTTTTAGCATTGAGAACAGTGTTACTCTTCCGTTTAAAAGCTTTACTTTGAAAGATATTCACATTCATCTGAAAGTGTATGAATTTCATGAAATGCTTTTGTAAAAAACGGAGACATGATTGTTTGAAAAGAAGATTCGTTGTGTGGGTTGTTTCACAGTATTGTTAGAATTGAGAACAGTATTCTTCTTACGATTTGAAGCTTTACTTTGAAAGATAATCACGTTCATTTGAAAGTGTATGAATTTCATGAAATGCTTTTGTGAGAAACACAGACGTGTTTCTGTGAAAAGAAGATTCGTTGTTTGGGATGTATCAAAGTATTGTTAGAATTGAGAACAGAGTTCCTATCCCCTTAGAAGCTTTACTTTGAAAGATAATCTCGTTCTTTTGAAAGTGTATGAATTTCATGAAATGCTTTTGTGAGAAAAACAGACGCGTTTCGGTAAAAAGAAGATTCGTTGTTTGGGATGTATCAAAGTATTGTTAGAATTGAGAACAGTTTTCCTCTTCCCCTTAGAAGCTTTACTTTGAAAGATAATCTCGTTCTTTTGAAAGTGTATGAATTTCATGAAATGATGTTGTAAAAACACAGACGTGTTTCTATGAAAAGAAGATTCGTTGTTTGGGATGTATCAAAGTATTGTTAGAATTGAGAATAGTGTTCCTCTTCCCCTTAGAAGCTTTGCTTTGAATGATAGTCTCGTTCTTTTGAAAGTGTATGAATTTCATGAAATGCTTTTGTGAGAAACACAGACGTGTTTCTGTGAAAAGAAGATTCCTTGTTTGGGATGTATCAAAGTATTGTTAGAATTGAGAACAGTGTTACTCTTCCGTTTAAAAGCTTTACTTTGAAAGATATTCACATTCATCTGAAAGTGTATGAATTTCATGAAATGCTTTTGTAAGAAACGGAGACGTGATTGTTTGAAAAGAAGATTCGTTGTGTGGGTTGTTTCACAGTATTGTTAGAATTGAGAACAGTATTCTTCTTACGATTTGAAGCTTTACTTTGAAAGATAATCACGTTCATTTGAAAGTGTATGAATTTCATGAAATGCTTTTGTGAGAAACACAGACGTGTTTCTGTGAAAAGAAGATTCGTTGTTTGGGATGTATCAAAGTATTGTTAGAATTGAGAACAGTGTTCCTCTTCCCCTTAGAAGCTTTACTTTGAAAGATAATCTCGTTCTTTTGAAAGTGTATGAATTTCATGAAATGCTTTTGTGAGAAACACAGACGTGTTTCTGTGAAAAGAAGATTCGTTGTTTGGGATGTATCAAAGTATTGTTAGAATTGAGAACAGTGTTCCTCTTCCCCTTAGAAGCTTTACTTTGAAAGATAATCTCGTTCTTTTGAAAGTGTATGAATTTCATGAAATGGTTTTGTGAGAAACACAGACGTGTTTCTGTGAAACGAAGATTCGTTGTTTGGGATGTATGAAAATATTGTTAGAATTGAGAACAGTGTTCCTCTTCCGTTTAAAAGCTTTACTCTGAAAGATATTCACATTCATCTGAAAGTGTATGAATTTCATGAAATGCTTTTGTAAGAAACGGAGACGTGATTGTTTGAAAAGAAGATTCGTTGTGTGGGTTGTTTCACAGTATTGTTAGAATTGAGAACAGTATTCTTCTTTCGATTTGAAGCTTTACTTTGAAAGATAATCACGTTCATTTGAAAGTGTATGAATTTCATGAAATGCTTTTGTGAGAAACACAGACGTGTTTCTGTGAAACGAAGATTCGTTGTTTGGGATGTATCAAAGTGTTGTTAGAATTGAGAACAGTGTTCCTCTTTTGTTTAGAAGCTTTACTTTGAAAGATATTCACATTCATCTGAAATTGTATGAATTTCATGAAATGCTTTTGCAAGAAACACAGACGTGTTTTTTTGAAAAGAAGATTTGTTGTTTGGGATGTATCAAAGTATTGTTTGAATTGAGAAAGTGTTCCTCTTCCCCTTAGAAGCTTTACTTTGAGAGATATTTACATTCACATGAAAGTGTATGAATTTCATGTAATGCTTTTGTAAGAAACGTAGACGTGATTGTTTGAAAAGAAGATTCGTTGTGTGGGATATTTCACAGTATTGTTAGAATTGAGAACAGTGTTGCTCTTCCCCTTAGAAGCTTTAATTTGAAAGATAATCTCGTTCTTTTGAAAGTGTATGAATTTTATGAAATGCTTTTGTGAGAAAAACAGACGCGTTTCGGTAAAAAGAAGATTCGTTGTTTGGGATGTATCAAAGTATTGTTAGAATTGAGAACAGTTTTCCTCTTCCCCTTAGAAGCTTTACTTTGAAAGATAATCTCGTTCTTTTGAAATTGTATGAATTTCATGAAATGATGTTGTAAAAACACAGACGTGTTTCTATGAAAAGAAGATTCGTTGTTTGGGATGTATCAAAGTATTGTTAGAATTGAGAACAGTGTTACTCTTCCGTTTAAAAGCTTTACTTTGAAAGATATTCACATTCATCTGAAAGTGTATGAATTTCATGAAATGCTTTTGTAAGAAACGGAGACGTGATTGTTTGAAAAGAAGATTCGTTGTGTGGGTGTTTTCACAGTATTGTTAGAATTGAGAACAGTATTCTTCTTACGATTTGAAGCTTTACTTTGAAAGATAATCACGTTCATTTGAAAGTGTATGAATTTCATGAAATGCTTTTGTGAGAAACACAGACGTGTTTCTGTGAAATGAAGATTCGTTGCTTGGGATGTATCAAAGTATTGTTAGAATTGAGAACAGTGATACTCTTCCGTTTAAAAGCTTTACTTTGAAAGATATTCACATTCATCTGAAAGTGTATGAATTTCATGAAATGCTTTTGTAAGAAACGGAGACGTGATTGTTTGAAAAGAAGATTCGTTGTGTGGGTTGTTTCTCAGTATTGTTAGAATTGAGAACAGTATTCTTCTTACGATTTGAAGCTTTACTTTGAAAGATAATCACGTTCATTTGAAAGTGTATGAATTTCATGAAATGCTTTTGTGAGAAACACAGACGTGTTTCTGTGAAAAGAAGATTCGTTGTTTGGGATGTATCAAAGTATTGTTAGAATTGAGAACAGAGTTCCTCTTCCCCTTAGAAGCTTTACTTTGAAAGATAATCTCGTTCTTTTGAAAGTGTATGAATTTCATGAAATTCTTTTGTGAGAAACACAGACGTGTTTCTGTGAAAAGAAGATTCGTTGTTTGGGATGTATGAAAGTGTTTTTAGAATTGAGAACAGTGTTCCTCTTCCGTTTAGAAGATTTACTTTGAGAGATATTCACATTCATCTGAAAGTGTATGAATTTCATGAAATGCTTTTGTAAGAAACGTAGACGTGATTGTGTGAAAAGAAGATTCGTTGTTTGGGATGTTTCACAGTATTGATAGAATTGAGAACAGTGTTCCTCTTACGTTTTGAAGCTTTACTTTGAAAGGTAATCACGTTCATTTGAAAGTGTATGAATTTCATGAAATGCTTCTTGTGAGAAACACAGACGTGTTTCTGTGAAAAGAAGATTCGTTGTTTGGGATGTATCAAAGTATTTTTAGAATTGAGAACAGTGTTACTCTTCCGTTTAAAAGCTTTACTTTGAAAGATATTCACATTCATCTGAAAGTTTATGAATTTCATGAAATGCTTTTGTAAGAAACGGAGACATGATTGTTTGAAAAGAAGATTCGTTGTGTGGGTTGTATCACAGTATTGTGAGAATTGAGAACAGTATTCTTCTTACGATTTGAAGCTTTACTTTGAAAGATAATCACGTTCATTTGAAAGTGTATGAATTTCATGAAATGCTTTTGTGAGAAACACAGACGTGTTTCTGTGAAAAGAAGATTCGTTGTTTGGGATGTATCAAAGTATTGTTAGAATTGAGAACAGAGTTCCTATCCCCTTAGAAGCTTTACTTTGAAAGATAATCTCGTTCTTTTGAAAGTGTATGAATTTCATGAAATTCTTTTGTGAGAAACACAGACGTGTTTCTGTGAAAAGAAGATTCGTTGTTTGGGATGTATGAAAGTGTTTTTAGAATTGAGAACAGTGTTCCTCTTCCGTTTAGAAGCTTTAGTTTGAGAGATATTCACATTCATCTGAAAGTGTATGAATTTTATGAAATGCTTTTGTGAGAAAAACAGACGCGTTTCGGTAAAAAGAAGATTCGTTGTTTGGGATGTATCAAAGTATTGTTAGAATTGAGAACAGTTTTCCTCTTCCCCTTAGAAGCTTTACTTTGAAAGATAATCTCGTTCTTTTGAAAGTGTATGAATTTCATGAAATGATGTTGTAAAAGCACAGACGTGTTTCTATGAAAAGAAGATTCGTTGTTTGGGATGTATCAAAGTATTGTTAGAATTGAGAATAGTGTTCCTCTTCCCCTTAGAAGCTTTGCTTTGAATGATAGTCTCGTTCTTTTGAAAGTGTATGAATTTCATGAAATGCTTTTGTGAGAAACACAGACGTGTTTCTGTGAAAAGAAGATTCCTTGTTTGGGATGTATCAAAGTATTGTTAGAATTGAGAACAGTGTTACTCTTCCGTTTAAAAGCTTTACTTTGAAAGATATTCACATTCATCTGAAAGTGTATGAATTTCATGAAATGCTTTTGTAAGAAACGGAGACGTGATTGTTTGAAAAGAAGATTCGTTGTGTGGGTTGTTTCACAGTATTGTTAGAATTGAGAACAGTATTCTTCTTACGATTTGAAGCTTTACTTTGAAAGATAATCACGTTCATTTGAAAGTGTATGAATTTCATGAAATGCTTTTGTGAGAAACACAGACGTGTTTCTGTGAAAAGAAGATTCGTTGTTTGGGATGTATCAAAGTATTGTTAGAATTGAGAACAGTGTTCCTCTTCCCCTTAGAAGCTTTACTTTGAAAGATAATCTCGTTCTTTTGAAAGTGTATGAATTTCATGAAATGCTTTTGTGAGAAACACAGACGTGTTTCTGTGAAAAGAAGATTCGTTGTTTGGGATGTATCAAAGTATTGTTAGAATTGAGAACAGTGTTCCTCTTCCCCTTAGAAGCTTTACTTTGAAAGATAATCTCGTTCTTTTGAAAGTGTATGAATTTCATGAAATGGTTTTGTGAGAAACACAGACGTGTTTCTGTGAAACGAAGATTCGTTGTTTGGGATGTATGAAAATATTGTTAGAATTGAGAACAGTGTTCCTCTTCCGTTTAAAAGCTTTACTCTGAAAGATATTCACATTCATCTGAAAGTGTATGAATTTCATGAAATGCTTTTGTAAGAAACGGAGACGTGATTGTTTGAAAAGAAGATTCGTTGTGTGGGTTGTTTCACAGTATTGTTAGAATTGAGAACAGTATTCTTCTTTCGATTTGAAGCTTTACTTTGAAAGATAATCACGTTCATTTGAAAGTGTATGAATTTCATGAAATGCTTTTGTGAGAAACACAGACGTGTTTCTGTGAAACGAAGATTCGTTGTTTGGGATGTATCAAAGTGTTGTTAGAATTGAGAACAGTGTTCCTCTTTTGTTTAGAAGCTTTACTTTGAAAGATATTCACATTCATCTGAAATTGTATGAATTTCATGAAATGCTTTTGCAAGAAACACAGACGTGTTTTTTTGAAAAGAAGATTTGTTGTTTGGGATGTATCAAAGTATTGTTTGAATTGAGAAAGTGTTCCTCTTCCCCTTAGAAGCTTTACTTTGAGAGATATTTACATTCACATGAAAGTGTATGAATTTCATGTAATGCTTTTGTAAGAAACGTAGACGTGATTGTTTGAAAAGAAGATTCGTTGTGTGGGATATTTCACAGTATTGTTAGAATTGAGAACAGTGTTGCTCTTCCCCTTAGAAGCTTTAATTTGAAAGATAATCTCGTTCTTTTGAAAGTGTATGAATTTTATGAAATGCTTTTGTGAGAAAAACAGACGCGTTTCGGTAAAAAGAAGATTCGTTGTTTGGGATGTATCAAAGTATTGTTAGAATTGAGAACAGTTTTCCTCTTCCCCTTAGAAGCTTTACTTTGAAAGATAATCTCGTTCTTTTGAAATTGTATGAATTTCATGAAATGATGTTGTAAAAACACAGACGTGTTTCTATGAAAAGAAGATTCGTTGTTTGGGATGTATCAAAGTATTGTTAGAATTGAGAACAGTGTTACTCTTCCGTTTAAAAGCTTTACTTTGAAAGATATTCACATTCATCTGAAAGTGTATGAATTTCATGAAATGCTTTTGTAAGAAACGGAGACGTGATTGTTTGAAAAGAAGATTCGTTGTGTGGGTGTTTTCACAGTATTGTTAGAATTGAGAACAGTATTCTTCTTACGATTTGAAGCTTTACTTTGAAAGATAATCACGTTCATTTGAAAGTGTATGAATTTCATGAAATGCTTTTGTGAGAAACACAGACGTGTTTCTGTGAAATGAAGATTCGTTGCTTGGGATGTATCAAAGTATTGTTAGAATTGAGAACAGTGATACTCTTCCGTTTAAAAGCTTTACTTTGAAAGATATTCACATTCATCTGAAAGTGTATGAATTTCATGAAATGCTTTTGTAAGAAACGGAGACGTGATTGTTTGAAAAGAAGATTCGTTGTGTGGGTTGTTTCTCAGTATTGTTAGAATTGAGAACAGTATTCTTCTTACGATTTGAAGCTTTACTTTGAAAGATAATCACGTTCATTTGAAAGTGTATGAATTTCATGAAATGCTTTTGTGAGAAACACAGACGTGTTTCTGTGAAAAGAAGATTCGTTGTTTGGGATGTATCAAAGTATTGTTAGAATTGAGAACAGAGTTCCTCTTCCCCTTAGAAGCTTTACTTTGAAAGATAATCTCGTTCTTTTGAAAGTGTATGAATTTCATGAAATTCTTTTGTGAGAAACACAGACGTGTTTCTGTGAAAAGAAGATTCGTTGTTTGGGATGTATGAAAGTGTTTTTAGAATTGAGAACAGTGTTCCTCTTCCGTTTAGAAGATTTACTTTGAGAGATATTCACATTCATCTGAAAGTGTATGAATTTCATGAAATGCTTTTGTAAGAAACGTAGACGTGATTGTGTGAAAAGAAGATTCGTTGTTTGGGATGTTTCACAGTATTGATAGAATTGAGAACAGTGTTCCTCTTACGTTTTGAAGCTTTACTTTGAAAGGTAATCACGTTCATTTGAAAGTGTATGAATTTCATGAAATGCTTCTTGTGAGAAACACAGACGTGTTTCTGTGAAAAGAAGATTCGTTGTTTGGGATGTATCAAAGTATTTTTAGAATTGAGAACAGTGTTACTCTTCCGTTTAAAAGCTTTACTTTGAAAGATATTCACATTCATCTGAAAGTTTATGAATTTCATGAAATGCTTTTGTAAGAAACGGAGACATGATTGTTTGAAAAGAAGATTCGTTGTGTGGGTTGTATCACAGTATTGTGAGAATTGAGAACAGTATTCTTCTTACGATTTGAAGCTTTACTTTGAAAGATAATCACGTTCATTTGAAAGTGTATGAATTTCATGAAATGCTTTTGTGAGAAACACAGACGTGTTTCTGTGAAAAGAAGATTCGTTGTTTGGGATGTATCAAAGTATTGTTAGAATTGAGAACAGAGTTCCTATCCCCTTAGAAGCTTTACTTTGAAAGATAATCTCGTTCTTTTGAAAGTGTATGAATTTCATGAAATTCTTTTGTGAGAAACACAGACGTGTTTCTGTGAAAAGAAGATTCGTTGTTTGGGATGTATGAAAGTGTTTTTAGAATTGAGAACAGTGTTCCTCTTCCGTTTAGAAGCTTTAGTTTGAGAGATATTCACATTCATCTGAAAGTGTATGAATTTTATGAAATGCTTTTGTGAGAAAAACAGACGCGTTTCGGTAAAAAGAAGATTCGTTGTTTGGGATGTATCAAAGTATTGTTAGAATTGAGAACAGTTTTCCTCTTCCCCTTAGAAGCTTTACTTTGAAAGATAATCTCGTTCTTTTGAAAGTGTATGAATTTCATGAAATGATGTTGTAAAAGCACAGACGTGTTTCTATGAAAAGAAGATTCGTTGTTTGGGATGTATCAAAGTATTGTTAGAATTGAGAATAGTGTTCCTCTTCCCCTTAGAAGCTTTGCTTTGAATGATAGTCTCGTTCTTTTGAAAGTGTATGAATTTCATGAAATGCTTTTGTGAGAAACACAGACGTGTTTCTGTGAAAAGAAGATTCCTTGTTTGGGATGTATCAAAGTATTGTTAGAATTGAGAACAGTGTTACTCTTCCGTTTAAAAGCTTTACTTTGAAAGATATTCACATTCATCTGAAAGTGTATGAATTTCATGAAATGCTTTTGTAAGAAACGGAGACGTGATTGTTTGAAAAGAAGATTCGTTGTGTGGGTTGTTTCACAGTATTGTTAGAATTGAGAACAGTATTCTTCTTACGATTTGAAGCTTTACTTTGAAAGATAATCACGTTCATTTGAAAGTGTATGAATTTCATGAAATGCTTTTGTGAGAAACACAGACGTGTTTCTGTGAAAAGAAGATTCGTTGTTTGGGATGTATCAAAGTATTGTTAGAATTGAGAACAGTGTTCCTCTTCCCCTTAGAAGCTTTACTTTGAAAGATAATCTCGTTCTTTTGAAAGTGTATGAATTTCATGAAATGCTTTTGTGAGAAACACAGACGTGTTTCTGTGAAAAGAAGATTCGTTGTTTGGGATGTATCAAAGTATTGTTAGAATTGAGAACAGTGTTCCTCTTCGCCTTAGAAGCTTTACTTTGAAAGATAATCTCGTTCTTTTGAAAGTGTATGAATTTCATGAAATGGTTTTGTGAGAAACACAGACGTGTTTCTGTGAAACGAAGATTCGTTGTTTGGGATGTATGAAAGTATTGTTAGAATTGAGAACAGTGTTCCTCTTCCATTTAAAAGCTTTACTTTGAAAGATATTCACATTCATCTGAAAGTGTATGAATTTCATGAAATGCTTTTGTAAGAAACGGAGACGTGATTGTTTGAAAAGAAGATTCGTTGTGTGGGTTGTTTCACAGTATTGTTAGAATTGAGAACAGTATTCTTCTTTCGATTTGAAGCTTTACTTTGAAAGATAATCACGTTCATTTGAAAGTGTATGAATTTCATGAAATGCTTTTGTGAGAAACACAGACGTGTTTCTGTGAAACGAAGATTCGTTGTTTGGGATGTATCAAAGTGTTGTTAGAATTGAGAACAGTGTTCCTCTTTTGTTTAGAAGCTTTACTTTGAAAGATATTCACATTCATCTGAAATTGTATGAATTTCATGAAATGCTTTTGCAAGAAACACAGACGTGTTTTTTTGAAAAGAAGATTTGTTGTTTGGGATGTATCAAAGTATTGTTTGAATTGAGAACAGTGTTCCTCTTCCCCTTAGAAGCTTTACTTTGAGAGATATTTACATTCATATGAAAGTGTATGAATTTCATGAAATGCTTTTGTAAGAAACGTAGACGTGATTGTTTGAAAAGAAGATTCGTTGTGTGGGATATTTCACAGTATTGTTAGAATTGAGAACAGTGTTGCTCTTCCCCTTAGAAGCTTTAATTTGAAAGATAATCTCGTTCTTTTGAAAGTGTATGAATTTTATGAAATGCTTTTGTAAGAAACGTAGACGTGATTGTGTGAAAAGAAGATTCGTTGTTTGGGATGTTTCACAGTATTGATAGAATTGAGAACAGTGTTCCTCTTACGTTTTGAAGCTTTACTTTGAAAGATAATCACGTTCATTTGAAAGTGTATGAATTTCATGAAATGCTTTTGTGAGAAACACAGACGTGTTTCTGTGAAAAGAAGATTCGTTGTTTGGGATGTATCAAAGTATTGTTAGAATTGAGAACAGAGTTCCTCTTCCCCTTAGAAGCTTTACTTTGAAAGATAATCTCGTTCTTTTGAAAGTGTATGAATTTCATGAAATTCTTTTGTGAGAAACACAGACGTGTTTCTGTGAAAAGAAGATTCGTTGTTTGGGATGTATGAAAGTGTTTTTAGAATTGAGAACAGTGTTCCTCTTCCGTTTAGAAGCTTTAGTTTGAGAGATATTCACATTCATCTGAAAGTGTATGAATTTTATGAAATGCTTTTGTGAGAAAAACAGACGCGTTTCGGTAAAAAGAAGATTCGTTGTTTGGGATGTATCAAAGTATTGTTAGAATTGAGAACAGTTTTCCTCTTCCCCTTAGAAGCTTTACTTTGAAAGATAATCTCGTTCTTTTGAAAGTGTATGAATTTCATGAAATGATGTTGTAAAAACACAGACGTGTTTCTATGAAAAGAAGATTCGTTGTTTGGGATGTATCAAAGTATTGTTAGAATTGAGAATAGTGTTCCTCTTCCCCTTAGAACCTTTGCTTTGAATGATAGTCTCGTTCTTTTGAAAGTGTATGAATTTCATGAAATGCTTTTGTGAGAAACACAGACGTGTTTCTGTGAAAAGAAGATTCCTTGTTTGGGATGTATCAAAGTATTGTTAGAATTGAGAACAGTGTTACTCTTCCGTTTAAAAGCTTTACTTTGAAAGATATTCACATTCATCTGAAAGTGTATGAATTTCATGAAATGCTTTTGTAAGAAACGGAGACGTGATTGTTTGAAAAGAAGATTCGTTGTGTGGGTTGTTTCACAGTATTGTTAGAATTGAGAACAGTATTCTTCTTACGATTTGAAGCTTTACTTTGAAAGATAATCACGTTCATTTGAAAGTGTATGAATTTCATGAAATGCTTTTGTGAGAAACACAGACGTGTTTCTGTGAAAAGAAGATTCGTTGTTTGGGATGTATCAAAGTGTTGTTAGAATTGAGAACAGTGTTCCTCTTCCCCTTAGAAGCTTTACTTTGAAAGATAATCTCGTTCTTTTGAAAGTGTATGAATTTCATGAAATGCTTTTGTGAGAAACACAGACGTGTTTCTGTGAAAAGAAGATTCGTTGTTTGGGATGTATGAAAGTGTTTTTAGAATTGAGAACAGTGTTCCTCTTCCGTTTAGAAGATTTACTTTGAGAGATATTCACATTCATCTGAAAGTGTATGAATTTCATGAAATGCTTTTGTAAGAAACGTAGACGTGATTGTGTGAAAAGAAGATTCGTTGTTTGGGATGTTTCACAGTATTGATAGAATTGAGAACAGTGTTCCTCTTACGTTTTGAAGCTTTACTTTGAAAGATAATCACGTTCATTTGAAAGTGTATGAATTTCATGAAATGCTTTTGTGAGAAACACAGACGTGTTTCTGTGAAAAGAAGATTCGTTGTTTGGGATGTATCAAAGTATTGTTAGAATTGAGAACAGAGTTCCTATTCCCCTTAGAAGCTTTACTTTGAAAGATAATCTCGTTCTTTTGAAAGTGTATGAATTTCATGAAATTCTTTTGTGAGAAACACAGGCGTGTTTCTGTGAAAAGAAGATTCGTTGTTTGGGATGTATGAAAGTGTTTTTAGAATTGAGAACAGTGTTCCTCTTCCGTTTAGAAGCTTTAGTTTGAGAGATATTCACATTCATCTGAAAGTGTATGAATTTTATGTAATGCTTTTGTGAGAAAAACAGACGCGTTTCGGTAAAAAGAAGATTCGTTGTTTGGGATGTATCAAAGTATTGTTAGAATTGAGAACAGTTTTCCTCTTCCCCTTAGAAGCTTTACTTTGAAAGATAATCTCGTTCTTTTGAAAGTGTATGAATTTCATGAAATGATGTTGTAAAAACACAGACGTGTTTCTATGAAAAGAAGATTCGTTGTTTGGGATGTATCAAAGTATTGTTAGAATTGAGAATAGTGTTCCTCTTCCCCTTAGAACCTTTGCTTTGAATGATAGTCTCGTTCTTTTGAAAGTGTATGAATTTCATGAAATGCTTTTGTGAGAAACACAGACGTGTTTCTGTGAAAAGAAGATTCCTTGTTTGGGATGTATCAAAGTATTGTTAGAATTGAGAACAGTGTTACTCTTCCGTTTAAAAGCTTTACTTTGAAAGATATTCACATTCATCTGAAAGTGTATGAATTTCATGAAATGCTTTTGTAAGAAACGGAGACGTGATTGTTTGAAAAGAAGATTCGTTGTGTGGGTTGTTTCACAGTATTGTTAGAATTGAGAACAGTATTCTTCTTACGATTTGAAGCTTTACTTTGAAAGATAATCACGTTCATTTGAAAGTGTATGAATTTCATGAAATGCTTTTGTGAGAAACACAGACGTGTTTCTGTGAAAAGAAGATTCGTTGTTTGGGATGTATCAAAGTATTGTTAGAATTGAGAACAGTGTTCCTCTTCCCCTTAGAAGCTTTACTTTGAAAGATAATCTCGTTCTTTTGAAAGTGTATGAATTTCATGAAATGCTTTTGTGAGAAACACAGACGTGTTTCTGTGAAAAGAAGATTCGTTGTTTGGGATGTATCAAAGTATTGTTAGAATTGAGAACAGTGTTCCTCTTCCCCTTAGAAGCTTTACTTTGAAAGATAATCTCGTTCTTTTGAAAGTGTATGAATTTCATGAAATGGTTTTGTGAGAAACACAGACGTGTTTCTGTGAAACGAAGATTCGTTGTTTGGGATGTATGAAAGTATTGTTAGAATTGAGAACAGTGTTCCTCTTCCGTTTAAAAGCTTTACTTTGAAAGATATTCACATTCATCTGAAAGTGTATGAATTTCATGAAATGCTTTTGTAAGAAACGGAGAAGTGATTGTTTGAAAAGAAGATTCGTTGTGTGGGTTTTTTCACAGTATTGTTAGAATTGAGAACAGTATTCTTCTTTCGATTTGAAGCTTTAATTTGAAAGATAATCTCGTTCTTTTGAAAGTGTATGAATTTTATGAAATGCTTTTGTGAGAAAAACAGACGCGTTTCGGTAAAAAGACGATTCGTTGTTTGTAATGTATCAAAGTATTGTTAGAATTGAGAACAGTTTTCCTCTTCCCCTTAGAAGCTTTACTTTGAAAGATAATCTCGTTCTTTTGAAAGTGTATGAATTTCATGAAATGATGTTGTAAAAACACAGACGTGTTTCTATGAAAAGAAGATTCGTTGTTTGGGATGTATCAAAGTATTGTTAGAATTGAGAATAGTGTTCCACTTCCCCTTAGAAGCTTTGCTTTGAATGATAGTCTCGTTCTTTTGAAAGTGTATGAATTTCATGAAATTCTTTTGTGAGAAACACAGACGTGTTTCTGTGAAAAGAAGATTCGTTGTTTGGGATGTATGAAAGTGTTTTTAGAATTCAGAACAGTGTTCCTCTTCCGTTTAGAAGCTTTACTTTGAGAGATATTCACATTCATCTGAAAGTGTATGAATTTCATGAAATGCTTTTGTAAGAAACGTAGACGTGATTGTGTGAAAAGAAGATTCGTTGTTTGGGATGTTTCACAGTATTGATAGAATTGAGAACAGTGTTCCTCTTACGTTTTGAAGCTTTACTTTGAAAGGTAATCACGTTCATTTGAAAGTGATTTTCATGAAATGCTTCTTGTGAGAAACACAGACGTGTTTCTGTGAAAAGAAGATTCGTTTTTTGGGATGTATCAAAGTATTGTTAGAATTGAGAACAGTGTTCCTCTTCCCCTTAGAAGCTTTACTTTGAAAGATGATCTCGTTCTTTTGAAAGTGTATGAATTTCATGAAATGCTTTTGTGAGAAACACAGACGTGTTTCTGTGAAACGAAGACTCGTTGTTTGGGATGTATGAAAATATTGTTAGAATTGAGAACAGTGTTACTCTTCCGTTTAAAAGCTTTACTTTGAAAGATATTCACATTCATCTGAAAGTGTATGAATTTCATGAAATGCTTTTGTAAGAAACGGAGACGTGATTGTTTGAAAAGAAGATTCGTTGTGTGGGTTGTTTCACAGTATTGTTAGAATTGAGAACAGTATTCTTCTTACGATTTGAAGCTTTACTTTGAAAGATAATCACGTTCATTTGAAAGTGTATGAATTTCATGAAATGCTTTTGTGAGTAACACAGACGTGTTTCTGTGAAATGAAGATTCGTTGCTTGGGATGTATCAAAGTATTGTTAGAATTGAGAACAGTGTTACTCTTCCGTTTAAAAGCTTTACTTTGAAAGATATTCACATTCATCTGAAAGTGTATGAATTTCATGAAATGCTTTTGTAAGAAACGGAGACGTGATTGTTTGAAAAGAAGATTCGTTGTGTGGGTTGTTTCTCAGTATTGTTAGAATTGAGAACAGTATTCTTCTTACGATTTGAAGCTTTACTTTGAAAGATAATCACGTTCATTTGAAAGTGTATGAATTTCATGAAATGCTTTTGTGAGAAACACAGACGTGTTTCTGTGAAAAGAAGATTCGTTGTTTTGGATGTATCAAAGTATTGTTAGAATTGAGAACAGAGTTCCTCTTCCCCTTAGAAGCTTTACTTTGAAAGATAATCTCGTTCTTTTGAAAGTGTATGAATTTCATGAAATTCTTTTGTGAGAAACACAGACGTGTTTCTGTAAAAAGAAGATTCGTTGTTTGGGATGTATGAAAGTGTTTTTAGAATTGAGAACAGTGTTCCTCTTCCGTTTAGAAGATTTACTTTGAGAGATATTCACATTCATCTGAAAGTGTATGAATTTCATGAAATGCTTTTGTAAGAAACGTAGACGTGATTGTGTGAAAAGAAGATTCGTTGTTTGGGATGTTTCACAGTATTGATAGAATTGAGAACAGTGTTCCTCTTACGTTTTGAAGCTTTACTTTGAAAGATAATCACGTTCATCTGAAAGTGTATGAATTTCATGAAATTCTTTTGTGAGAAACACAGACGTGTTTCTGTGAAAAGAAGATTCGTTGTGTGGGTTGTTTCACAGTATTGTTAGAATTGAGAACAGTATTCTTCTTTCGATTTGAAGCTTTACTTTGAAAGATAATCACGTTCATTTGAAAGTGTATGAATTTCATGAAATGCTTTTATGAGAAACACAGACGTGTTTCTGTGAAACGAAGATTCGTTGTTTGGGATGTATCAAAGTGTTGTTAGAATTGAGAACAGTGTTCCTCTTTTGTTTAGAAGCTTTACTTTGAAAGATATTCACATTCATCTGAAATTGTATGAATTTCATGAAATGCTTTTGTAAGAAACGGAGACATGATTGTTTGAAAAGAAGATTCGTTGTGTGGGTTGTTTCACAGTATTGTTAGAATTGAGAACAGTATTCTTCTTACGATTTGAAGCTTTACTTTGAAAGATAATCACGTTCATTTGAAAGTGTATGAATTTCATGAAATGCTTTTGTGAGAAACACAGACGTGTTTCTGTGAAAAGAAGATTCGTTGTTTTGGATGTATCAAAGTATTGTTAGAATTGAGAACAGAGTTCCTCTTCCCCTTAGAAGCTTTACTTTGAAAGATAATCTCGTTCTTTTGAAAGTGTATGAATTTCATGAAATTCTTTTGTGAGAAACACAGACGTGTTTCTGTGAAAAGAAGATTCGTTGTTTGGGATGTATGAAAGTGTTTTTAGAATTGAGAACAGTGTTCCTCTTCCGTTTAGAAGATTTACTTTGAGAGATATTCACATTCATCTGAAAGTGTATGAATTTCATGAAATGCTTTTGTAAGAAACGTAGACGTGATTGTGTGAAAAGAAGATTCGTTGTTTGGGATGTTTCACAGTATTGATAGAATTGAGAACAGTGTTCCTCTTACGTTTTGAAGCTTTACTTTGAAAGATAATCACGTTCATTTGAAAGTGTATGAATTTCATGAAATGCTTTTGTGAGAAACACAGACGTGTTTCTGTGAAAAGAAGATTCGTTGTTTGGGATGTATCAAAGTATTGTTAGAATTGAGAACAGAGTTCCTATTCCCCTTAGAAGCTTTACTTTGAAAGATAATCTCGTTCTTTTGAAAGTGTATGAATTTCATGAAATTCTTTTGTGAGAAACACAGACGTGTTTCTGTGAAAAGAAGATTCGTTGTTTGGGATGTATGAAAGTGTTTTTAGAATTGAGAACAGTGTTCCTCTTCCGTTTAGAAGCTTTAGTTTGAGAGATATTCACATTCATCTGAAAGTGTATGAATTTTATGAAATGCTTTTGTGAGAAAAACAGACGCGTTTCGGTAAAAAGAAGATTCGTTGTTTGGGATGTATCAAAGTATTGTTAGAATTGAGAACAGTTTTCCTCTTCCCCTTAGAAGCTTTACTTTGAAAGATAATCTCGTTCTTTTGAAAGTGTATGAATTTCATGAAATGATGTTGTAAAAACACAGACGTGTTTCTATGAAAAGAAGATTCGTTGTTTGGGATGTATCAAAGTATTGTTAGAATTGAGAATAGTGTTCCTCTTCCCCTTAGAACCTTTGCTTTGAATGATAGTCTCGTTCTTTTGAAAGTGTATGAATTTCATGAAATGCTTTTGTGAGAAACACAGACGTGTTTCTGTGAAAAGAAGATTCCTTGTTTGGGATGTATCAAAGTATTGTTAGAATTGAGAACAGTGTTACTCTTCCGTTTAAAAGCTTTACTTTGAAAGATATTCACATTCATCTGAAAGTGTATGAATTTCATGAAATGCTTTTGTAAGAAACGGAGACGTGATTGTTTGAAAAGAAGATTCGTTGTGTGGGTTGTTTCACAGTATTGTTAGAATTGAGAACAGTATTCTTCTTACGATTTGAAGCTTTACTTTGAAAGATAATCACGTTCATTTGAAAGTGTATGAATTTCATGAAATGCTTTTGTGAGAAACACAGACGTGTTTCTGTGAAAAGAAGATTCGTTGTTTGGGATGTATCAAAGTATTGTTAGAATTGAGAACAGTGTTCCTCTTCCCCTTAGAAGCTTTACTTTGAAAGATAATCTCGTTCTTTTGAAAGTGTATGAATTTCATGAAATGCTTTTGTGAGAAACACAGACGTGTTTCTGTGAAAAGAAGATTCGTTGTTTGGGATGTATCAAAGTATTGTTAGAATTGAGAACAGTGTTCCTCTTCCCCTTAGAAGCTTTACTTTGAAAGATAATCTCGTTCATTTGAAAGTGTATGAATTTCATGAAATGCTTTTGTGAGAAACACAGACGTGTTTCTGTGAAAAGAAGATTCGTTGTTTGGGATGTATCAAAGTATTGTTAGAATTGAGAACAGTGTTCCTCTTCCCCTTAGAAGCTTTACTTTGAAAGATAATCTCGTTCTTTTGAAAGTGTATGAATTCCATGAAATGCTTTTGTGAGAAACACAGACGTGTTTCTGTGAAACGAAGATTCGTTGTTTGGGATGTATGAAAGTATTGTTAGAATTGAGAACAGTGTTCCTCTTCCGTTTAAAAGCTTTACTTTGAAAGATATTCACATTCATCTGAAAGTGTATGAATTTCATGAAATGCTTTTGTAAGAAACGGAGACGTGATTGTTTGAAAAGAAGATTCGTTGTGTGGGTTGTTTCACAGTATTGTTAGAATTGAGAACAGTATTCTTCTTTCGATTTGAAGCTTTACTTTGAAAGATAATCACGTTCATTTGAAAGTGTATGAATTTCATGAAATGCTTTTATGAGAAACACAGACGTGTTTCTGTGAAACGAAGATTCGTTGTTTGGGATGTATCAAAGTGTTGTTAGAATTGAGAACAGTGTTCCTCATTTGTTTAGAAGCTTTACTTTGAAAGATATTCACATTCATCTGAAATTGTATGAATTTCATGAAATGCTTTTGTAAGAAACGGAGACATGATTGTTTGAAAAGAAGATTCGTTGTGTGGGTTGTTTCACAGTATTGTTAGAATTGAGAACAGTATTCTTCTTACGATTTGAAGCTTTACTTTGAAAGATAATCACGTTCATTTGAAAGTGTATGAATTTCATGAAATGCTTTTGTGGGAAACACAGACGTGTTTCTGTGAAAAGAAGATTCGTTGTTTGGGATGTATCAAAGTATTGTTAGAATTGAGAACAGAGTTCCTATTCCCCTTAGAAGCTTTACTTTGAAAGATAATCTCGTTCTTTTGAAAGTGTATGAATTTCATGAAATTCTTTTGTGAGAAACACAGACGTGTTTCTGTGAAAAGAAGATTCGTTGTTTGGGATGTATGAAAGTGTTTTTAGAATTGAGAACAGTGTTCCTCTTCCGTTTAGAAGCTTTAGTTTGAGAGATATTCACATTCATCAGAAAGTGTATGAATTTTATGAAATGCTTTTGTGAGAAAAACAGACGCGTTTCGGTAAAAAGAAGATTCGTTGTTTGGGATGTATCAAAGTATTGTTAGAATTGAGAACAGTTTTCCTCTTCCCCTTAGAAGCTTTACTTTGAAAGATAATCTCGTTCTTTTGAAAGTGTATGAATTTCATGAAATGATGTTGTAAAAACACAGACGTGTTTCTATGAAAAGAAGATTCGTTGTTTGGGATGTATCAAAGTATTGTTAGAATTGAGAATAGTGTTCCTCTTCCCCTTAGAACCTTTGCTTTGAATGATAGTCTCGTTCTTTTGAAAGTGTATGAATTTCATGAAATGCTTTTGTGAGAAACACAGACGTGTTTCTGTGAAAAGAAGATTCCTTGTTTGGGATGTATCAAAGTATTGTTAGAATTGAGAACAGTGTTACTCTTCCGTTTAAAAGCTTTACTTTGAAAGATATTCACATTCATCTGAAAGTGTATGAATTTCATGAAATGCTTTTGTAAGAAACGGAGACGTGATTGTTTGAAAAGAAGATTCGTTGTGTGGGTTGTTTCACAGTATTGTTAGAATTGAGAACAGTATTCTTCTTACGATTTGAAGCTTTACTTTGAAAGATAATCACGTTCATTTGAAAGTGTATGAATTTCATGAAATGCTTTTGTGAGAAACACAGACGTGTTTCTGTGAAAAGAAGATTCGTTGTTTGGGATGTATCAAAGTATTGTTAGAATTGAGAACAGTGTTCCTCTTCCCCTTAGAAGCTTTACTTTGAAAGATAATCTCGTTCTTTTGAAAGTGTATGAATTTCATGAAATGCTTTTGTGAGAAACACAGACGTGTTTCTGTGAAAAGAAGATTCGTTGTTTGGGATGTATCAAAGTATTGTTAGAATTGAGAACAGTGTTCCTCTTCCCCTTAGAAGCTTTACTTTGAAAGATAATCTCGTTCTTTTGAAAGTGTATGAATTTCATGAAATGCTTTTGTGAGAAAAACAGACGCGTTTCGGTAAAAAGACGATTCGTTGTTTGGGATGTATCAAAGTGTTGTCAGAATTGAGAACAGTGTTCCTCTTTTGTTTAGAAGCTTTACTTTGAAAGATATTCACATTCATCTGAAATTGTATGAATTTCATGAAATGCTTTTGCAAGAAACACAGACGTGTTTTTTTGAAAAGAAGATTTGTTGTTTGGGATGTATCAAAGTATTGTTTGAATTGAGAACAGTGTTCCTCTTCCCCTTAGAAGCTTTACTTTGAGAGATATTTACATTCATATGAAAGTGTATGAATTTCATGAAATGCTTTTGTAAGAAACGTAGACGTGATTGTTTGAAAAGAAGATTCGTTGTGTGGGATATTTCACAGTATTGTTAGAATTGAGAACAGTGTTGCTCTTCCCCTTAGAAGCTTTAATTTGAAAGATAATCTCGTTCTTTTGAAAGTGTATGAATTTTATGAAATGCTTTTGTGAGAAAAACAGACGCGTTTCGGTAAAAAGACGATTCGTTGTTTGGGATGTATCAAAGTATTGTTAGAATTGAGAACAGTTTTCCTCTTCCCCTTAGAAGCTTTACTTTGAAAGATAATCTCGTTCTTTTGAAAGTGTATGAATTTCATGAAATGATGTTGTAAAAACACAGACGTGTTTCTATGAAAAGAAGATTCGTTGTTTGGGATGTATCAAAGTATTGTTAGAATTGAGAACAGTGTTACTCTTCCGTTTAAAAGCTTTACTTTGAAAGATATTCACATTCATCTGAAAGTGTATGAATTTCATGAAATGCTTTTGTAAGAAACGGAGACGTGATTGTTTGAAAAGAAGATTCGTTGTGTGGGTTGTTTCACAGTATTGTTAGAATTGAGAACAGTATTCTTCTTACGATTTGAAGCTTTACTTTGAAAGATAATCACGTTCATTTGAAAGTGTATGAATTTCATGAAATGCTTTTGTGAGAAACACAGACGTGTTTCTGTGAAATGAAGATTCGTTGCTTGGGATGTATCAAAGTATTGTTAGAATTGAGAACAGTGTTACTCTTCCGTTTTAAAGCTTTACTTTGAAAGATATTCACATTCATCTGAAAGTGTATGAATTTCATGAAATGGTTTTGTAAGAAACGGAGACGTGATTGTTTGAAAGAAGATTCGTTGTGTGGGTTGTTTCTCAGTATTGTTAGAATTGAGAACAGTATTCTTCTTACGATTTGAAGCTTTACTTTGAAAGATAATCACGTTCATTTGAAAGTGTATGAATTTCATGAAATGCTTTTGTGAGAAACACAGACGTGTTTCTGTGAAAAGAAGATTCGTTGTTTGGGATGTATCAAAGTATTGTTAGAATTGAGAACAGAGTTCCTCTTCCCCTTAGAAGCTTTACTTTGAAAGATAATCTCGTTCTTTTGAAAGTGTATGAATTTCATGAAATTCTTTTGTGAGAAACACAGACATGTTTCTGTGAAAAGAAGATTCGTTGTTTGGGATGTATGAAAGTGTTTTTAGAATTGAGAACAGTGTTCCTCTTCCGTTTAGAAGATTTACTTTGAGAGATATTCACATTCATCTGAAAGTGTATGAATATCATGAAATGCTTTTGTAAGAAAAGTAGACGTGATTGTGTGAAAAGAAGATTCGTTGTTTGGGATGTTTCACAGTATTGATAGAATTGAGAACAGTGTTCCTCTTACGTTTTGAAGCTTTACTTTGAAAGGTAATCACGTTCATTTGAAAGTGTATGAATTTCATGAAATGCTTCTTGTGAGAAACACAGACGTGTTTCTGTGAAAAGAAGATTCGTTGTTTGGGATGTATCAAAGTATTTTTAGAATTGAGAACAGTGTTACTCTTCCGTTTAAAAGCTTTACTTTGAAAGATATTCACATTCATCTGAAAGTGTATGAATTTCATGAAATGCTTTTGTAAGAAACGGAGACATGATTGTTTGAAAAGAAGATTCGTTGTGTGGGTTGTTTCACAGTATTGTTAGAATTGAGAAGAGTATTCTTCTTACGATTTGAAGCTTTACTTTGAAAGATAATCACGTTCATTTGAAAGTGTATGAATTTCATGAAATGCTTTTGTGAGAAACACAGACGTGTTTCTGTGAAAAGAAGATTCGTTGTTTGGGATGTATCAAAGTATTGTTAGAATTGAGAACAGTGTTCCTCTTTTGTTTAGAAGCTTTACTTTGAAAGATATTCACATTCATCTGAAATTGTATGAATTTCATGAAATGCTTTTGCAAGAAACACAGACGTGTTTTTTTGAAAAGAAGATTTGTTGTTTGGGATGTATCAAAGTATTGTTTGAATTGAGAACAGTGTTCCTCTTCTCCTTAGAAGCTTTACTTTGAGAGATATTTACATTCATATGAAAGTGTATGAATTTCATGAAATGCTTTTGTAAGAAACGTAGACGTGATTGTTTGAAAAGAAGATTCGTTGTGTGGGATATTTCACAGTATTGTTAGAATTGAGAACAGTGTTGCTCTTCCCTTTAGAAGCTTTAATTTGAAAGATAATCTCGTTCTTTTGAAAGTGTATGAATTTTATGAAATGCTTTTGTGAGAAAAACAGACGTGTTTCTGTGAAAAGAAGATTCGTTGTTTGGGATGTATCAAAGTATTTTTAGAATTGAGAACAGAGTTCCTATTCCCCTTAGAAGCTTTACTTTGAAAGATAATCTCGTTCTTTTGAAAGTGTATGAATTTCATGAAATTCTTTTGTGAGAAACACAGACGTGTTTCTGTGAAAAGAAGATTCGTTGTTTGGGATGTTTGAAAGTGTTTTTAGAATTGAGAGCAGTGTTCCTCTTCCGTTTAGAAGCTTTAGTTTGAGAGATATTCACATTCATCTGAAAGTGTATGAATTTTATGAAATGCTTTTGTGAGAAAAACAGACGCGTTTCGGTAAAAAGAAGATTCGTTGTTTGGGATGTATCAAAGTATTGTTAGAATTGAGAACAGTTTTCCTCTTCCCCTTACAAGCTTTACTTTGTAAGATAATCTCGTTCTTTTGAAAGTGTATGAATTTCATGAAATGATGTTGTAAAAACACAGACGTGTTTCTATGAAAAGAAGATTCGTTGTTTGGGATGTATCAAAGTATTGTTAGAATTGAGAATAGTGTTCCTCTTCCCCTTAGAAGCTTTGCTTTGAATGATAGTCTCGTTCTTTTGAAAGTGTATGAATTTCATGAAATGCTTTTGTGAGAAACACAGACGTGTTTCTGTGAAAAGAAGATTCCTTGTTTGGGATGTATCAAAGTATTGTTAGAATTGAGAACAGTGTTACTCTTCCGTTTACAACCTTTACTTTGAAAGATATTCACATTCATCTGAAAGTGTATGAATTTCATGAAATGCTTTTGTAAGAAACGGAGACGTGATTGTTTGAAAAGAAGATTCGTTGTGTGGGTTGTTTCACAGTATTGTTAGAATTGAGAACAGTATTCTTCTTACGATATGAAGCTTTACTTTGAAAGATAATCACGTTCATTTGAAAGTGTATGAATTTCATGAAATGCTTTTGTGAGAAACACAGACGTGTTTCTGTGAAAAGAAGATTCGTTGTTTGGGATGTATCAAAGTATTGTTAGAATTGAGAACAGTGTTCCTCTTCCGTTTAAAAGCTTTACTTTGAAAGATATTCACATTCATCTGAAAGTGTATGAATTTCATGAAATGCTTTTGTAAGTAACGGAGACGTGATTGTTTGAAAAGAAGATTCGTTGTGTGGGTTGTTTCACAGTATTGTTAGAATTGAGAACAGTATTCTTCTTTCGATTTGAAGCTTTACTTTGAAAGATAATCACGTTCATTTGAAAGTGTATGAATTTCATGAAATGCTTTTGTGAGAAACACAGACGTGTTTCTGTGAAACGAAGATTCGTTGTTTGGGATGTATCAAAGTGTTGTTAGAATTGAGAACAGTGTTCCTCTTTTGTTTAGAAGCTTTACTTTGAAAGATATTCACATTCATCTGAAATTGTATGAATTTCATGAAATGCTTTTGCAAGAAACACAGACGTGTTTTTTTGAAAAGAAGATTTGTTGTTTGGGATGTATCAAAGTATTGTTTGAATTGAGAACAGTGTTCCTCTTCCCCTTAGAAGCTTTACTTTGAGAGATATTTACATTCATATGAAAGTGTATGAATTTCATGAAATGCTTTTGTAAGAAACGTAGACGTGATTGTTTGAAAAGAAGATTCGTTGTGTGGGATATTTCACAGTATTGTTAGAATTGAGAACAGTGTTGCTCTTCCCTTTAGAAGCTTTAATTTGAAAGATAATCTCGTTCTTTTGAAAGTGTATGAATTTTATGAAATGCTTTTGTGAGAAAAACAGACGCGTTTCGGTAAAAAGACGATTCGTTGTTTGGGATGTATCAAAGTATTGTTAGAATTGAGAACAGTTTTCCTCTTCCCCTTAGAAGCTTTACTTTGAAAGATAATCTCGTTCTTTTGAAAGTGTATGAATTTCATGAAATGATGTTGTAAAAACACAGACGTGTTTCTATGAAAAGAAGATTCGTTGTTTGGGATGTATCAATGTATTGTTAGAATTGAGAACAGTGTTACTCTTCCGTTTAAAAGCTTTACTTTGAAAGATATTCACATTCATCTGAAAGTGTATGAATTTCATGAAATGCTTTTGTAAGAAACGGAGACGTGATTGTTTGAAAAGAAGATTCGTTGTGTGGGTTGTTTCACAGTATTGTTAGAATTGAGAACAGTATTCTTCTTACGATTTGAAGCTTTACTTTGAAAGATAATCACGTTCATTTGAAAGTGTATGAATTTCATGAAATGCTTTTGTGAGAAACACAGACGTGTTTCTGTGAAATGAAGATTCGTTGCTTGGGATGTATCAAAGTATTGTTAGAATTGAGAACAGTGTTACTCTTCCGTTTAAAAGCTTTACTTTGAAAGATATTCACATTCATCTGAAAGTGTATGAATTTCATGAAATGCTTTTGTAAGAAACGGAGACGTGATTGTTTGAAAAGAAGATTCGTTGTGTGGGTTGTTTCTCAGTATTGTTAGAATTGAGAACAGTATTCTTCTTACGATTTGAAGCTTTACTTTGAAAGATAATCACGTTCATTTGAAAGTGTATGAATTTTATGAAATGCTTTTGTGAGAAACACAGACGTGTTTCTGTGAAAAGAAGATTCGTTGTTTGGGATGTATCAAAGTATTGTTAGAATTGAGAACAGAGTTCCTATTCCCCTTAGAAGCTTTACTTTGAAAGATAATCTCGTTCTTTTGAAAGTGTATGAATTTCATGAAATTCTTTTGTGAGAAACACAGACGTGTTTCTGTGAAAAGAAGATTCGTTGTTTGGGATGTATGAAAGTGATTTTAGAATTGAGAACAGTGTTCCTCTTCCGTTTAGAAGCTTTAGTTTGAGAGATATTCACATTCATCTGAAAGTGTATGAATTTTATGAAATGCTTTTGTGAGAAAAACAGACGCGTTTCGGTAAAAAGAAGATTCGTTGTTTGGGATGTATCAAAGTATTGTTAGAATTGAGAACAGTTTTCCTCTTCCCCTTAGAAGCTTTACTTTGAAAGATAATCTCGTTCTTTTGAAAGTGTATGAATTTCATGAAATGATGTTGTAAAAACACAGACGTGTTTCTATGAAAAGAAGATTCGTTGTTTGGGATGTATCAAAGTATTGTTAGAATTGAGAATAGTGTTCCTCTTCCCCTTAGAACCTTTGCTTTGAATGATAGTCTCGTTCTTTTGAAAGTGTATGAATTTCATGAAATGCTTTTGTGAGAAACACAGACGTGTTTCTGTGAAAAGAAGATTCCTTGTTTGGGATGTATCAAAGTATTGTTAGAATTGAGAAGAGTGTTACTCTTCCGTTTAAAAGCTTTACTTTGAAAGATATTCACATTCATCTGAAAGTGTATGAATTTCATGAAATGCTTTTGTAAGAAACGGAGACGTGATTGTTTGAAAAGAAGATTCGTTGTGTGGGTTGTTTCACAGTATTGTTAGAATTGAGAACAGTATTCTTCTTACGATTTGAAGCTTTACTTTGAAAGATAATCACGTTCATTTGAAAGTGTATGAATTTCATGAAATGCTTTTGTGAGAAACACAGACGTGTTTCTGTGAAATGAAGATTCGTTGTTTGGGATGTATCAAAGTGTTGTTAGAATTGAGAACAGTGTTCCTCTTCCCCTTAGAAGCTTTACTTTGAAAGATAATCTCGTTCTTTTGAAAGTGTATGAATTTCATGAAATGCTTTTGTGAGAAACACAGACGTGTTTCTGTGAAACGAAGATTCGTTGTTTGGGATGTATCAAAGTGTTGTTAGAATTGAGAACAGTGTTCCTCTTTTGTTTAGAAGCTTTACTTTGAAAGATATTCACATTCATCTGAAATTGTATGAATTTCATGAAATGCTTTTGCAAGAAACACAGACGTGTTTTTTTGAAAAGAAGATTTGTTGTTTGGGATGTATCAAAGTATTGTTTGAATTGAGAACAGTGTTCCTCTTCCCCTTAGAAGCTTTACTTTGAGAGATATTTACATTCATATGAAAGTGTATGAATTTCATGAAATGCTTTTGTAAGAAACGTAGACGTGATTGTTTGAAAAGAAGATTCGTTGTGTGGGATATTTCACAGTATTGTTAGAATTGAGAACAGTGTTGCTCTTCCCTTTAGAAGCTTTAATTTGAAAGATAATCTCGTTCTTTTGAAAGTGTATGAATTTTATGAAATGCTTTTGTGAGAAAGACGCGTTTCGGTAAAAAGACGATTCGTTGTTTGGGATGTATCAAAGTATTGTTAGAATTGAGAACAGTTTTCCTCTTCCCCTTAGAAGCTTTACTTTGAAAGATAATCTCGTTCTTTTGAAAGTGTATGAATTTCATGAAATGATGTTGTAAAAACACAGACGTGTTTCTATGAAAAGAAGATTCGTTGTTTGGGATGTATCAATGTATTGTTAGAATTGAGAACAGTGTTACTCTTCCGTTTAAAAGCTTTACTTTGAAAGAGATTCACATTCATCTGAAAGTGTATGAATTTCATGAAATGCTTTTGTAAGAAACGGAGACGTGATTGTTTGAAAAGAAGATTCGTTGTGTGGGTTGTTTCACAGTATTGTTAGAATTGAGAACAGTATTCTTCTTACGATTTGAAGCTTTACTTTGAAAGATAATCACGTTCATTTGAAAGTGTATGAATTTCATGAAATGCTTTTGTGAGAAACACAGACGTGTTTCTGTGAAATGAAGATTCGTTGCTTGGGATGTATCAAAGTATTGTTAGAATTGAGAACAGTGTTACTCTTCCGTTTAAAAGCTTTACTTTGAAAGATATTCACATTCATCTGAAAGTGTATGAATTTCATGAAATGCTTTTGTAAGAAACTGAGACGTGATTGTTTGAAAAGAAGATTCGTTGTGTGTGTTGTTTCTCAGTATTGTTAGAATTGAGAACAGTATTCTTCTTACGATTTGAAGCTTTACTTTGAAAGATAATCACGTTCATTTGAAAGTGTATGAATTTCATGAAATGCTTTTGTGAGAAACACAGACGTGTTTCTGTGAAAAGAAGATTCGTTGTTTGGGATGTATCAAAGTATTGTTAGAATTGAGAACAGAGTTCCTATTCCCCTTAGAAGCTTTACTTTGAAAGATAATCTCGTTCTTTTGAAAGTGTATGAATTTCATGAAATTCTTTTGTGAGAAACACAGACGTGTTTCTGTGAAAAGAAGATTCGTTGTTTGGGATGTATGAAAGTGTTTTTAGAATTGAGAACAGTGTTCCTCTTCCGTTTAGAAGCTTTAGTTTGAGAGATATTCACATTCATATGAAAGTGTATGAATTTTATGAAATGCTTTTGTGAGAAAAACAGACGCGTTTCGGTAAAAAGAAGATTCGTTGTTTGGGATGTATCAAAGTATTGTTAGAATTGAGAACAGTTTTCCTCTTCCCCTTAGAAGCTTTACTTTGAAAGATAATCTCGTTCTTTTGAAAGTGTATGAATTTCATGAAATGATGTTGTAAAAACACAGACGTGTTTCTATGAAAAGAAGATTCGTTGTTTGGGATGTATCAAAGTATTGTTAGAATTGAGAATAGTGTTCCTCTTCCCCTTAGAACCTTTGCTTTGAATGATAGTCTCGTTCTTTTGAAAGTGTATGAATTTCATGAAATGCTTTTGTGAGAAACACAGACGTGTTTCTGTGAAAAGAAGATTCCTTGTTTGGGATGTATGAATGTATTGTTAGAATTGAGAACAGTGTTACTCTTCCGTTTAAAAGCTTTACTTTGAAAGATATTCACATTCATCTGAAAGTGTATGAATTTCATGAAATGCTTTTGTAAGAAACGGAGACGTGATTGTTTGAAAAGAAGATTCGTTGTGTGGGTTGTTTCACAGTATTGTTAGAATTGAGAACAGTATTCTTCTTACGATTTGAAGCTTTACTTTGAAAGATAATCACGTTCATTTGAAAGTGTATGAATTTCATGAAATGCTTTTGTGAGAAACACAGACGTGTTTCTGTGAAATGAAGATTCGTTGTTTGGGATGTATCAAAGTGTTGTTAGAATTGAGAACAGTGTTCCTCTTCCCCTTAGAAGCTTTACTTTGAAAGATAATCTCGTTCTTTTGAAAGTGTATGAATTTCATGAAATGCTTTTGTGAGAAACACAGACGTGTTTCTGTGAAAAGAAGATTCGTTGTGGGATGTATCAAAGTATTGTTAGAATTGAGAACAGTGTTCCTCTTCCCCTTAGAAGCTTTACTTTGAGAGATATTTACATTCATATGAAAGTGTATGAATTTCATGAAATGCTTTTGCAAGAAACACAGACGTGTTTCTTTGAAAAGAAGATTTGTTGTTTGGGATGTATCAAAGAATTGTTTGAATTGAGAACAGTGTTCCTCTTCCCCTTACAAGCTTTACTATGAGAGATATTTACATTCATATGAAAGTGTATGAATTTCATGAAATGCTTTTGTAAGAAACGTAGACGTGATTGTTTGAAAAGAAGATTCGTTGTGTGGGATATTTCACAGTATTGTTAGAATTGAGAACAGTGTTGCTCTTCCCCTTAGAAGCTTTAATTTAAAGATAATCTCGTCCTTTTGAAAGTGTATGAATTTTATGAAATGCTTTTGTGAGAAAAACAGACACGTTTCGGTAAAAAGAAGATTCGTTGTTTGGGATGTAACAAAATATTGTTAGAATTGAGAACAGTTTTCCTCTTCCCCTTAGAAGCTTTACTTTGAAAGATAATCTCGTTCTTTTGAAATTGTATGAATTTCATGAAATGATGTTGTAAAAACACAGACGTGTTTCTATGAAAAGAAGATTCGTTGTTTGGGATGTATCAAAGTATGGTTAGAATTGAGAATAGTGTTCCTCTTCCCCTTAGAAGCTTTACTTTGAAAGATAATCTCGTTCTTTTGAAAGTGTATGAATTTCATGAAATGCTTTTGTGAGAAACACAGACGTGTTTCTGTGAAACGAAGATTCGTTGTTTGGGATGTATGAAAGTATTGTTAGAATTGAGAACAGTGTTCCTCTTCCGTTTAAAAGCTTTACTTTGAAAGATATTCACATTCATCTGAAAGTGTATGAATTTCATGAAATGCTTTTGTAAGAAACGGAGATGTGATTATTTGAAAAGAAGATTCGTTGTGTGGGTTGTTTCACAGTATTGTTAGAATTGAGAACAGTATTCTTCTTACAAATCGTGATTGTTTGAAAAGAAGATTCGTTGTTTGGGATGTATCAAAGTATTTTTTGAATTGAGAACAGTGTTCCTCTTCCCCTTAGAAGCTTTACTTTAAAGATAATCTCGTTCTTTTGAAAGTGTATGAATTTCATGAAATGCTTTTGTGAGAAACACAGATGTGTTTCTGTGAAAAGATGATTCGTAGTTTGGGATGTATCAAAGTATTGTTAGAATTGAGAACAGTGTTCCTCTTCCCCTTAGAAGCTTTATTTTGAAAGATAATCTCGTTCTTTCTAAAGTGTATGAATTTCATAAAATGTTTTTGTGAGAAACACAAGTGTTTCTGTGAAAAGAAGATTCGTTGTTTGGGATGTATCAAAGTATTGTTAGAATTTAGAACAGTGGTTAGGGTTAGGGTTAGGATTAGGGTTAGTGTTAGGATTAGGGTTAGGGTTAGGGTTAGGGTTAGGGTTAGAGTTAGTTTTAGGGTTAGGGTTAGTGTTAGGGTTAGGGTTTGCGTTAGGGTTAGGGTTAGGGTTAGGTTTAGGGTTAGGGTTTGGGTTAGGATTAGGTTTAGGGTTAGGGTTAGGGTAGGGTTAGGGTTTGAGTTAGGGTTAGGGGTTAGGGTTAGGGTTAGGTTTAGGGTTTGGGTTAGGGTTAGGGTTAGGGTTAGGGTTTGGGTTAGGGTTAAGGTAAGGGTTAGGGTTATGGTTAGGGTTAGGGTTAGGGTTACGGTTAGGGTTAGGGTTAGGGCTAGGTTTAGGGTTAGGGTTTAGGATTAGGGTTAAGATTAAAAAAAAGAATTTAGAACAGTGTTACTCTTCCCCTAAGAAGCTTTACTTTGAAAGATAATCTCGTTCTTTTGAAAGTGTATGAATTTCATGAAATGCTTTTTTAAGAAACACAGACGTGTTTCTGTGAAAAGAAGATTCGTTGTTTGGGATATATCAAAGTATTGTTAGAATTTAGAACAGTGGTTAGGGTTAGGGTTAGGATTAGGGTGAGGGTTAGGGTTAGGGTTAGTGTTAGGGTTAGGGTTAGTGTTAGGGTTAGGCTTAGGGTTTGGGTTAGGGTTAGGGTTAGGGTTAGGGTTAGAGTAGGGTTAGGATTAGGGTTAGGTTTAGGGGTTAGGGTTATGGTTAGGGTTAGGGTTAGGGTTTGGGTTAGGGTTAGGGTTAGGGATAGGGATAGGGTTAGGGTTAGGTTTAAAAATAAAAGAATTTAGAACAGTGTTACTCTTCCCCTAAGAAGCTTTACTTTGAAAGATAATCTCGTTCTTTTGAAAGTGTATGAATTTCATGAAATGCTTTTGTAAGAAAAACAGACGTGTTTCTGTGAAAAGAAGATTCATTGTTTGGGATGTATCAAAGTATTGTTACAATTTAGAACAGCGGTTAGGGTTAGGGTTAGGATATATGTTAGTGTTAGGGTTAGGGTTAGGGTTACGGTTAGGGTTAGGGTTATGGTTATTGTTAGGGTAGGGTTAGGGTTAGGGTTAGGGGTTAGGGTTAGGGTTAGGGTTAGGGTTTGGGTTAGGGTTAGGGTAAGGTTTAGGCTTATGGTTAGGGTTAGGGTTAGGTATAGGGTTAGGGTTAGGGTTTGGGTTAGGGTTAGGGTAAGGGTTTGGGTTATTGTTAGGGTTAGGGTTAGGGTTACGGTTAGGGTTTGGGTTAGGGTTAGGGTATAGGGTTAGGGTAAGGGTAAGGGTTAGGGTTAGGATTAAAAAGAAAAAGAATTTAGAACAGTGTTACTCTTCCCCTAAAAAGCTTTACTTTGAAAGATAATCTCGTTCTTTGAAAGTGTATGAATTTCATGAAATGCTGTTGCAAGAAACACAGACGTGTTTCTGTGAAAAGAAGATTCGTTGTGTGGGTTGTTTCACTGTATTTTTAGAATTGAGAACAGTATTCTTCTTACGATTTGAAGCTTTACTTTGAAAGATAATCACGTTCATTTGAAAGTGTATGAATTTCATGAAATGCTTTTGTGAGAAACACAGGAGTGTTTCTGTGAAAAGAAGATTCGTTGTTTGGGATGTATCAAAGTATTGTTTGAATTGAGAACAGTGTTCCTCTTCCCCTTAGAAGCTTTACTTTGAGAGATATTTACATTCATATGAAAGTGTATGAATTTCATGAAATGCTTTTGTAAGAAACGTAGACGTGATTGTTTGAAAAGAAGATTCGTTGTGTGGGATATTTCACAGTATTGTTAGAATTGAGAACAGTGTTGCTCTTCCCCTTAGAAGCTTTAATTTGAAAGATAATCTCGTTCTTTTGAAAGTGTATGAATTTTATGAAATGCTTTTGTGAGAAAAACAGACGCGTTTCGGTAAAAAGAAGATTCGTTGTTTGGGATGTATCAAAGTATTGTTAGAATTGAGAACAGTTTTCCTCTTCCCCTTAGAAGCTTTACTTTGAAAGATAATCTCGTTCTTTTGAAAGTGTATGAATTTCATGAAATGATGTTGTAAAAACACAGACGTGTTCCTAAGAAAAGAAGATTCGTTGTTTGGGATGTATCAAAGTATTGTTAGAATTGAGAATAGTGTTCCTCTTCCCCTTAGAAGCTTTGCTTTGAATGATAGTCTCGTTCTTTTGAAAGTGTATGAATTTCATGAAATGCTTTTGTGAGAAACACAGACGTGTTTCTGTGAAAAGAAGTTTCCTTGTTTGGGATGTATCAAAGTATTGTTAGAATTGAGAACAGTGTTACTCTTCCGTTTAAAAGCTTTACTTTGAAAGATATTCACATTCATCTGAAAGTGTATGAATTTCATGAAATGCTTTTGTAAGAAACGGAGACGTGATTGTTTGAAAAGAAGATTCGTTGTGTGGGTTGTTTCACAGTATTGTTAGAATTGAGAACAGTATTCTTCTTACGATTTGAAGCTTTACTTTGAAAGATAATCACGTTCATTTGAAAGTGTATGAATTTCATGAAATGCTTTTGTGAGAAACACAGACGTGTTTCTGTGAAAAGAAGATTCGTTGTTTGGGATGTATCAAAGTATTGTTAGAATTGAGAACAGTGTTACTCTTCCGTTTAAAAGCTTTACTTTGAAAGATATTCACATTCATCTGAAAGTGTATGAATTTCATGAAATGCTTTTGTAAGAAACGGAGACGTGATTGTTTGAAAAGAAGATTCGTTGTGTGGGTTGTTTCACAGTATTGTTAGAATTGAGAACAGTATTCTTCTTACGATTTGAAGCTTTACTTTGAAAGATAATCACGTTCATTTGAAAGTGTATGAATTTCATGAAATGCTTTTGTGAGAAACACAGACGTGTTTCTGTGAAAAGAAGATTCGTTGTTTGGGATGTATCAAAGTATTGTTAGAATTGAGAACAGAGTTCCTCTTCCCCTTAGAAGCTTTACTTTGAAAGATAATCTCGTTCTTTTGAAAGTGTATGAATTTCATGAAATTCTTTTGTGAGAAACACAGACGTGTTTCTGTGAAACGAAGATTCGTTGTTTGGGATGTATGAAAGTGTTTTTAGAATTCAGAACAGTGTTCCTCTTCCGTTTAGAAGCTTTACTTTGAGAGATATTCACATTCATCTGAAAGTGTATGAATTTCATGAAATGCTTTTGTAAGAAACTTAGATGTGATTGTGTGAAAAGAAGATTCATTGTTTGGGATGTTTCACAGTATTGATAGAATTGAGAACAGTGTTCCTCTTACGTTTTGAAGCTTTACTTTGAAAGGTAATCACGTTCATTTGAAAGTGTATGAATTTCATGAAATGCTTCTTGTGAGAAACACAGACGTGTTTCTGTGAAAAGAAGATTCGTTTTTTGGGATGTATCAAAGTATTGTTTGAATTGAGAACAGTGTTCCTCTTCCCCTTAGAAGCTTTACTTTGAAAGATAATCTCGTTCTTTTGAAAGTGTATGAATTTCATGAAATGCTTTTGTGAGAAACACAGACGTGTTTCTGTGAAACGAAGATTCGTTGTTTGGGATGTATGAAAGTATTGGGAGAATTGAGAACAGTGTTCCTCTTCCGTTTAAAAGCTTTACTTTGAAAGATATTCACATTCATCTGAAAGTGTATGAATTTCATGAAATGCTTTTGTAAGAAACGGAGACGTGATTGTTTGAAAAAAAGATTCGTTGTGTGGGTTGTTTCACAGTATTGTTAGAATTGAGAACAGTATTCTTCTTACGATTTGAAGCTTTACTTTGAAAGATAATCACGTTCATTTGAAAGTGTATGAATTTCATGAAATGCTTTTGTGAGAAACACAGACGTGTTTCGGTGAAACGAAGATTCATTGTTTGGAATGTATCAAATGTTGTTAGAATTGAGAACAGTGTTCCTCTTTTGTTTAGAAGCTTTATTTTGAAAGATATTCACATTCATCTGAAATTGTATGAATTTCATGAAATGCTTTTGCAAGAAACACAGACGTGTTTCTTTGAAAAGGAGATATGTTGTTTGGGATGTATCAAAGTATTGTTTGAATTGAGAGCAGTGTTCCTCTTCCCCTTAGAAGCTTTACTTTGAGAGATATTTACATTCATATGAAAGTGTATGAATTTCATGAAATGCTTTTGTAAGAAACGTAGACGTGATTGTTTGAAAAGAAGATTCGTTGTGTGGGATATTTCACAGTATTGTTAGAATTGAGAACAGTGTTGCTCTTCCCCTTAGAAGCTTTAATTTGAAAGATAATCTCGTTCTTTTGAAAGTGTATGAATTTTATGAAATGCTTTTGTGAGAAAAACAGACACGTTTCGGTAAAAAGAAGATTCGTTGTTTGGGATGTAACAAACTATTGTTAGAATTGAGAACAGTTTTCCTCTTCCCCTTAGAAGCTTTACTTTGAAAGATAATCTCGTTCTTTTGAAAGTGTATGAATTTCATGAAATGATGTTGTAAAAACACAGACGTGTTTCTATGAAAAGAAGATTCGTTGTTTGGGATGTATCAAAGTATTGTTAGAATTGAGAATAGTGTTCCTCTTCCCCTTAGAACCTTTGCTTTGAATGATAGTCTCGTTCTTTTGAAAGTGTATGAATTTCATGAAATGCTTTTGTGAGAAACACAGACGTGTTTCTGTGAAAAGAAGATTCCTTGTTTGGGATGTATGAAAGTGTTTTTAGAATTGAGAACAGTGTTCCTCTTCCGTTTAGAAGCTTTACTTTGAGAGATATTCACATTCATCTGAAAGTGTATGAATTTCATGTAATGCTTTTGTAAGAAACGTAGACGTGATTGTGTGAAAAGAAGATTTGTTGTTTGGGATGTTTCACAGTATTGATAGAATTGAGAACAGTGTTCCTCTTACGTTTTGAAGCTTTACTTTGAAAGGTAATCACGTTCATTTGAAAGTGTATGAATTTCATGAAATGCTTCTTGTGAGAAACACAGACGTGTTTCTGTGAAAAGAAGATTCGTTGTTTGGGATGTATCAAAGTATTGTTAGAATTGAGAATCGTGTTCGTCTTCCCCTTAGAAGCTTTGCTTTGAATGATAGTCTCGTTCTTTTGAAAGTGTATGAATTTCATGAAATGCTTTTGTGAGAAACACAGACGTGTTTCTGTGAAAAGAAGATTCGTTGTTTGGGATGTATCAAAGTATTGTTAGAATTGAGAACAGTGTTCCTCTTCCCCTTAGAAGCTTTACTTTGAAAGATAATCTCGTTCTTTTGAAAGTGTATGAATTTCATGAAATGCTTTTGTGAGAAACACAGACGTGTTTCTGTGAAACGAAGATTCGTTGTTTGGGATGTATGAAAGTATTGTTAGAATTGAGAACAGTGTTCCTCTTCCGTTTAAAAGCTTTACTTTGAAAGATATTCACATTCATCTGAAAGTGTATGAATTTCATGAAATGCTTTTGTAATAAACAGAGACGTGATTATTTGAAAAGAAGATTCGTTGTGTGGGTTGTTTCACAGTATTGTTAGAATTGAGAACAGTATTCTTCTTACAAATCGTGATTGTTTGAAAAGAAGATTCGTTGTTTGGGATGTATCAAAGTATTTTTTGAATTGAGAACAGTGTTCCTCTTCCCCTTAGAAGCTTTACTTTAAAGATAATCTCGTTCTTTTGAAAGTGTATGAATTTCATGAAATGCTTTTGTGAGAAACACAGATGTGTTTCTGTGAAAAGATGATTCGTAGTTTGGGATGTATCAAAGTATTGTTAGAATTGAGAACAGTGTTCCTCTTCCCCTTAGAAGCTTTATTTTGAAAGATAATCTCGTTCTTTCTAAAGTGTATGAATTTCATAAAATGTTTTTGTGAGAAACACAAGTGTTTCTGTGAAAAGAAGATTCGTTGTTTGGGATGTATCAAAGTATTGTTAGAATTTAGAACAGTGGTTAGGGTTAGGGTTAGGATTAGGGTTAGTGTTAGGATTAGGGTTAGGGTTAGGGTTAGGGTTAGGGTTAGAGTTAGTTTTAGGGTTAGGGTTAGTGTTAGGGTTAGGGTTTGCGTTAGGGTTAGGGTTAGGGTTAGGTTTAGGGTTAGGGTTTGGGTTAGGATTAGGTTTAGGGTTAGGGTTAGGGTAGGGTTAGGGTTTGAGTTAGGGTTAGGGGTTAGGGTTAGGGTTAGGTTTAGGGTTTGGGTTAGGGTTAGGGTTAGGGTTAGGGTTAGGGTTTGGGTTAGGGTTAAGGTAAGGGTTAGGGTTATGGTTAGGGTTAGGGTTAGGGTTACGGTTAGGGTTAGGGTTAGGGCTAGGTTTAGGGTTAGGGTTTAGGATTAGGGTTAAGATTAAAAAAAAGAATTTAGAACAGTGTTACTCTTCCCCTAAGAAGCTTTACTTTGAAAGATAATCTCGTTCTTTTGAAAGTGTATGTATTTCATGAAATGCTTTTTTAAGAAACACAGACGTGTTTCTGTGAAAAGAAGATTCGTTGTTTGGGATGTATCAAAGTATTGTTAGAATTTAGAACAGTGGTTAGGGTTAGGGTTAGGATTAGGTTGAGGGTTAGGGTTAGGGTTAGTGTTAGGGTTAGGGTTAGTGTTAGGGTTAGGCTTAGGGTTTGTGTTAGGGTTAGGGTTAGGGTTAGGGTTAGGGTTAGAGTAGGGTTAGGATTAGGGTTAGGTTTAGGGGTTAGGGTTATGGTTACGGTTAGGGTTAGGGTTTGGGTTAGGGTTAGGCTTAGGGATAGGGTTAGGGTTAGGTTTAAAAATAAAAGAATTTAGAACAGTGTTACTCTTCCCCTAAGAAGCTTTACTTTGAAAGATAATCTCGTTCTTTTGAAAGTGTATGAATTTCATGAAATGCTTTTGTAAGAAAAACAGACGTGTTTCTGTGAAAAGAAGATTCATTGTTTGGGATGTATCAAAGTATTGTTACAATTTAGAACATTGGTTAGGGTTAGGGTTAGGATATATGTTAGTGTTAGGGTTAGGGTTAGGGTTACGGTTAGGGTTAGGGTTATGGTTATTGTTAGGGTAGGGTTAGGGTTAGGGTTAGGGGTTAGGGTTAGGGTTAGGGTTTTGGTTAGGGTTAGGGTAAGGGTTTGGGTTATTGTTAGGGTTAGGGTTAGGGTTACGGTTAGGGTTTGGGTTAGGGTTAGGGTATAGGGTTAGGGTAAGGGTAAGGGTTAGGGTTAGGATTAAAAAGAAAAAGAATTTAGAACAGTGTTACTCTTCCCCTAAAAAGTTTTACTTTGAAAGATAATCTCGTTCTTTGAAAGTGTATGAATTTCATGAAATGCTGTTGCAAGAAACACAGACGTGTTTCTGTGAAAAGAAGATTCGTTGTGTGGGTTGTTTCACAGTATTGTTAGAATTGAGAACAGTATTCTTCTTACAAATCGTGATAGTTTGAAAAGAAGATTCGTTGTTTGGGATGTATCAAAGTATTGTTTGAATTGAAAACAGTGTTCCTC